>JASUUJ010000063.1:0-57432 GCA_030449895.1 Citrus mangshanensis | reverse complement strand
TTTCGGTGTGTTACTCCTCGTGTTCAAATGAGCCCGTGAGTGCAGCGCTCGCTCAACCCCAGGTCCCGTCCCAAGTTCGTCCACGTCGCAAAATGCCCAAAAAACAGTGGGCTATAGCCTTGAGAGGAGAGAGGCTGGCCCGCTAAATCGCCCGCTTTAGGAATGGGGCGAGACTTTGCGGCCGGCCTTCCTGTGCCATAGATCCACGCCCAGGAACAGCAGCCCATAAAAGCCCCTGAAGGTTACATCCTGAGATTCGTCGCCATAAATGCCCAAACAGGTGGGCTACCTAGCCTTTGGGGAGAAGGCCCATCTCAATCACCCAGGACTTGGAGATAAGACAGAGACTGGTACCCTCCGTGTACCAAAATAGGCCCACGGGCAGACACTTCATCAACCCGAAAGTCCGTGTACAGAAGTTATCATGTAAAAATGCCCAAAAACAGTGGCCTATAGCCTTAGGGAGAAGGTGAAATTCCATACATGCTGGACTCAGAATGGGGCGCGACTTCTGAGCGCCCTCCAGTGGCCACCAAAAATAGGCACGGGCACAGCCATCCCAAATAGCCCAGGTCAGTCCTAGTTAATCATAAATGCCCACCAGGCAGGTGGGCTATATGGGGAGGAAGCTGTGGCAATCCATGAGACTTGGAATGAGGTGAGGACTCTGGCGCCTCATGCCATGTTTCTGGAGCTGGCCCTCTGCATCAGCACTTGAGGTCAGTCCCCAGTTGATCACTTGAAAAAATACCAAAAGCGGTGGGCTATAAGCTTTGCAGAGGCTGGCCAGCGATCCTTGGACGGAATGAGACGAAGACTTTGCGAAACCTCAGTAATGCCAAACCAAACCATGAACTGGCACTTAAAAATAGCTTGAAGGACCCGTCTAGGATTCGTCCGCCATAAAATGTTAAAAGCATGGTGGGGCAGCTACCGTACGTGGGGAGAAGGCTGCCTTACTAATCATGGCAGGACTCAGATGATCTGAGACTTTGCAGCGCCCTCCGTGAACCAAAAACCAGGCACAGCGAATCCACTTGCCAAAAATAACCCAGTGGGTCCCAATGTTAGTCGCCGCAAAAAATGCCCAAAAGCGGGTGGGCGTACTGTATGGGAGGAGCTGGCAGCAATCCGCGGACTGGAATGAAGGCAGAGACTTTGCGGCGCCCTCAATAGCCTACTGCAAAAAAAAAAAAATAGGCCATGGGCACACAGCCTTTTAAAAATAAGCCAAAATTGCGATCCCAGTTAATCACTTAAAAATACCCAAAAATGTAGTGAGCTATAGCCTTAGAAGAGCCCAGCCCACAAATCCATGGACTAAGGCTGAGCAGGAACTTCCAGCCAAGCCTCATGTGCAAAAATAGTCATGAACTGTGCCACTCAAAAGCCACGAGGTCGTCACGGTCCGTCCGCCCGCGAAAATGCCAGCGGGTGGGCTGGCAGGAGGGCTGGCCAGCTTCCATCATGGACAGATGAGGGCGAGACTTTCAGCGCCCTCAGTAGCGCCAAATGCATTACCGGTGATACCTTAAATAGCCAGAGGTCCAAATCCCCAAGTTAAAGTCAAAACGTAAATACTAACAGATCTATAGCTTTGGAGGTTGGCCAGCAATCGCCCGGACTCAAGATAGGCGAGACTCAAATATCATTGTGCATAAACCAAACCCATGGACGATATTGCCTTAAAAATAAACCCCAGTCCAGTCTATATTCGTCCTCATAAAAATGCCCAGCGAATTTAGGCTATAGCCTTGTGGGAGGGGCTGTGCTGATCATGGACTCAAGATAGGCGGGAACTGCGGCTGCCTCATGTGTTTAAAAAACATCTGTTGCTGAACTTCAACCGGCGCCCAAAAGCAGAAGGTCCAGTCCCCCAAGTTCTTCTATTCGTCCACATGCAAAAATGCCCGGCAATGTTGGCTCTGTATAGAGAAGAGCTAGCCCTTCATCTGGACTTCAGATCAGCCATGAGACATTCGAGCACCCTCCGTGTGCCAAAAATATACATACAGGCACAGCAGCGTCTAAATAAGCCCCAGAAGAGTCCATCCCCAAGATGCGTCGCCATAGCCGCCCCAAAAAAGCGGGTAGGCTGCATCGGCGCAGGGGAAGGCAACAACCAATCATAAGGACTGGGATAGAGGCGAGACTTTGCGGCCTCTGTGTGCAAAAATACTGTGCGATCTGCAGCGCGCTAAAATAGCACCCGTGGGTCCATCTCCCCAGTTCGTCCGCCGAAAAAATGCCCAAAAGCGGGTGGGCTATAGCCTTGGGGAGGGGCTGGCCAATTTCGTCCGCCGGACTGGATAAGTGAACTTCTGTGAAACCTCCGTGTGCAAATGACATGAGCCCCCAACCCGCGCCCAAAATAAGCCCCGAAGGTCCGTCCCCAAGTTCGTCGCTTGCAAAAATGCCCAAACAGTGGGCAACCTGCTTGGGGGAGGGCTGGCCCACTGTCACCACTTTTGGAGATGGGGCGAGACTGCCCAGCGGCCTTCCTGTGCCAAAAATAGTCACTAGAGACAACTGGCGCCCATGAATGCCCCTGAAAGGTCGTCCACAAATTGATCACTTATAAAAATGCCCAAAAAAACAGGTGGGCTATAGCCGCTGGGGAGGGGCTGGCCAGCCCGTCGCTGGGCTGCAGGATAGGACGAGACTGCAGTGCCCTCCGTGTGCCAAAAAGTAGGCCCACGGGCAGGCGCGCGCCAAATAAGCCCCGAAGGTCCGTCCCCAGGTTGATCGCCATAAAAATGCCCAAAAACAGTGGCCTGGCGTGGGGAGGGTGGTCCTTGTCGCGGACCTACAAGATAGGCGCGACTTTACGGCCTCCGTGTACCAAAAAATAGGCAGCAGGCACAGCCGCCCAAATATAAGCCCCCCAGTGCATTACAGGACAGTGCGCAAGAAATGCCCAAAAAGAGCGGGTGGGCTATAGCCCCAGCAGGAGGGGCTAGCCCGCCGTCCGCGGACTTGGAATGGGGTGAGACTGCGGCGCCCTCATGTGTAAAAATAGGCTGCGAGCACAGCCGCTCCCAAAAATAGCGCCGAAAGTCCCAGTACAGGTCAATCCCTTGGCATCCCAGCAGGTGAGCTGTAGCTTTGCAGGGAGGGGCTGGCTAACGAATCCGCCGGACTCGGAATGGGGCGAGACTGCGGCGCCCTCCGTGTACCAAAAATGGGCGCGGGCACAGCCACGCCCAAATAAACCCGAAGGACCCGTCCCCAGTTAGGGTCCACTTGCCAGGCCAGCCATGGTGGGCTATGGCCGTGGGGGAGGGGCTGGCCCACTTCGTCAGCGGTTTCGGAATGAGTCAGAACTTGCAGCGCCCTCAAGTAGACCAAAATAGGCAGCGGGCTCCTTCGCACCCAAATATTTGAAAATTCAGTTATCAGCCAAATCCGCGCAAAAATGCCCAGCGGGTGGGCGCTATGGCAACGTGAGGAGGAGCTGGCCAGCAGATACCCGGACTGGAATGAGGCGAAGACTTTTCTGGCGCCCTCCGTGTACAAATAGGCCCAGCAGGCACAGCCGGCACTTAAAAAATAAGCCCCGAAAGTCCGTCCCCCAAAGTTGTCATAGCAAAATGCCCCCAAAAAACAGTGAGCCTATAGCCTTGGGAAGGGCTGGCCCGCAAATCCATGAAGGGACAAGGAATGGGGCGAGACTTTCAAGTAACCTCCGTGTGCAAAAAAAAATAGTCCTTGAGCATGCTCCCAAGCCCCGAAGGTCCAGTCCTAAATTAATCACTTATGAAAATGCAAAAACGTTGAGCCTGTAGCCTTGAGGGCTGGCTAACTTAATCCATGGACTTGGAATGGGGCAGACTTTCAGCGCCCTCCGTGTGCCAAAATAGGCGAACGCGCTTCCAAAGTAGCCCCGAAGGTATTACCGTCCCCAAGTTCGTCCAGCGCAAAAATGCCCAAAAAAGCGGGTGGTCTATGGCTGCGGGGAGGGTTGCTTAACTCGTCCGCCGGACTCGGAATGGGCGAACTTTCAAACGGCGCCCTCGTCAATGTAAAAATAGGCAGCGGACTCGCCGCGCCCTTAAATAAGCCAGCCCAGAAGGTCCGTCCCCATGTTCGTCCACATGCAAAAATGCCCAAAAAGCGGGTGGGCTGGCCTTGTGGGGAGGGGCTGGCCAGCTATCGCCGGACTCGGAATGGGGCGAGACTTTGCAGCGCCCTCAAGTGTGACCAAAAATATACACATTAGGCACAACCCGCGCATAAAAATAAAGCCAAAGTCCGTCCAGATTCGTCATGCTTACAAAATACCCAAAAAACAGTGGGATATAGCCTTGGGGGAGGGGATGGCCCGCCGTCCGCCGGACTCCAGAATGGCGGGACTTTGACCACCCTCCGTGTGTAAAAATAGGCCCATGGACACAGCCTTGTAAAAATAAAATTTGAAGGTCCGTCCCCAAGTTCGTCCGCCGCAAAAATGCCCAAAAAAGCGGGTGGGCTATAGCCTTAGAGGAAGGCCATGAACAAACGTCCGTCACGGACTCGGAATGGGGCGAGACTTTCTGCGACCACCCTCCGTGTGTGCCAAAATAGGCTGCGGACACAGCTTCAGACAAAAATATGGCCCCGAGTCCCGTCCACAAGATTCGTCCCATAAAAATGCCCAAAAAAGCGGGGCTATATCCTTGCGGGGGGAGGGCTGTAACAAATCCTTGAGAACTTCGGAATGGGCAGCGAGTTTTTCACTTTGCGAAGCACCTCCTACGTGTGCTGAAAAATAGACGCAGGCATAGCTGAACAAAAATAAGCCCCCAAAGGTCCCGTCCACAAGTTCGTCCCCACCAAAAATGCCCAAAAGCGGTGGGCTATGCCTTTGGGGAGTGGCTGTGCTTACAACCCGTCCGCGGACTCGGAATGGGGCGAGACTTTGCGGCGGCCTCGTGTACGAAAAATGAGCCCGCAGGCACAGTCGTACCCAAAAATAAGCGCCGAAGGTCCACGTCCCCAAGTTCGTCGTCACAAAAAATGCCCACCATGGGTGGGCTCACCTGTAGCCTTGGGGAGGGCTGGCCCATAAATCACGCGGACTCGGGAAGTGGGCGAGACTTTGTGAGTGCCCTCGTGTGCCAAAGGCGTGAGGCCATGTCGCCCGGCACAGCGCCCTTAAAAAATAAGTCCCAGAAGGTCCCACGTCCCACAGGGTTCGTCCGCGCAAATAGCATGAAAACGGGTGAAGCTATAGCCTTGGAGGTGAGGGGCGGGCCACTCAAATCCGCGGACAGTTTCGGGAATGGAAGCGAGTTGAAGCACTGCCTCTGTAATGCCAAAAAAATGGCTGTCGCGGACACAGCGCGCAAAATAAGCCCCAGAAAGTCCCCGTCCCAAGTTGCGTCCGTCGCAAAATATACCCAAGCAGGTGGGCTATAGCCTTGGGCAGGGAGGAAGTTTGGCCCTTCGTCACTTGGACTGGATGCTGGCGAGACTCCCAAGCGCCCTCCGTGTGCTAATATTAGGCCATGGGCACGGCTGTGCCCAAATAAGCCCCAGAAGGTCCCGTCCCCAAGTTAATCCATCGCAAAAATGCCCAAAAGCGGGTGGCCTATAGCGCTTGGGGAGGGCTAGCCAACAAATCGCCCGGACTGGAATGGGAAGGCTGCACTTTACGGAAATTGCCCTCTATGTGCAAAAAACCCATGAGCCTGAAATCAGCCCAAAAATAAGCCCCGAAGGTCCGTCCCCCCCAAGTTTGTCCGCCGCAAAAATGCCCAAAAGCGGATGTTCTCAGCTGGCAGCCTTGAGGAGTTCTGGCCAACTTCGTCAAGTGGACCGGAATGGGCGAAGACTTTTTGTGACCCCCTCCGTGTGCCAAAAATAGGCGCGGACACAGCGCATGGCTGGCCCCAGCGAAGGTCCGTCATAAGTTGTCCGCTCTCAAAAATGTCCAACGAGGTGGGCTATAGCCTTGGGGGAGGGCTGCCTTAACCGTCGCCCTTGGGGACTCGAATGGGAATAGGCGAGAATCTTTGCGGGAAAGTAGCCTCCGTATACAAAAATAGGCCGCGACAGCACTTGATATCTTCGCCCACTCAGATCACGTCCCTGGTTAATCCACTTATAATGCCCATGGTGGGCTATAGCCTTGAGGAGGGCTGGCCAGCAAATCAGCGGACTCGGAATGGGGCGAGACTGCTTTGGCTATCCGTGTGCCAAAAAGAGACCTTGCAGGCACAGCCCGACTATGGCTACTTCAGCCCCAGTCGTCCCAATTACGTCCGCACTTGAAAATGCCAAAAGCGGGTGGGCTATAGCCTTGGGGAGGGCTAGCCAACTTCGTCCAGTCGGACTGGGATGGCGAGACTTTCTGGCGCTATCCGTGCCTAAAAAAAAGAGACGCGGGCACAGCCGCACCCAAATAAGCCCCCCAGGTCCGTCCACAAGATCGTCCCAGCAAAAATACCCCAGCAGGTGGGCGCATAGCCTTGGGGAGGGTGGCCGCTACGTCGCGGACTCGGAATGCGGCGAGACTTCTGAGCGCCCTCCGTGGCCGTATTAGGCTGTGGGCACAGCGCCCCTAAATAAATCGCCCAGTCCCGTCCCCCAAAGTTCGTCCGCGCAAAAATGCCCAGAAAAGCGGGTGGGCTGTAGCCTTGGGAGGGCTGGCCAACTAAATCCGCCGGACTCGGGATGGGCGCGACACTTTGCGGCGCCCTCCATTATTGCCAAAAATAGGCTGAGCACACATCGCCCAAAAATAAGCCCCGAAGGTCCACTTCCCCAAGTTCGTCATGTCCTTAAAATGCCCAAAAACAGGTTGGCTAGCGCCAGGGGAGGATTTGGCCCGCTTCGTCGCACGGACTCGGAATGCGGCCCGAGACTTTACAGGCACCCTCCGTGTGCAATGTTAGGCGCGTGCAGCCGCGCCCAAAATAAACCCCAGGTCCGTCCCCAAGTTGTCCGCCTTCGCCGCGTAAAAATACCCAAAAAAGCGGGGGCTATGGCGCCTGGGGGAGGAGCTGGCCAGCAAATCCGCCGGACTCGGAATGAGGCGACACTGCGGCGCCCTCAGTGTGCTAAAAATAGGCCGTAAACTGTACACGCCAAATAAACCCGGTCCGACCCCAAGTTAGGTCCGCCGCAAAAATGCCCAAAAAAATGGGTGGGCTATAGCCTTGGGGGAGGGCTGGCCACCAAATCCGTCCATGACGGACTCGGGTGGCCGTGAAGAGAGACACACGCCCTCACGTGTGCCAAAAATAGACAGCAGAGCTCAGCGCGCCCAAAATAAACCCCAAGGTCCCGTCCCCAAGTTCGTCACCGCACCAAAATGCCCAAAAAAGCGGGTGGGCTATAGCCTTGCATAGGGTGAGGGCACGGAACAACTTCGTCCAGCGGACTCAGGTGCGGCGAGACTTCTGATCCCTCAAGTGTGTGCCAATGTTGGGCTGTGTTAGCACAGCGCCCCTAAAAATAAAGCCCCAGTCCCGTCCCCAAGAGATTCGTCCGCCGCAAAATGCCCAAAAGCGGGTGGGCTATAGCCAGGAGGGCTGGCCACCGTCCGCCGGACTCGGAATGGGCGACACTGCGGCGCCCTCCATCATGTGCACCAAACCATGGGCTGGGGGCACAGCCGTGCCCATAAGCTCCCGAAGAGTCCCTTCCCCAAGATTCAACGTCCGTCAAAATGCCCAAAAACAGGTTGGCTATAGCCTTGGGGAGGGTTGGCCCGCCGTCCCGCCGGACTGGAATGTGGCGAGACTACAGCGCCCTCCAGTGTGCTTATATTAAGCTGTGCTACTTACGCACCCAAAATAAGCTCGCCCCGAAGTGTCTACAAATCTAAGTCCATTCGTCCGCAAAATGCCCAAAAGCCCGGGGCTATGCGCGCTTGGGGAGTGGGCTGCTTAACCGTCCGCGGACTGAATGGGCGACACTTGCGGCGCCCTCCATTGTGCTAAAAATAGGCGTGAGGCACAGCCACGCCATAAAAATAAGCCCGAAGGTCGACCTAATTAAATCCATAACAAAAATACCCTGAAAAAAATGGGTGGGCTATAGCCTTGTGTAGGAGGGGCTGGCCGCAAATCCGCCGGACTGGAATTGGCGAGAGTTTTACGCGCCCTCCGTGTACAAAAATAGGCCATGAGCTCCAGCGCGCCCAAAAATAAGCCCCAGGTCCCATCCCCATGTTCGTCCATGTAAAAATGCCCAAAAAGCAGGTGGGCTGGCCTTGTGGGAGAGGCTGGCAAACAAATCCCGGACTCGGAATAGCTAGACTTTGCGAAGAGCACCCTCCGTGTGCAAAAATAGAGCCCGCGGCCTCACACGTGCCAAAAAATAATGCGCCCAGAGGTCCCATCCCCATGTTAAATCCGCAAATGTACCCCGATGAAAAGCGGGTGGGCTATGGCCTTTGTGGGAGAGCTGCAGCCAGGCAAATCGTCGGACTCGGAATGGGGTGAGACTTTGCGGCGCCCTACGTGTACAAAAATGAGCCGTGGGCAGAGCCGCGGACAAAAATAAGCTTGAAGGTCCCTTCACAAGTTAATCCCCACTGAAGTACCCAAAAAACGTGTAGGCTATAGCCTTGGGAGGGGCTGGCCAACCACGTCCGCGGACTCGGGTGGGCGAGACTGCGGCCCGGCCTCCGTGTATGAAAAATAGGCCACGGGCACAGTCATACCCAAAAATAAGCCACGAAGGTCAAGTCCCCAAAGTTCGTCGTCGCGAAATGCGCTTCAAAAGCGGGTGGGCTATAGCCTTGGGGAGGGCTGGCCCACTTAATCCGCGGACTCGGAATGGGGCGAGACTTTCACGAGCACCCTACGTGTGCCAAAAATAGGACCGGCCTGCAGCCGCACCCAATAAGCCCCCAAAGTCCGTCCCCAAGTTAATCCCCGCAAAATGCCCAAGCGGGTGAGCTGACGGTACCCTTAGGGGCGGCGGAGCCAACTCCGTCCCCGGACTCGGAATAGGCGAGACTTTGCGGCGGCCTCCGTGTGCCAAAAATGAGTGTGTAGCTGCGCCAAAAATAAGTCTGAAGTCCGTCCCAAGACAATCCAGCTTCAACAAAAATACCCCAGCAGGGTGGGCTATAGCCTTGGGGAGGGCTGGCCAACTGCGTCATCGCGGACTCGAAATAGGGCGAGACTTCTGGCGCCCTCCGTTTACCAATATTAGGCCCACAGGCACAGCCCAAAATAAGCCCGGTCCCACGTCCCCACAAGTTCGTCCGTCGCATGCAAAAATGCCCAAAAACAGGTGGGCTATAGCCTTAGGGGGAGGGTTGGCCACTAATCACGGACTCGGAATGCAGGCGAAGGACTTTTTATAAGAAGCCCTCCGTTTGCCAATATTAGGCCCACAGGCACAGTGGCGCCCAAAAATAAGCCAGGTCACGTCCCCAAGTTCGTCCGCCATAAAAATGCCCGAAAAGCGGGTGGGCTATGGCGGCAGGGGAGGGGCTGGCCAGCTTCGTCCGCGGACTCGAAATGGGCGAGACTTCACGAGCAGAAACCTCCGTTTTCTCAATGTTGCATTTACGGGCACAGCGCCCAAAAATAAGCCCCGAAGGTCAAGTCCCCAAGTTCGTCAGCGCAAATGCCCAAGCGGGTGGGCTATAGCCTTGGGAGGAGCTAAGCCAACTAAATCGTCGCCGGACTCGGAGATGGGGCGAAACTGCGAGCACCCTCCGTGTGCAAAAAAATTGGTGGGCAAGCCGCGAAAAATAAAAGCCCCGAAGTCCCGTCCCCAAGTTCGTCATGTAAAAATGCCCAAAACAGGTGGGCTATAGCCTTGGGGAGAGGTTGCTTCCATAATCATCCGCGGACCGGAATGCGGCGAGACTTTGAAGGCGCCCTCCAGGTGTGCCAATATTAGGCCACAGGCACATGCCACCCAAAATAAGCCGAAGTCCCGTCCCCAAGTTAAGTCATGCAGCATACCCCATAGTAGCAGGTGGGCTATAGCCATGGGAGGGGGCTGAAAAGCCAACTTTCGTCCACGGACTCGGAATGGAGCGACACTGCGGCGCCCTCCGTCTGCAAAAAAATAAGCCGGGGCACAGCCGCACCCAAAAATAAGCCCCGAAGGTCCGTCCCAAGATTCGTGCCAAAAATGCCCAAGCAGCGGGTGGGCTATGCGCCTTGGGGAAGCGGCGGGCCAACTCCGTCCGCCGGACTCGGGAATGGGGTGAGACTTTGCGAGCGGCCTCCGTGTGCACACCAACAATAGGTCAGCATGGCACAGCCGCGTAAATAAGCCCCGAAGGTCCACGTCCCAAGTTCGTCCCGCAAAAATGCCCAGCGGGTGGGCTATAGCCTTGGAGGAGGCTGAGCAATCCGTCGGACTCGGAATAGGCGGGAGACTTGTGAGCACCTCCGTGTGCCAAAAATAGCCCACGGACACAGCCACGCCAAAATAAGCCCCAGCAGGTGGTCCCCTGGTTCATCCGCTGCAAAAATGCCCAAAAGCGGGTGGGCTATAGCCTTGGGGAGGGCTGGCCAACCGTCCGCCGGACTTCGGAATGGGCGAGACTTTGCGAGTGGCCTGTGTACCAAAAATAGGCCGGAGGCACAGCCGCACCCAAAAATAAGCCCCTTTAGATCAGTCCCCAAGTTAAGTCCGCCCCGTAAAATGCCCCATGGTGGAGGCTATAGCCTTGGGGAGGGCTGGCCACTAAATCGCCGGACTGGGAATGGCGACACTTTCAGCGCCCTCCGTGTACTAAAAAATAGGCCGTGGGCACACTGTCACCAAAAAATAAAAGCCCAGAGGTCCCGACCCCAAGTTCGTCACGCCGAAATACCCGAAAAATGGGTGGGCTATAGCCTTGGGGAGGGCTGAGCGTCCGCGGACTCGGATGGCGAGACTTTCACGGCGGCCTCAGTGTGCCAAAAATAGGCGGCGTACACAGCCGCGAGCAAATAAGCCCCGAAGGTCCCGTCCCCAAGTTCGTCAGCTGCAAAAATGCCCAAAAAAAGCGGGTGGGCTATAGCCTTGGGGAGGGGCTGGCCAGCTTCGTCCGCCGTACTCGGAATGGGGCGAAACTGCAGCCCCGTGACCTCCGTATTGCCAAAAATGGAGTGTGGACACAGCGCAGAAAATAAACCCCAGAAGGTCCCGTCCCCAAGTTCGTCCCAAAATGCCCAAAAGCGGGTGGGCTATAGCCTTGGGGAGGGCTGGCGAACTTCGTCCGCCCGGACTCGGAATGGGGGCGAGACTTTACAAGCGGCCTCAGTGTGCCAAAAATAGGCCACGGACACAGACGCCAGTAAAAATAAGCCCCAGAAGGTCCCGTCCCCAAGTTCGTCCGCCGCAAAATGCCCAAAAGCGGGTGGGCTATAGCCGGGGGAGGGGCTGGCCAACTAAATCCGCCGGACTCGGAATGGGGCGAGACTTCTGCAGGCACCCTCATTAATGTGCCAAAAATAGAGCCTTGAGCTACCTTGCGCAAAAATAAGCCCCCAAAGGTCACGTCCCCAAGTTGCGTCCGCCGCAAAAATGCCCAAAAGCGGGTGGGCTATAGCCTTAGGGGAGGGCTCAGCCCACTTCATCCGCCAGACTCGGGAATGGGGGACACTTTGCGATCGCCCTCCGTGTGCAAAAAATAGGCTCCCAGAGGGCACAGCCGCGCCCAAAAATAAGTCCCAGAAGGTCCCGTCCCCATGTTCGTCACAAAATGCCCAAAAGCGGGTGGGCTATAGCCTTCAGGGGAGGGGCTGGCCCGTCCGCCGGACTCGGAATAGGGGCGAGACTGCGGCGCCCAGCCTCAGTGTCAAAAATAGGCAGGCACAGCGCGCCCAAATAAGCGAAGTCCCGTCCCAAGTTCGTCCGGCGCAAAAATGCCCAAAAGCAGGTGGGCTATAGCCTTGGGGGAGGGCTGGCCCTTCGCCCGCGGACTCGGAATGGGGCGAGACTTCTGAGCACCCTCCGTGTGCCAAAAATAGGCGCATGGGCACAGCCGCGTCCAAAGCCAGCCCCCAGAAGGTCCCATCCCCAAGATCGTCCGCGAAAAAATGCCCAAGCAGGTGGGCTATGGCCTTGGGGGAGGGCTGAAGCCCAACCAAATCCACGGACTCGGAATGAGGCGAAACTTTGCGAGCGCCCTCCGTGTCCCAAATATAGACCGCGGGCACAGCGCGCCCAAAATAAGCCCCGAAGGTCCCGTCCCAAGTTCGTGGGAGCATAAAAATGCCCAAAAGCGGGTGGGCTATAGCCTTAGGGGAGGATGGCCAACTAAATCGTCACGGACTCGGAATGGGGAGCCGAGACTTTCACGAGCACCCTCCGTGTGCCAAAAATAGGCAGCGGGCACAGCCGCTCCTAAAAAAAGCCCCGAAGGTCCCGTCCCCAAGTTCGTCCGCACAAAAATGGCCAAATGGGTGGGCTATAGCAGGAGAGAGGGCTGGCCAACTCATCCGCCGGACTTGGAATGGGGCGAGACTTTGCGAAACGCCCTCCGTGTGCCAAAAATAGGCAGGCACAGCCGCGCCCTAAAAGAAAGCCCCGAAGGTCCGTCCCCAAGTTAAATCCATAAAAATGCCCAAAAATGGGTGGGCTATAGCCTTGGGGGAGGGCTATTAACAAACCGTCGCCCGGACTTGGAATGGGGCGAGACTTTGCAGAGCGCCCTCCGTGTGCCAAAAATAGCCGCATGAGCACAGCCGCGTCAAAATAAGCACCGAAGGTCCGTCCCTACAAGATTCGTCCGCCACAAAAATGCCCAAGCGGGTGGGCTATGGCCTTGGGGAGGGGCTGGCCAACCGTGGCCGTCCACCGGACTCGGAATGGGGCAGAGACTTTGAGCGCCCTCCGTAGTGCCAAAAATAGAAGCAGGCACAGCCCGCCCAAAATAAACCCCGAAGGTCCACGTCCCCCAAGTTCGTCCGGCGCAAAAATGCCCAAAAACTGGTGGGCTATAGCCTTGGGGAGGGCTGGCCCACTCGCCCGCCGGACTCGGAATGGGGCGAGACATTACAGCGCCCTCCGTGTGCCAAAAATAGGCCCAGGCACAGCCGCGCCCAAAGAAGCCCCGGTCCCGTCCCCAAGTTCGATCCGCCGCAAAAATGCCCAAAAAATGGGTGGGCTATATCCTTAGGGGAGGGGCTGGCCAACCGTCCACGGACTTGGAATGCGGCGAGACATTCCAAACCACCCTCCGTGTGCCAAAAATATACAGCAGGCACAAGCGCGTCAAAAATAAGCCCCGAAGGTCCATCCAAGATCGTCCGCCGCAAAAATGCCCAAGCGTGTGGGCTATGGCCTTGGGGAGGGGCTGGCCTAACCGTCCGCCGGACTCAGGAATGGGGCGAGACTTTGCGGCGCCCTCCGTGTACAAAATATAGACCGCAGTCACAGCCCTTAAAAAATAAGCCCCGAGGAGTCCCGTCCCAAGTTCGTCCGTAAAAATGCCCAAAAAACAGTGGGCTATAGCCTTGGGGAGGGGCTGGCCACGCCAAATCCGCCGCACTAGGAATGGGGCGAGACTTTTGCAGACCTTCCTGTGCAAAAATAGTCCGGAACAGCCGCGCCCATAAAGAAAGCCCCTGAAGGTCCGTCCCCAAGTTCGTCCGCAAAATGCCCAAAAACAGGTGGGCTATAGCCTTTGGGGGAGGGCTGGCCAACATCCGCGGACTTGGAATGGGGCCGAGACTTTGCGAGTGCCCTCCGTGTACCAAAAAATAGGCCTGAGCAGAGCCTTAAAAATAAGCCCGAAGAGTCCGTCCCCAGGTTCGTCCGCCCCAAAAATGCCCAAAAACAGTGGCCTATAGCCTTGGGGGAGGGTGGTCGCCGCCGGCCTCGGAATGGGGCGCGACTTTCCGAGCGCCCTCCGTGTCTCACCAAAAATAGGCGCTTAGAGCATGCGCCATAAGCCCCGAAGGTCCGTCCCCAAGTTCGTCCGCCCAAAAATGCCGCCGAGCGGGTGGGCTATAGCAGCAGGGGAGGGCTAACCAACCGTCCGCCCGGACTTGGAATAAAGTGAGACTGGCGCCTCCATGTGCCAAAAATAGGCTGCACCACAGCAGCTCCCAAAAATCAACGCGAAGGTCCGTCCCCAAGTTCGTCGGCCCGAAAAAATGCCCAAAAAAGCGGTGGGCTATAGCTTTGGGGAGGGCTGGCCAACAGTCCACGGACTCGGAATGAGGCGAGACTTTCTGCGCCCTCCGGTAATGCAAAAATAAACGCGGGCACAGCCGCACCCAAAAATAAACCCGAAAGGACCCGTCCCCAAGTTCGTCCGCGCCAAAAAATGACCAAAGCGGGTGGGCTATAGCCTTGGGGAGGCTGGCCCATAAATCCGCGGACTCGGAATGGAGTCGAGACTGCAGCGCCCTCCGTGAACCAAAAATAGGCAGCGGGCTCAGCCGCGCAAAAATAAGCCCCGAAGGTCAGTCCCCATGTTCGTCCGCATGAAATGCCCAAAAAGCGGGTGGGCTATAGCCAGGGAGGGGCTGGCCAAGCAGTCCGCGGACTCGGGAATGGGCGAGACTTTACGGCGCCCTCCGTGTACAAAAAAATAGACAGCAGGCACAGCCGCACCAAAAATAAGCCCCGAAGTCCCCGTCCCAAAGTTCGTCCGCCAAAATACCCGAAAAATGGGTGGGCTATATCCTTGGGGAGGGCTGGCCAACCGTCCGCGGACTTGGAATGCGGCAGAGACATTCCGACCACCCTCCGTGTGCCAAAAATATGCAGCGGGCACAGCGTCCAAAATAAGCCCCCGAGGTCCCATCCCCAAGATCGTCCGCCGCATAAAAATGCCCAAAACGTGGGCTATGGCCTTGGGAGGGCTGTAGCCAGTCCGCGGACTCGGAATGAGGCGAGACTTTGCAGCGCCCTCCGTGTGCAAAATATAGACATTCACAGCCGCGCAAAAATAACCCCGAAGGTCCCGTCCCCAAGTTCGTCCGTCGCAAAAATGCCCAAAAAACAGTGGGCTATAGCCTTGGGGAGGCTGGCCCCTAAATCCGCCGCACTAGGAATGGGCGAGACTGCAATGACCTTCCTGTGCCAAAAATAGTCCGCAGGAACAGCCGCGCCCATAAAGCCCCTGAAGGTCCCGTCCCCAAGTTCGTCGCAAAATGCAAAAAACAGGTGGGCTATAGCCTTTGGGGGAGGGCTGTAACAAATCCGCGGACTTGGAATGGGGCGAGACTTTGAGTGCCCTCCGTGTATTGCCAAAAATATGGGCCACCCAGGCAGAGCCGCGCCTTAAAAATAAGCCCCGAGGTCCACGTCCCCAGGTTCGTCCGCCGCAAAAATGCCCAAAAAGCAGTGGCCTATAGCCTTGGGGAGGGTGGTCCGCCGCCCGCGGACTCGGAATGGGGCGCGACTCTGCGCCCTCCGTGTGCAAAAATAGACGCGCAGGCACAGCCTTAAATATGCCCCGAAGGTCCACGTCCCAAGTTCGTCCGCGCAAAAATGCCCATAGAGCGGGTGGGCTATAGCCTTGGGAGGAGCTGGCCAACCGTCGCGGACTTGGAATGGAGGTGAGACTGCAAAGCGCCCTCCATGTGCCAAAAAATAGGCTGCGGGCACAGCCGCTCCAAAAATAAGCCGCCGAAGGTCCCGTCCCCAAGTTTCCACTTGAAAAAAATGCCCAAAAGCAGGTGGGCTATAGCTTTGGGGAGGGCTGGCCAACAATCGGACTCGGAATGGGGCGAGACTTTGCAGCGCCCTCCGTGTGCCAAAAAAATAAGCCGGCACAGCCGCACCCAAATAAACCCGAAGGACCCGTCCCAAGTTTCGTCCAAAAATGACCAAAAAGCGGGTGGGCTATAGCCTTGGGGGAGGGCTGGCCCCAAATCCGCCGGACTCGGAATGGGTCGAGACTTTGCAGCGCCCTCGTGAACCAAAAATAGGACGCGAGGCTCAACGCACCCAAAAATAAGCCCCGAAGAAAGTCCGGTCCCCATGTTAAAGTCCGCCATGTAAAAATGCCAAAAGCGGGTGGGCTATAGCCTTGTGAGGAGGGGCTGGCCAGCAGTCCGCCGGACTCGGAATGAGGCGAGACTTTGGCGCCCTCCGTGTACAAAAAATAGACGCGGGCACAGCCGCACCCAAAAATAAGCGAAGGTCCGTCTAAGTTCGTCCGCCCAAAAATGCCCAAAAAACAGTGGGCTATAGCCTTGGGGAGGGCTGCCCAAATCCCGGACTAAGATGGCGAGACTGGCTGACCTCCGTGTACCAAAAATAGTCACAGCCGCACCCAAAAAAAGCCCCGAAGAGTCCCGTCCCCAAATTCGTCCGCATGAAATGCCCAAAAAGCGGGTGGGCTATAGCCTTGGGGGGGGCTGGCCAACTTCGTCGCGGACTTGGAATGGGACGAGACTTTCAGCGCCCTCCGTGTGCCAAAAATAGGCCTGGCGGAGCGCGTAAAAATAAGCCCCAGGAGTCCCGTCCCCAAGTTCGTCCGCCCCTTAAAAATGCCCAGCGGGTGGTCTATAGCTGCGGGAGGGTTGGCCAACCGTCCGCGGACTCGGAATGGGGCGAGACTGCGGCGCCCTCCGTGTGCCAAAAATGGGCAGCGGACTCAGCGCGCCCAAAAATAAGCCCCGAAGGTCCACGTCCCCATGTTCGTCCTCCGAAAATGCCCAAAGCGGTTGGGCTATAGCCTTGCTTGTGGGGAGGGCTGGCCAACAAATCCGCGGACTCGGAATGAGGCGAGACTGCGAGGCGCCCTCCGTGTACAAAAAAATAGACGCGGGCACAGCCGCGCTTAAAAAAGCCCCGAAGGTCCGTCCCCAAGTTCGTCCGCCGCAAAAATGCCCAAAAATGGGTGGGCTATAGCCTTGGGGGGAGGGGCTGGCCAACTCGTCCGCGGACTTGGAATGCACGGCAGAGACATTCCGGCACCCTCCGTGTGCCAAAAATATGCATGAGCTTGCAGCGTCTAAAAATAAGCCCCGAAGGTCCCATCCCCAAGATCGTCCATGAAATGCCCAAAAAGCGGGTGAAGGCTATGGCCTTGGGGAGGGCTGGCCAACCGTCCGCGGACTCGGAATGGGGCGAGACTTTGCAGCGCCCTCTGTGCAAAATATAGGCCGCGATCACAGCCGTGCCCAAAAATAGCGCCCGTAGGTCCACGTCCCCAAGTTCGTCCATGAAAAAATGCCCAAAAGCGGGTGGGCTATAGCCTTGGGGGAGGGCTGGCCAACTTCGTCCGCGGACTCGGAATGGGGCGAGACTGCGAGGTACCCTCGTGTACAAAAAAATAGACGTGAGGCACAGCTTGGCAAAAATAAGCCCCGAAGGTCCCGTCCTCAATTAAATCCGCCCATAAAAATGCCCAAAAAACAGTGGGCAATAGCCTTGGGGAGGAGGCTGGCCCGCAAATCGTCCGCACTAGGAATGGGCGAGACTTTACGAGCGGCCTTCCTGTGCCAAAAAAAATAGTCAGCGGGAACAGCCGCGCCCATAAAATGCCCCTAAAGGTCCCGTCCCCAAGTTCGTCCGCAAAAATGCCCAAAAACAGGTGGGCTATAGCCTTTGGGAGGGCTGGCCAACTTCGTCCGCGGACTTGGAATGGGGCGAGACTTTGCGAGTGCCCTCCGTGTGCCAAAAATAGGCCCAGGGCAGCCAAAAATAAGCCCCAGGTCCGTCCCCAGGTTCGTCCGCCGCAAAAATGCCCAAAAACAGTGGCCTATAGCCTTGGGGGAGGGTGGTCCCACTTCGCCCGCCGGACTCGGAATGGGGCGCGACTTTCAGGCGCCCTCCGTGTGCCAAAAATGAGCTTGAGCACATGCATGCCCAAATAAGCCCCGAAGTCCGTCCCCTTTAAGTTAATCCGCCGCAAAAATGCCCAAAAGCGGGTGGGCTATAGCCTTGGGGAGGGCTGGCCCTAATCCGCCGGACTTGGAATGGGGTGAGACTTTACGGCGCCCTCCATGTGCCAAAAATAGGCTGCGGGCACAGCGCTCCCAAAAATAAAGCCGAAGGTCCCGTCCCCCAAGTTCGTCACCGAAAAAATGCCCAAAAGCGGGTGGGCTATAGCTTTGGGAGGGGCTGGCCAGCAATCCGCGGACTCGGAATGGGGCGAGACTTTGCGGCGCCCCTCCGTGTGCCAAAAAAATAGGCAGCGGGCACAGCCACGCCCAAAAATAAACCCCGAGAGGACCCGTCCCCAAGTAAATCGTCCGCAAAAATGACCAGCGGGTGGGCTATAGCCGTGGGGAGAGGCTGGCCCAAATCCGCGGACTCGGAATGGGTCGAGACTGCGGCGCCCTCCGTGAACCAAAAAATAGGCAGCAGGCTAAGCACCCAAAAATAAGCCCCGAAGGTCGGTCCCCATGTTCGTCCTTAAAAATGCCCAAAAAAGCGGGTGGGCTATAGCCTTGTAGGGAGGGGCTGGCCAGCAATCCGCGGACTCGGAAGGCGAGACTTTGCGAGCGCCCTCCGTGCTTACAAAAAAATAGGCCTTGCAGCACAGCCGCGCCCAAAAATAAGCCCCGAAGGTCCCGTCCCCAAGTTCGTCCGCCATAAAAATGCCCAAAAACAGTGAGCTATAGCCTTGGGGAGGGCTGGCCCGTCCGCGGACTAGGAATGGGCGACTTTGCGGCGGCCTCCGTGTGCCAAAAAATAGTCAGCATGGCACAGCCGCACCCAAAAGCCCCGAGGTCCGTCCCCAAGTTCGTCCGCCGCAAAAATGCCCAAAAGCGGGTGGGCTATAGCCTTGGGGAGGGCTGGCCAACAAATCGTCCGCGGACTTGGAATGGGGCGAGACTTTCCGGCGCCCTCCGTGTGCCAAAAATAGGCGCGGACTCAGCGCGTAAAAAATAAGCCCCGAAGGTCCCGTCCCCATGTTCGTCCGCCATAAAAATGCCCAAAAAAGCGGGTGGGCTATAGCCTTGTGGGGAGGGGCTGGCCAACAAATCCGCCGGACTCGGAATGGGGCGAGACTTTACGGCGCCCTCCGTCTGCCAAAAATATGCCATTAGGCACAGCGCATAAAAAATAAGCCCGAGGTCCCTTCCAGGATTCGTCCACCATAAAAATGCCCAAAAAACAGTGGGATATAGCCTTGGGGGGAGGGGATGGCCAACTTCGTCCGCCGGACTCGGAATGGGCGAGACTTTGCGACCACCCTCCGTGTGCCAAAAATAGGCCACGGACTGTGCGCCTTAAAAATAAGTCCCAGAAGGTCCGTCCCCAAGTTCGTCCGCCTTGCAAAATGCCCAAAAAGCGGGTGGGCTATAGCCTTGGGGGAGGGCTGCGAACAAATCCGCGGACTCGGAATGGCGAGACTTTGCGACCACCCTCCGTGTGCCAAAAATAGGCTGCGGACACAGCCGGACAAAAATAAGCCCCGAAGGTCCGTCCACAAGTTCGTCCCCCATAAAATGCCCAAAAAAGCGGGTGGGCTATATCCTTGCGAGGAGGGCTGGCCCCTAAATCCTTGAACTCGGAATAGGCGAGACTTTGCAGAGCACCCTCGTGTAATGCAAAAATAGGCGCGGGCATAGCTTCAGACAAAAATAAGCCCCCAAAGGTCCCGTCCACAAGTTACGTCCCCATAAAAATGCCCAAAAAGCGGGTGGGCTATAGCCTTTGGGGAGGGCTGGCCACAAATCCGCGGACTCGGAGATGGGCGAGACTTTGCAGCGGCCTCGTGTACGAAAAATAGGCCACAGGCACAGTCGTACCCAAAATAAGCCTTGAAGAGTCCGTCCCCAAGTTCGTCCGTAAAAATGCCCAAAAGCGGGTGGGCTATAGCCTTGGGGAGGGCTGGCCGCTAAATCCGCGGACTCGGAATGGGGCGAGACTTTGCTGGGAAGTGCCCTCGTGTGCCAAAAATAGGCCATAGGCACAGCGCGCCCAAAAATAAGCCCCGAAGGTCCCGTCCCCAAGTTCGTCCATAAATATGCCCAACGGGTGGGCTATAGCCTTGAGGGTAGGCGGGCCAACTCCAAATCCGCCGGACTCGGAATGGCGAGACTTTGCGAGCTGCCTCTGTGTGCCAAAATAGTGTGGACACAGCCGCGCCAAAAATAAAAGAGTCCGTCCCCAAGTTCGTCCGTCGCAAAAATGCCCAAAAGCAGGTGGGCTATAGCCTTGGGGAGGGTTGCAATCCGCCGGACTCGGAATGCTGGCGAGACTTTCAGCGCCGTCCGTGTGCTAATATTAGGCCATGGGCACAGCGCCCAAAAATAAGACCCAGAAGGTCCCGTCCCCAAGTTAATCCGTCATGCAAAAATGCCCAAGCGGGTGGCCTATAGCCTTGGGGGAGGCTGGCCCGCTAATCCGCCGAACTCGGAATGGGGCGAGACTTTGCAGCGCCCTCCATGTGCCAAAAATAGACCGCAGGCACAGCCGTGCCCAAAAATAAACCCCTTGAAGGTCCCGTCCACAAGTTCGTCCGCCATGAAAATGCCCAAAAGCGGGTGGGCTATAGCCTTGGGGAGGGCTGGCCAACCGTCGCGGACTCGGAATGGGCGACACTAAAGTGCCCTCTATGTGCAAAAATAGACCCCTTGGGCACAAGTCGCGCCCAAAATAAGCCCGAAGGTCCCGTCCCCAAGTTCGTAAAATGCCCCAGCGGGTGGGCTATAGCCAGGGGGAGGTTCTGGCCAACCTAAATCACGGACTCGGAATGAGGCGAGACTTTGTGACCCCCTCCGTGTGCCAAAAATGGGCGCGGACACAGCAGTGCCCAAAAAACCAGCCCCGAAGGTCCCGTCCGCAGATTCGTCCGCTGCAAAAATGTCCAAAAAGCGGGTGGGCTATAGCCTTGGGGAGGGCTGGCCAACCGTCCGCGGACTCAGAATGGCGAGTCTTTACGAGTGGCCTCCAAGTATGCCAAAAATGACCAGGCACAGCCGCGCCCAATAATAAAGCCCCTTAAGATCACGTCCCTAGTTCGTCTTAAAAATGCCCAGCGGGTGGGCTATAGCCTTGGGGGAGGCTGGCCAACTTCGTCCAGCGGACTCAGAATGGGGCGAGACTTTGCAGCGCTATCCGTGTGCCAAAAAGAGGCGTGAGCACAGCGTACCCAAAATAAGCCCCCAGGTCCCGTCCCCAAGTTCGTCCGCCAAAATGCTCAAAAGCGGGTGGGCTATAGCCTTGGGGAGGGCTGGCCAACCCCGTCCCGGACTCGGAATGGGCGAGACTTTGCAGCGCTATCCGTGTGCCAAAAAGAGAGCATGGGCACCGCACCCAAATAAAGCCCCCAAGGTCCCGTCCCAAGATCGTCCCGCAAAAATCCCCAAAAGCGGGTGGGCTATAGCCTTGGGGGAGGGTGGCCAGCTCGTCCATGCGGACTCGGAATGCGGCGAGACTTTCTGAAACGCCCTCCGTGTGCCAATATTAGGCTGTGGGCACAGCCGCCCCTAAAATAAGCCGCGAAGGTCCACGTCCCCAAGTTCGTCCGCCCAAAAATGCCCAGCGGGTGAGGCTATAGCCTTGGGGAGGGGGCTGGCCGTCCGCCGGACTCGGAGATGAGGCGACACTTTGCGGCGCCCTCCGTGTGCCAAAAATAGGCTGGGGGCACAGCCACGCCCAAATAAGCCCGAAGGTCCCTTCCCCAAGTTCGTCCGTCGCAAAATGCCCAAAAACAGGTTGGCTATAGCTTGGGAGAGGTTGGCCCACTTCGTCCGCCGGACTCGGGAATGCGGCGAGACTTCACGAGCACCCTCCGTGTGCCAATATTAGGCCGTGTGCACAGCCGCGCAAAAATAAGCCCCGAAGGTCCCGTCCCCAAGTTCGTCACGCATAAAAATGCCCAGCGGGGGCTATAGCCTTGGGGAGGGCTGGCCAGCAAATCCGCCCGGACTCGGAATGGGGCGACACTTTGCAGCGCCCTCCGTGTGCTAAAAATAGGCCGTGGGCACAGCCACGCCAAAATAAGCCCCGAGGTCCCGACCCCAAGTTCGTCCGCCAAAAATGCCCAAAAATGGGTGGGCTATAGCCTTGGGGAGGCTGCCAGCCCGTCCGCGGACTCGGGTGGCGAGACTTTGCAGCGCCCTCCGTGTGCAAAAATAGACCTTGAGCTCAGCAGCGCCCAAATAAGCCCCGAAGGTCCCATCCCCATGTTCGTCGCAAAATGCCCAAGCGGGTGGGCTATAGCCTTGTGGGGAGGGCTGGCCCTTCGTCCGCCGGACTTGGAATAGGCGAGACTTTGCGAGCACCCTCCGTGTGCCAAAAATGAGGCCGCAGGCTCAGCCGTGCCAAATAAGCCCCAGGTCCCATCCCCATGTTCGTCAAAAATGCCCAAAAGCGGGTGGGCTATAGCCTTGGGGGAGGCTGGCCAACCGTCCAGCGGACTCGGAATAGGCGAGACTTTGAGCGCTCTCCGTGTGCCAAAAAGAGGCATGGGCACAGCCCCAAATAAGCCCCCAAGGTCCCGTCCCAAGTTCGTCCGCCGAAAATGCCCAAAAGCGGGTGGGCTATAGCCTTGGGTGAGGGCTGGCCAACTCGTCCCGGACTCCCGGAATGCGGCGAGACTCGAACGCCCTCCGTGTGCCAATATTAGGCTGTGCACAGCCGCCTAAAAATAAGCCCCGAAGGTCCGTCCCCAAGTTCGTCTTAAAAATGCCCAAGCGGGTGGGCTATAGCCTTGGGGGAGGGCTGGCCAACAAATCCGCCGGACTTGGAATGGGGCGACACTTTGCGGCGCCCTCCATGTACAAAACATAGGCTGGGCTGCACAGCCGTGCCAAAAATAAGCCCCGAAGTCCTTCAAGTTCGTCCGTCACTTAAAAATGCCCGAAAAACAGGTTGGCTATAGCCTTGGGGAGGGTTGGCCCTTGTCCGTCCCGGGACTTTCAGGCGCCCTCCGTGTGCTTATATTAGGCTGCGTGCACAGCCGCGCCCAAAAATAAGCCCCGAAGGTCACGTCCCCAAGTTAAATCCGCCGCAAAAATGCCCAGCAGGGGCTATAGCCAGGGGAGGGCTGGCCAACCGTCCGCCCCGGACTCGCCATCCGGCGACCCTTTGCGAGCGCCCTCCGTGTGCTAAAAATAGAGCCGTAGGCACAGCCACGCACAAAAATAACCCGAAGTCCCAGCGCTAAGTTCGTCGCAAAAATGAAAAATGGGTGGGCTATAGCCTTGGGAGGGCTGGCCACCGTCCCGGACTCGGGTGGGCGGAGTTTGCGGCGCCCTCCGTGTGCAAAAATAGGCGCAGGCTCAGCCGCGCTTAAAAATAAGCCCCGAAGGTCCCATCCCCATGTTCGTCCGCCCAAAAATGCGAAAAGCGGGTGGGCTATAGCCTTGTGGGAGGGCTGGCAAACTTCGTCCGCCGGACTCGGAATGGGCGAGACTTTGCAGGCACCCTCCGTGTGCCAAAAATAGGCCGCGGCCTCAGCCGTGCCAAAAATAAGCCCCGAAGGTCCCATCCCCATGTTCGTCCACTTGCAAAATGCCCCGAAAAGCGGGTGGGCTATAGCCTTGTGGGGAGGGCTGGCCAACCAAATCCGCGGACTCGGAATGGGGTGAGACTTTGCGGCGCCCTCGTGTACCAAAAATGAGCCGTGGGCAGAGCCGCGGACAAAAATAAACCCCGAGTCCCTTCCACAAGTTCGTCCCCATGAATGCCCAAAAGCGTGTGGGCTATAGCCTTCAGGGAGGGCTGGCCAACCGTCCGCGGACTCGGAATGGGCGAGACTTTGCGGCGGCCTCCGTGTATGAAAAATGAGGCCACAGGCACAGTCCACCCAAAATAAGCCACCGAAGGTCCGTCCCCAAGTTCGTCCGTAAAAATCGCAAAAAGCGGGTGGGCTATAGCCTTGGGGGAGGGCTGGCCACCTTAAATCCGCCGGACTCGGAATGGGGGCGAGACTTTGCAGCACCTCGTGTAAAAAATAGGCATGGCAGCGCACCAAAATAAGCCCCAAAGGTCCGTCCCCAAGTTCGCGCAAAAATGCCCGAAAAGCAGGTGGGCTATAGCCTTAGGGCAGGCGGAGCCAACTCCGTCCGCCTGACTTCGGAATGGGGCGAGACTGCGGCGGCCTCCGTGTGCCAAAAATAGGTCGCAGGCACAGCGCGCTAAAAATAAGCCCCGAAGGTCCCGTCCCCAAGTTCGTCCGCAAAATGCCCAGCGGGTGGGCTATAGCCTTGGGGGAAGGCTGGCCAACTTCGTCCGCGGACTCGAAATGGGGCGAGACTTTCACAGCGCCCTCCGTTTGCCAATATTAGGCCAGGCACAGCCGCGCTTAAAAATAAGCCCCGAAGGTCCGTCCCCAAGTTCGTCCGTCGCAAAAATGCCCAAAAACAGGTGGGCTATAGCCTTGGGGAGGGTTGGCCCGCTAAATCCGCCGGACTCGGAATGCGGCGAGACTTTAGGGCGCCCTCCGTTTGCCAATATTAGGCCACGGGCACAGCGTGCCAAAAATAAACCCGGTCCCGTCCCAAGTTCGTCGCGCAAAAATGCCCAAAAGCGGTGGGCTATAGCCTTGGGAGGGGCTGTAACTTCGTCCGCGGACTCGAAATGGGCGAGACTTCAGCGCCCTCCGTTTGTAATATTAGGCCCAGGCACAGCGCGCCCAATAAGCCCCGAAGGTCCCGTCCCAAGTTCGTCCGCAAAATGCCCCAAGCGGGTGGGCTATAGCCTTGTGGGGAGGGCTGGCCAAATCCGCGGACTCGGAATGAGGTGAGACTTTGCGGCGCCCTCGTGTACAAAAATAGGCCGTAGGCAGAGCCGCGAGACAAAAATAACCCCGAGTCCCTTCCACAAGTTCGTCCCCAAAAATGCCCAAAAGCGTGTAGGCTATAGCCTTGGGGAGGGCTGTAGCAAATCCGCGGACTCGGAATGGGCGAGACTTTGCGAGCGGCCTCCGTGTATGAAAAATAGGCCACGGGCACAGTCATACCCAAAATAAGCCACGAAGAGTCCGTCCCCAAGTTAAATCCGTCGCAAAAATCGCAAAAAGCAGGTGGGCTATAGCCTTGGGGAGGGCTGGCCCCGTCCGCGGACTCGGAATGGGGCGAGACTTTGCGAGCACCCTACGTGTGCAAAAATAGGCCGGGCACAGCCGCACCCAAAATAAGCCCCCAAAGGTCCGTCCCCAAGTTCGTCAATGAAATGCCCAGCGGCTGGGCTATAGCCTTGGGGGCAGGGGCGGGCCAACTCCGTCCGCCTGACTCGGAATGGGGCGAGACTTTGCGAGCGCCCTCCGTTTGCCAATATTAGGCCACGGGCACAGCCGCGCCCAAAAATAAGCCCCCGAAGGTCCCGTCCCCAAGTTAAATCGCGAAATGCCCAGCGGGTGGGCTATAGCCTTGGGGAGGGCTGTAACTAAATCCGCGGACTCGGAATGAGGCGAAACTGCGAGCACCCTCCGTGTGTGCAAAAATTGGTCGAGGGCAGCCGCGCCCAAAAATAAGCCCCGAAGGTCCGTCCACAAGTTCGTCCATCGCAAAAATGCCCACAGGTGGGCTATAGCCTTGGGGAGGGTTGGCCCCAAATCCGCGGACTCGGAATGCGGCGAGACTTCAGCGCCCTCCGTGTGCCAATATTAGGCCACGGGCACAGCCGCACCAAAAATAAGCCCCGAAGGTCCCGTCCCCAAGATTCGTCCGCCAAAAATGCCCAGCGGGTGGGCTATAGCCTTGGGGGGAGGGCTGGCCAACCGTCCGCGGACTCGGAATGGAGCGACACTGGCGCCCTCCGTCTACAAAAAAATAAGCCGGGGGCACAGCCGCACCCAAAAATAAGCCCCGAAGGTCCGTCCCCAAGTTCGTCCGCGCAAAAATGCCCAAAAGCGGGTGGGCTATAGCCTTGGGGCGAGGGGGGGCCAACTCCGTCCGCGGACTCGGAATGGGGTGAGACTTCTGGCGGCCTCACGTGTGCCAACAATAGGTGTGCACAGCCGCGCAAAAATAAGCCCCGAAGGTCCGTCCCCAAGTTCGTCCGCCGCAAAAATGCCCAAAAAACGGGTGGGCTATAGCCTTGGGGGGAGGGGCTGGCCAACTTCGTCCGACGGACTCGGAATGGGTCGATACTTGGCGAGCACCCTCCGTGTGCCAAAAATAGGCCACGGACACAGCCTTAAAAATAAGCCCCAGTCACGTCCCCTAGTTCATCCGCCCAAAAATGCCCAAAAGCGGGTGGGCTATAGCCTTAGGGAGGGCTGGCCAACCGTCCCGCCGGACTAGGAATGGCCCGAGACTTTGCGGGCGGCCTCCGTGTGCCAAAAATAGGCCGCGGGCACAGCCGCACCCAAAAATAAACCCCTTTAGGTCCGGTCCCCAAGTTCGTCCGCCGTAAAAATGCCCAAAAAACGGGTGGGCTATAGCCTTGGGGGGAGGGGCTGGCCAACTTTGTCCGCCGGACTCGGAATGGGGCGACACTTTGCGAGCGCCCTCCGTGTACTAAAAATAGGCCGTGGGCACAGCCACGCCAAAAAATAAGCCTTGAAGGTCCCGACCCCAAGTTCGTCCGCAAATGCCCAAGCGGGTGGGCTATAGCCTTGGGGAGGGGCTGGCGAATCCGCCGGACTCGGAATGGGGCGAGACTTTGCGGACCTCAGTGTGCCAAAAATACGCGGACACAGCGCGAGCAAAAATAAGCCCCGAAGGTCCCGTCCCCAAGTTCGCCCATCCGCCGCAAAATGCCCAAAAAACGGGTGGGCTATAGCCTTGGGGGGAGGGGCTGGCCAACTTCGTCCGCCGGACTCGGAATGGGGCGACACTTTCCGAGCGCCCTCCGTGTGCAAAAAATAGGCTGGGGGCACAGCCGTGCCCAAAAATAAGCCCCCGAAGGTCCCGTCCCCAAGTTCGTCCGTAAAAATGCCAGCAGGGCTATAGCCTTGGGGAGGGGCTGGCCTAAATCCGCCGGACTCGGAATGAGGCGACACTTTGCAGCGCCCTCCGTGTGATAAAAAATAGGCACAGCCGCAAAAAATAAGCCCGAAGGTCCCGACCCCAAGTTCGTCCGCCGCAAAAATGCCCAAAAATGGGTGGGCTATAGCCTTGGGGAGGGGCTGGCCAACAAATCCGCGGACTCGGTGGAGCGAGACTTTGCGACGCCCTCCGTGTGCCAAAAATAGACGCGAGCTCAGCCACCTTAAAAATAAGCCCCAGAAGGTCCATCCCCATGTTCGTCGCCTTGTAAAAATGCCCAGCGGGTGGGCTATAGCCTTGTGGGAGGGGCTGGCCAACAAATCCGCCGGACTGGAATGGCGAGACTTGGCAGGCGCCCTCCGTGTGCCAAAAATAGGACCGCGGGCTCAGCGCCCAAAAATAAGCCCAGAAGGTCCCGTCCCCATGTTCGTCCGCCAAAATGCCCAAAAGCGGGTGGGCCATATCCCTGCGGGGAGGGCCAGCTAAATCCGCGGACTCGGAATGGGCGAGACTTTGCGAGCGCTTCGTGTACCAAAAATAGGCCAGGGGCAGAGCCGCGGAAAAAAATAAGCCCCGAAGGTCCGTCCACAAGTTCGTCCCCATAAAAATGCCCAGCGGGTGGGCTATAGCCTTAGGGGAGGGCTGGCCGCCAAATCCGCCGGACTCGGAATGGGCGAGACGAGCACCCTACGTGTGCCAAAAATAGGCAGCGGGCACAGCCGCGCCCAAAAATAAGCCCCCAAAGGTCCCGTCCCCAAGTTCGTCCGCCGCAAAAATGCCCAAAAAACGGGTGGGCTATAGCCTTGGGGGCAGGGGCAGGCCAACTCCGTCCGCCGTACTCGGAATGGGGCGAAACTTTGCGAGCGGCCTCCGTGTGCCAAAAATAGGTCGCGGACACTGCCGCGCCAGAAAATAAGCCCCCGAAGGTCCCGTCCCCAAGTTCGTCCCGCAAAATGCCCAAAAGCAGGTGGGCTATAGCCTTGGGGGAGGGCTGGCGAACCGTCCGCGGACTCGGAATGGGGCGAGACTTTGCGGCGGCCTCAGTGTACCAAAAATAGGCCACGGACACAGCCGCGAGCAAAAATAAGCCCCGAAGGTCCCGTCCCCAAGTTCGTCCATGCAAAATGCCCCAGCGGGTGGGCTATAGCCTTGGGGGAGGGCTGGTCAACCCGTCCGCCGGACTCGGAATGGGCGAGACTTTGAGCACCTCTATGCCAAAAATAGGCCCAGGCACAGCGCGCCTTAAAATAAGCCCCCAAAGGTCCCGTCCCCAAGTTCGTCCGCCGCAAAAATGCCCAAAAAACGGGTGGGCTATAGCCTTAGGGGGAGGGGCTGGCCCACTTCGTCCGCCAGACTCGGAATGGGGCGACACTTTGCGAGCGCCCTCCGTGTGCAAAAAATAGGCTGGGGGCACAGCCGCGCCCAAAAATAAGTCCCCGAAGGTCCCGTCCCCATGTTCGTCCGCCGCAAAAATGCCCAAAAAACGGGTGGGCTATAGCCTTGGGGAGGGCTGGCGAATCCGCGGACTCGGAATGGGCGAGACTTTGCGGCGGCCTCAGTGTGTAAAATAGGCGCGGACACAACCGCGAGCAAAATAAGCCCCGAAGGTCCGTCCCAAGTTCGTCCGCTTGAAATGCCCAGCGGGTGGGCTATAGCCTTGGGGAGGGGCTGGCCAACTAAATCGCGGACTCGGAATGAGGCGACACTGCGGCGCCCACCGTGTGCAAAATATAGGCTGGGGGCACAGCCGCGCCCAAAAATAAGCCCCCGAAGGTCCCTTCCCCAAGTTCGTCCGCCGCAAAAATGCCCAAAAAACACGTTGGCTATAGCCTTGGGGGGAGGGGTTGGCCCCGCTAAATCCGCCGGACTCGGAATGCGGTGAGACTTCTGAACGCCCTGCGTGTGCCAATATTAGGCGCGTGCACAGCCGCGCCCAAAAATAAACCCACGAAGTCCCGTCCCCAAGTTCGTCCTTGAAAATGCCCAGCAGGGGCCTATAGCCTTGGGGAGGGCTGGCCAACCGTCCGCGGACTCGGAATGGGCGACACTTTGTGGCGCCCTCCGTGTACTAAAAATAGGCCGTGGGCTGTGGCGTAAAATAAGCCCCGAAGGTCCCGACCCCAAGTTCGTGAAAAATGCCCCAGCGGGTGGGCTATAGCCTTGTGGGGGAGGGCTGGCCAGCCAAATCCGCCCGGACTCGGAATGGGCGAGACTTTGCAGCGCCCTCCGTGTGCCAAAAATAGACGCGGGCTCAGCCGCGCAAAAATAAGCCCCGAAGGTCCCATCCCAATGTTAATCGTCCGTCGCAAAATGCCCAGCAGGTGGGCTATATCCTTGCGGGGAGGGCTGGCCAACCGTCCGCGGACTCGGAATGGGCGAGACTGCAGGCGCCCTCGTGTGCAAAAATAGGCCGGGGGCAG
Organism: Citrus mangshanensis; assembly: GCA_030449895.1. Lineage (NCBI taxonomy): Eukaryota > Viridiplantae > Streptophyta > Magnoliopsida > Sapindales > Rutaceae > Citrus > Citrus mangshanensis. Next base: position 28,268 of record JASUUJ010000063.1, on the reverse strand, counting down.
AGCCGCGGAAAAAATAAGCCCCGAAGGTCCCGTCCACAAGTTCGTCCCCAAAATGCCCAAAAGCGGGTGGGCTATAGCCTTGGGGAGGGCTGGCCAGCCGTCCGGACTCGGAATGGGGCGAGACTTTGCGAGCACCCTCGTGTACCAAAAATAGTCCGGCACAGCAGCGCAAAAATAAACCCCAAAGGTCCCGTCCCAAGTTCATCCGCCGCAAAATGCCCAAAAGCGGGTGGGCTATAGCCTTAGGGGGCGGGCGGGCCAACTCGTCCGCCGGACTCGGAATGGGCGAGACTTTGCGGCGGCCTCCGTGTGCCAAAAATGAGGCACAGCCGCGCCAAAATAAGCCCCGAAGGTCCCGTCCCCAAGTTCGTCCGCGCAAAAATGCCCAAGCGGGTGGGCTATAGCCTTGGGGAGGGGCTGGCCCCGTCGCGGACTCGGAATGGGGCGACACTTTGCGGCGCCCTCCGTGTGCAAAAATAGGCCGGGGGCACAGCTGTGCCCAAAAATAAGCCCCGAAGGTCCCGTCCACAAGGTTTCCGTCGAAAATGCCCAAAAACAGGTGGGCTATAGACTTGGGGAGGTTGGCCCGCAAATCCGCGGACACGGAATGCAGCGAGACTTCTGAGCGCCCTCCGTGTGCCAGTATTAGGCCAGGCACAGCCGCGCCCAAAAATAAGCCCCGAAGGTCCCGTCCCCAAGTTCGTCCGCAAAATGCCCAAAAAGCGGGTGGGCTATAGCCTTGTGGGGAGGGCTGGCCAACCGTCCGCGGACTCGGAATGGGGCGAGACTGCGGCGCCCTCCGTGTGCCAAAAATAGGCGAGCTCCAGCGCGCCCAAAAATAAGCCCCGAAGAGTCCCATCCCAATGTTCGTCCGTCGCAAAAATGCCCCAGCGGGTGGGCTATATCCTTGCGGGGAGGGCTGTGCCCAAATCCGCCGGACTCGGAATGGCGAGACTGCAGCGCCCTCCGTGTACCAACCATAGGCCGGGGGCAGAGCCGCGCACAAAAATAAGCCCCCGAAGGTCCCCGCCACAAGTTCGTCCCCCGCAAAAATGCCCAAAAAACGGGTGGGCTATAGCCTTGGGGGGAGGGGCTGGCCCACTTGATCCGCCGGACTCAGAATGGGGCGAGACTGCGAGCACCCTCGTGTGCCAAAAATAGTCCAGCAGGCACAGCCGCGCAAAATAAACCCCCAAAGGTCCCGTCCCCAAGTTCATCCGCGCAAAAATGCCCAAAAAGCGGGTGGGCTATAGCTTTGGGGCGAGGCGGGAGCCAACTCCGTCCCGGACTCGGAATGGCGAGACTTTGCAGCGGCCTCCGTGTGCCAAAAATGGAGTCGCGGGCACAGCCGCGCAAAATAAGCCCCGAAGGTCCCGTCCCCAAGTTCGTCCGCGCAAAAATGCCCAAAAGCGGGTGGGCTATAGCCTTGGGGAGGGCTGGCCCACCGTCCGCGGACTCGGAATGGGGCGACACTTTGCGGCGCCCTCCGTGTGCAAAAAATGAGGCCGGGGCACAGCTGCGCCCAAAATAAGCCCCGAAGGTCCGTCCACAAGTTCGTCCGTCGCAAAAATGCCCAAAAACAGGTGGGCTATAGACTTGGGGAGGGTTGGCCACTTCGTCCGCCGGACACGGAATGCAGCGAGACTTCGAGCGCCCTCAGTGTGCCAGTATTGCACAGCGCGCCCTTAAAAATAAGCCCCGAAGTCCGTCCCCAAGTTCGTCCGCATAAAAATGCCCGAAAAGCGGGTGGGCTATAGCCTTGTGGGGAGGGCTGGCCAACCGTCCGCGGACTCGGAATGGGGCGACACTTTGCGGCGCCCTCATTGCTGCAAAAAATAGGCGGGAGGCACAGCCGCGCCCAAAAATAAGCCCCGAAGGTCCGTCCCCAAGTTCGTCCGCCCAAAAATGCCCAGCGGGTGGGCTATAGCCTTGGGGCAGGCGGGCCAACTCCGTCCCGGACTCGAATGAGAGTGAGACTTTGCGGCGGCATCAAGTGTGCCAAAAATGGTGTGAGCACAGCAGCAAAAAATCAGCCCCTGAGCGTCCCGTCCCCAAGTTCGTCAGCCCAAAAATGCTCGAAGCAGGTGGGCTATAGCTTGGGGAGGGTTGGCCATCGCAAATCCGCGGACTCGGAATCTGTGAGAAACTTTACGGCGCCCTCCGTGTGCCAATATTAGGCCACCCAGGCACAGCCTTAAAAATAAGCCCCGAAGGTCCCGTCCCCAAGTTAGGTCACGCCCATGAAAATGCCCAGCGGGTGGGCTATAGCCTTGGGGGAGGGCTGGCCAACTAAATCCGCGGACTCGGAATGGGCGACACTTGCGAAGCACCCTCCGTGTGCAAAAAATAGGCGAGGCACAGCGCGCCCAAAATAAGCCCCGAAGGTCCGTCCCCAAGTTCGTCGTCAAAATAAAAGCAGGTGGGCTATAGCCTTGGGGAGGTTGGCCCCGTCCGCCGGACTCGGAATGCGGCGAGACTTTCGAGCGCCCTCAGTGTGCCAATATTCAGCACAGCGCGCAAAATAAGCCCCGAAGGTCACGTCCCCAAGTTCGTCCGAAATGCCCAAAAAGCGGGTGGGCTATAGCCTTGGGGAGGGCTAGCAATCCGCGGACTCGGAATGAGGCGACACTTGAAGCACCCTCGTGTGTGCAAAAAAATAGGCGGCGGCACAGCTTGCGCAAAAATAAAGCCCCAGAAGGTCCCGTCCCCAAGTTCGTATAAAAATGCCCAAAAGCGGGTGGGCTATAGCCTTGGGGAGGGCTGGCCAATCCGTCGGACTCGGAATGGGGCCGAGACTTTGCAGGCACCCTCCGTGCCAAAAATAGGCGGACACAGCGCGCCCAAAAATAAGCCACCGGCAGTCACGTCCCCTAGTTCATCCGCTGCAAAAATGCCCAAGCGGGTGGGCTATAGCCTTAGGGGAGGGCTGGCCAATCCGCGGACTCGGAATGGGGCGAGACTGCAGTGGCCTCCGTGTACCAAAAATGAGGCGCGGGCAGCGCATCAAAAATAAGCCCCCTTTAGGTCCGGTCCCCAAGTTCGTCCGCCGTAAAAATGCAGAAAAGCGGGTGGGCTATAGCCTTGGGGAGGGCTGGCCAACCGTCCGGCGGACTCGGAATGGGGCGAGACATTGCGACCACCCTCTGTGTGCCAAAAATAGGCTGAGGGCACAGCCGCGCCCAAAAATTATCACCAGAAAGTCCCGACCTCAATTTCGCCCACCCATGAAAATGCCCAGCGGGTGGGCTATGGCCTTCAGGGGAGGCGGGCCAGCTCGTCCGCCGGACTCGGAATGGGGAAGACTTTGCGGCGGCCTCAGTGTACCAAAAATAGACGCGGACACAGCCACGCCCAAAAGAAGCCCCGAAGGTCCGTCCCCATGTTGCCGCAAAAATGCCCAAAAAAGCGGGTGGGCTATAGCCTTGGGAGGGCTGGCCAACCGTCAGCCCGGACTCGGAATGAGGCGAGACTGCGAGCACCCTCCGTGTGCCAAAAATGGGCCGTAGGCACAGCTCGCCAAAAAATAAGACCCCGAAGGACCCGACCCCAAGTTCGTCCGCCTAAAAAATGCCCAAAAAAAGGGGTGGGCTATAGCCTTGGGGAGGGCTGGCCAACCGTCCGCCCGGACTCGGAATGGGGCGAGACTTTGCGGCGCCCTCCGTGTGCCAAAAATAGCCGCGGACACAGCGCCCAAAAATAAGCCCCGAAGGTCACGTCCCCTAGTTCATACGCCGCAAAAATGCCCAAGCAGGTGGGCTATAGCCTTGGGGAGGGCTGGCCAACCGTCCCGGACTCGGAATGGGCGAGACTTTGCAAGTGCCCTCCGTGTGCCAAAAATAGGCTGGGGGCTGCACGCCCAAAGAAGCCCCGAGGTCCCGTCCCATGTTCGGCCGCAAAAATTCCCAAAAGCGGGTGAGGCGATAGCCTTGGGGGGAGGGGCTGGCCAACTTCGTGCGCCGGACTCGGAATGGGGCGAGACTCTGCCATCGCCCTCCGTGTGCCAAAATTAGGCTGTGGGCACAGCCGCGCCCAAAAGCCCCCGAAGGTCCCGTCCCCATGTTCCCGCCGCAAAAGCGGGTGGGCTATAGCCTTGCAGGGGGAGGCTGGCAGCCAACTTCGTCCGCGGACTCGGAATGGGGCGAGACTTTGTGAGTGGCCTCCGTGTGCCAAAAATAGGCGCGGGCACAGCGCGCAAAAATAAGCCCCTTTAGAGTCCGGTCCCCAAGTTCGTCGCCGTATAAATGCCCAAAAATCGGGTGGGCTAGAGCCGGGGGGGGAGGGGCTGGCCAACTTCGTCCGGCGGACTCGGAATGGGGCGAGACTTTGCGACCACCTTCTGTGTGCCAAAAATAGGCTGTGGGCACAGCCGCGCCCAAAAATTTTCACCCGAAGGTCCCGACCTCAATTTCGCCCACCGCAAAAATGCCCAAAAAACGGGTGGGCTATAGCCTTGGGGGGAGGGGCGGGCCCACCAAATCCGCGGACTCGGAATGAGGCGACACTGCAGCGCCCTCCGTGTGTAAAAAATAGGCTGGGGGCACAGCCGCGCCCAAAAATAAGCCCCAGGTCCCGTCCCCAAGTTCGTGCAAAATGCCCAAAAAGCAGGTGGGCTATAGCCTTGGGGAGGGGCTGGCCCGACTTCAAATCCGCGGACTCGGAATGGGGCAACACTTTGACACCTCTGTGTAAAAATAGACCAGCGGGCACAGTCGCGCCCAAAATAAGTCCCGAAGGTCCGTCCCCATGTTAGTCCGCCAAAAATGCCCATGGGTGGGCTATAGCCTTGGGGAGGGCTGGCCAACCGTCCGCGGACTCGGAATGGGCGAGACTGCGGCCACAGTGTGCCAAAAATAGGCCACGGACACAGCGCAAAAATAAGCCCCCAAAGGTCCATCCCCAAGTCGTCCGCAAAAATGCCCAGCGGGTGGGGTATAGCCTTGGGGAGGGCTTCCAACGTCCAGCGGACTCGGAATGGGCGAGACTTTCACGATCACCCTCCGTGTGCCAAAAATAGGCCGTGCACAGCTGCGCCAAAAATAAGCCCGAAGTCCCGACCCCAAGTTCGTAAAAATGCCCAAAAAATGGGTGGGGTATAGCCTTGGCCAGGGAGGGCTGGCCAACCGTCGGCGGACTCGGAATGGGGCCAGACTTTGCGAGCACCCTCCATTTGCCAAAAATAGGCTCTGGGCACAGCCGCTCCCAAAAATTTTCACCCGAAGGTAGCGACCTCAATTTCGCCCGCCGCAAAAATGCCCAAAAAACGGGTGGGCTATAGCCTGGGGGGGAGGGCTGGCCAACCGTCCGCGGACTCGGAATGGGCGACACTGCGACGCCCTCCGTGTGCAAAAAATAGGCTGGGGGCACAGCCGCGCCCAAAAATAAGTCCCGAAGGTCCGTCCCCAAGTTCAATCCCGTAAAAATGCCCAAAAACAGATGGGCTATAGCCTTGGGGAGGGGTTGTCCCCGCTAAATCCGCGGACTCGGAATACGCTTGAGCCTTCTACAGGCGCCCTCCGTGTGCCAATATTAGGCGCAGGCACAGCGCGCCAAAAATAAGCCCAGAAGGTCCCATCCCCAAGTTCGTCCGCCGCAAAAATGCCCGAAAAATGGGTGGGCTATAGCCTTGGGGGAGGGCTGGCCAACAAATCCGCGGACTCGGAATGGGGCGACACTGCGGCGCCCTCTGTGTACCAAAAATAGACCGCGGGCACAGTCGCGCCCAAAATAAGCCCCCGAAGGTCCCGTCCCCAAGTTCGTCCGCCGCAAAAATGCCCAAAAAATGGGTGGGCTATAGCCTTGGGGGGAGGGGCTGGCCAACTTCGTCCGCCGGACTCGGAATGCGGGAAGACTTTGCGAGCGGCCTCAGTGTTCCAAAAATAGGCCGCGGACACAGCCACGTGCAAAAATAAGCCCCCGAAGGTCCCGTCCCCAAGTTCGTCCGCCGCAAAAATGCCCAAAAAACGGGTGGGCTATAGCCTTGGTGGGAGGGGCTGGCCAACTTCGTCCGCCGGACTCGGAATGGAGCGAGACTTTGCGAGCGCCCTCCGTGTGAAAAAAATAGGCCGCGGGCACAGCCGCGCCAAAAAATAAGCCCCCGAAGGTCCCGACCCCAAGTTCGTCCGCCGCAAAAATGCCCCAAAAATGGGTAGGCTATAGCCTTGGGGAGGGCTGTGTAATCCGCCGGACTCGGAATGGGCGAGACTTTCGAGCACCCTCCGTGTGCCAAAAATAGGCAGCGGACACAGCCGCGTAAAAATAAGCCCCGAAGGTCCCGTCCCTAGTTCATCGCCGCAAAAATGCCCAAAAAGCGGGTGGGCTATAGCCTTGGGGGAGGGGCTGGCCAACTTCGTCCGCGGACTCGGAATAGGCGAGACTTTGCCAGCGCCCTCCGTGTGCCAAAAATAGGCTGTGGGCACAGCCGCGCCCAAAAAGAAGCCCCCGAAGGTCCCGTCCCATGTTCGGCCGCCGCAAAATTCCCAAAAGCGGGTGGGCTATAGCCTTGGGGAGGGGCTGGCCAACCGTGCGCCGGACTCGGAATGGGGCGAGACTTTAAGCGCCCTCCGTGTGCCAAAAAATTAGGCTGTGGGCACAGCCGCACCCAAAAGCCCCGAAGGTCCACGTCCCCATGTTCGGCCGCTGCGGAAATGCCCAAAAGCGGGTGGGCTATAGCCTTGGGGGAGGGCTGGCCCGTCCGCGGACTCGGAATGGGGCGAGACTTTGCAGCGCCCTCCGTGTGAAAAAAATAGGCCCGCAGGCACAGCGGCGGCAAAAATAAGCCCCAGGCGTCCCGTCCCCAAGTTCGTCCGCCGCAAAATGCCAAAAGCGGGTGGGCTATAGCCTTGGGGAGGCTGGCCAACTTCGTCCAGCGGACTCGGAATGAGGCGATACTTTGAGCACCCTCCATGTTCAAAAATAGGCCGTAGGCACAGCGCGCAAAAATAAGCCCCGAAGGTCCCAACCCCAAGTTAAATCCCAAAAATGCCCAAAAATGGGTGAGGCTATAGCCTTGGGGAGGGCTGGCCCACTAAATCCGCGGACTCGGAATGGGGCGAGACTGCAGCGCCTCCGTGTGCCAAAAATAGGCGGACACAGCCGCAAAAATAAGCCCCGAAGGTCGTCCCTAGTTCATCCGCCGAAAATGCCCAAGCGGGTGGGCTATAGCCTTGAGGGAGGAGCTGCAACTTCGTCCGGACTCGGGGGGCAAGACTTTAAGCGCCCTCCGTGTGCCAAAAATAGGCTATGGGCACAGCCGCGCCCAAAAGCCCCAGGTCCGTCCGCATGTTCCGCCGCAAAATGCCCAAGCAGGTGGGCTATAGCCTTGGGGGGAGGGGCTGGCCAACTTCGTCCGCCGGACTCGGAATGGGGCGAGACTTTGCGAGTGGCCTCCGTGTGCCAAAAATAAGCCCCTTTAGGTCCGGTCCCCCAATTCGTCCGCCGTAAAAATGCCCAAAAAACGGGTGGGCTATAGCCTTGGGGGGAGGGGCTGGCCAACTTCGTCCGCCGGACTCGGAATGGGGCGAGACTTTGCGACCACCCACCGTGTACCAAAAATAGGCTGTAGGCACAGCTTGCGTAAATTTTCCCCAGTTCCCGACCCCAATTTCGCCCGCCAAAAATGCCCAGCGGGTGGGCTATAGCCTTGGGGAGGGCTGGCAACAAATCCGCCGGAATCGGAATGGGCGAGACTTTATGAGCACCCTCCGTGTGCCAAAAATAGGGCAACACAGCCCGCGCTAAAAAATAAGCCCCGAGTCCCGTCCCCAAGTTCGTCCGCCTTGCAAAAATGCCCAAGCGGGTGGGCTATAGCCTTGGGGAGGGGCTGGCCAACGTCCGCGGACTCGGAATGGGGCGAGACTTTGTAAGCGGCCTCCGTGTGCCAAAACTAGGCGCGGGTACATCCAAAATAAGCCCCAGAAGGTCCGTCCCCAAGTTCGTCCGCGCATAAAATGCCCAAAAGCGGGTGGGCTATAGCCTTGGGGGAGGGCTGGCCAACAAATCCGCCCGGTCTCGGAATGGTGAGACTTTGCGGCGGCCTCCGTGTGCCAAAAATGAGCACAGCGCGCCCAAAAATAAGCCCCAGAAGGTCCACGTCCCCAAGTTCGTCAATCGCAAAAATGCCCAAAAACAGTGGGCTATAGCCTTGGGGAGGGCTGGCCCCCGTCCGCGGACTAGAATGAGGTGAGACTGCGGCTGCCTCGTGTGCGAAAATGAGTCTTGGCATACGCGCCCAAAAATAAGCCCCGAAGGTCCCGTCCCCATGTTTGTCCATGCAAAAATGCCCAAAAGCGGGTGGGCTATAGCTTGGGGAGGGCTGTGCCGTCCGCCCGGACTCGGAATGGGGCGAGACTTTGCAGAGTGCCCTCCGTGTTCCAAAATAAACCGCCCGGCACAGGCGCGCCCAAAAAAGCCCCGAAGGTCCGTCCCCAAGTTCGTCCTCGAAAAAATCCCAAAAAAGCGGGTGAGGCTATAGCTTTGGGGGAGGGCTGGCCCATCGTTCGGACTCGGATGGGGCGATACTGCGGCGCCCTCCGTGTTTCAAAAAATAAGCTGCACGGGCACAGCCGCGCCCAAAATAAGCCACCGAAGGTCCGTCCCCAAGTTAAATCGTCGCATAAAAATGCCCAAAAGCGGGTGGGCTATAGCCTTGGGGAGGGGATGGCTTAACAATCCGCCCGGAATCGGAATGGGGCGAGACATTCGAGCGCCCTCCGTGGGCCAAAAAATAGGCTGCAGGCACAGCAGCGCCAAAAGCCCCCAAGCCCCAAGGTCCCGTCCCCAAGTTCGTCAGCCTTAAAAATGCCCAAAAGCGGGTGGGCTATAGCCTTGGGGAGGGCTGGCCCACTTCGCCCGCGGACTCGGAATGGGCGAGACTTCAGCGCCCTCCGTGTACCAAAAATAGGCAGCAGGCACAGAGCCCGCCAAAAAAAGCCCCGAAGGTCCGTCCCCAAGTTCGTCCGTGCAAAAATGCCCAAAAGCGAGTGAGCTATAGCCAGGGGGAGGGCTGGCCCACTCGCCACGGACTCGGAATGGCGAGACTTCTGGCGCCCTCCGTGTGCCAAAAATAGGCAGCAGGCTGTGCAGCCCAAAAGAAACCCCGAAGGTCCGTCCCCAAGTTCGTCGGCCTAAAATGCCCAGCGGGTGGGCTATAGCCTTGGGGAGGGCAGGCCCACTTCGCCCGCGGACTCGGAATGAGGCGAGATTTTCTGATGCCCTCTGTTTGCCAAAAATAGGCCTTGAGCACAGCCGCGCAAAAATAAGCTCCAGGTCCCCTTCCCCATGTTCGTGCCGCAAAATGCCCAGCAGGTGGGCTATAGCCTTGGGGAGGGCTGGCCAGCAAATCCGCGGACTCGGAATGAGGCGAGACTTTGTGGCGGACTCCGTGTGCAAAAATAGGTGGCAGGCACAGCGCAAAAATAAGCCCCGAAGGTCCGTCCCCAAGTTCGTCCAGCAAAAATGCCCCTGAAAAGCGGGTGGGCTATAGCCTTGGGGAAGGGGCTGGCCAACAAATCCGCGGACTCGGAATGGGGCGACACTTTGCGAGCACCCTCCGTCTACCAAAAATAGGCCGTGGGCACAGCAGCACCCAAAAATAAGCCCCGAAGGTCCCGTCCCAAGTTCGTAAACTGTACCCAAGCGGGTGGGCTATAGCCTTGGGGGAGGGCTCGCCAACCAAATCCGCCGGACTCGGAATGGGAGGCGAGACTTTGTGGCGCCCTCCGTGTATAAAGATAGACGCGGGCACAGCCGCGCAAAATAAGCCCGAAGGTCCCGTCCCCAAGTTCGTCCAAAAATGCCCAAGCGGGTGGGCTATAGCCTTGGGGGAGGGCTGGCTCACAAATCGCGGAATCGGAATGGGGCGAGACTTTGTGAGCACCCTCTGTGTGCCAAAAATAGGCCGCAGCACAGCCGCGCGAAAAAATAAGCCCCCGAAGGTCCCGGCCCCTAGTTGGTCCGCCGCATAAATGCCCAAAAGCGGGTGGGCTATGGGGAGGCTGCAGCAAATCCGCGGACTCGGAATGGGCGAGACTTTTGGCGGCCTCCGTGTGCAAAACTAGGCCAGCGGGTACATCCATACCAAAAATAAGCCCCGAAGGTCCCGTCCCCAAGTTCGTCCGCGCAAAAATGCCCAGCGGGTGGGCTATGGCCTTGGGGAGGGCTGGCCAACCGTCCGCGGTCTCGGAATCGGTGAGACTTCTGGCGGCCTCCGTGTGCCAAAAATAGACATGAGCACAGCGCGCCCAAAATAAGCCCGAAGGTCCAATCCCCAAGTTCGTCATCGTCGCAAAAATGCCCAAAAAACAGTGGGCTATAGCCTTGGGGAGGGCTGGCCCACAAATCCGCCCGGACTAGGAATGAGGTGAGACTTTGCGGCGGCCTCCGTGTGCGAAAATAGTCAGCGAGGCACAGCCGCGCCCAAAAATAAGCCCCGAAGGTCCCGTCCCCATGTTTGTCACGCCAAATGCCCAAAAAAGCGGGTGGGCTATAGCCTTGGGGAGGGCTGGCCAACCGTCCGCGGACTCGGAATGGGGCGAGACTGCAGTGCCCTCCGTGTTCCAAAAATAAACGCCCGCAGCACAGCGCGCCCAAAAGAAGCCCCGAAGGTCCCGTCCCCAAGTTCGTCCATGAAAAAATCCCCAAGCGGGTGGGCTATAGCTTTGGGGAGGGCTCGTTCGCGGACTCGGAATGGGGCGATACTGCAGCGCCCTCCGTGTTTCAATAAGCTGCGGGCACAGCGCGCCCAAATAAGCCACCGAAGGTCCCGTCCCAAGTTCGTCACCCAAAATGCAGCGGGTGGGCTATAGCCAGGAGGGATGGCCAATCCGCGGACTCGGAATGGGGCGAGACATTACGGCGCCCTCCGTGGGCCAAAAAATGAGGCTGCGCACAGTGCGCCCAAAAAGCCCCAAGGTCCGTCCCCAAGTGCGTCCGGCGCAAAAATGCCCAAAAAAGCGGGTGGGCTATAGCCTTGGGAGGAGGGCTGGCCCACTCGCCCGCGGACTCGGAATGGGCGAGACTCTGCGCCCTCCGTGTGGCCACCAAAAATAGCTGCAGGCTGAGCCCGCAAAAGCCCCGAAGGTCCGTCCCAGGATCGTGTCCAAAAATGCCCAGGAGTGGGCTATAGCCTTGGGGAGGGCTGGCCACTCGCCCGCGGACTCGGAATGGGGCGAGACTTCTGACGCCCTCCGTGTGCCAAAAATCGCGGGCACAGCCGCGAAGCCCGAAGGTCCCGTCCCAAGTTCGTCCTAAAATGCCAAGCGGGTGGGCTATAGCCTTGGGGGAGGGGCAGGCCCACTTCGCCCGCCGGACTCGGAATGGGGCGAGATTTTGAGTGCCCTCCGTTTGCCAAAAATGAGCCCCTTGGCACAGCAGCAAAAAAGCCCAGCTTGAAGGTCCGTCCCCAAGTTCGTCCGGCGCAAAAATGCCCAAGCGAGTGGGCTATAGCCTTGGGGGAGGGCTGGCCCACTCGCCGCGGACTCGGAATGGGCGAGACTTTCTGGACGCCCTCCATTGTACCAAAAATAGACCGCGAGGCACAGGCCCGCCTTAAAAGAAGCCCCAGAAGGTCCCGTCCCCAAGTTCGTCCGTCGCCATAAAAATGTACCCAAAAGCGAGTGGGCTATAGCCTTGGGAGAGGGCTGGCCACTTCGCCCGCGGACTCGGAATGGGCGAGACTTCTGACGCCCTCCGTGTGCCAAAAATAGGCCTTGAGCACAGCCGCGCCCAAAAAGCCCGAAGGTCCCGTCCCCAAGTTCGTCCAGCTAAAATGCCCAGCGGGTGGGCTATAGCCTTGGGCAGGAGGGCTGGCCTCGCCCGCGGACTGGAATGGGGCGAGATTTCTGAAGTGCCCTCCGTGTACCAAAAATAGGCTTGAGCACAGCGCGCTTAAAAAAGCCCCGAGTCCGTCCCAAGTTCGTCAGCCTTAAAAATGCCCAAAAGCGGGTGGGCTATAGCCTTGGGAGGAGGGCTGGCCAACCGTCCGCGGACTCGGAATGGGGCGAGACTGCAGCGCCCTCCGTGGGCCAAAAATAGGCTGTAGGCACAGCCGCGCCCAAAAAGCCCCCAAGGTCCCGTCCCCAAGTTCGTCCGGCCAAAAATGCCCAAAAGCGGGTGGGCTATAACCTTGGGGAGGGCTGGCCACTTCGCCCGCCGGACTCGGAATGGGGCGAGACTTCTGAGCGCCCTCCGTGTACCAAAAATAGACGCCAGGCACAGCCCGCAAAAAAAGCCCAGAAGGAGTCCGTCACAAGTTAAGGATCCAAAAAAATGCCCAAAAAAGCGGGTGGGCTATAGCCTTGGGGGAGGGCTGGCCATCGCCCGCGGACTGGAATGGGCGAGACTTCTGGCGCCCTCCGTGTGCCAAAAATAGGCCCGCAGCGCTGCTTAAAAATAAGCCCCGAAGGTCCCATCCCCAAGTTCGTCCCATGCAAAATGCCCAAAAATGGGTGGGCTATAGCCTTGGGGAGGGGCTGGCCCACTTCGTCCGCGGACTTGGAATGGGACGAGACTTTGCAAAAGCGCCCTCCGTTTGCGAAAAATAGGCGCGGGCACAGCTGGCGTCAAAAAATAAGCCCCGAAGGTCCCGTCCCCAAGTTCGTCCAAATGCCCGAAAAGCGGGTGGGCTATAGCTTTGGGGAGAGGCTGGCCCACTAAATCGTCCGCATGGACTCGGAATGGGGCGAGACTTTGCGGCGCCCTCCGTGTGCCAAAAATAGCACAAGCCGAGAACAAAAATAAAGGTCCACGTCCCCAGTTCGTCCGCAAAAATGCCCAAAAAGCGGGTGGGCTATAGCTTAGGGGAGGAATGGCCAACAAATCCCGGACTCGAATGGGGACGAGACTTACGGCGCCCTCCGTGTACCAAAAATAAGCGCCCGGCACAGCGCGCCCATAAAAATAAGCCCCAGAAGGTCCCGTCCCCAAGTTAAATCACGCCCAAAATGCCCAAAAGCGGGTGGGCTATAGACTTAGGGGAGGAATGGCCAACCGTCCGCCGGACTCGGAATGGGGCGAGACTTTCACGAAGCTCCCTCCGTGTGCAAAAATAGGCTGCGGGCACAGTAGCGCAAAATAAGCACCCGAAGGTCCGTCCCAAATTCGTCTGCCAAAAATGCCCAAAAGCGGGTGGGCTATAGCCTTGGGGAAGGGCTGGCCCACTTCGGCCGCGGACTCGGAATGGGGCGAGACTTCTGAGCGCCCTCCGTGTGCCAAAAATAGGCAGCAGGCACAGCCGCGCCCAAAAAAGCCCCGAAGGTCCCGTCCCCAGTTGTCAGCGCAAAAATGCCCAAAAGCGGGTGGGCTATAGCCTTGGGGAGAGGCTGGCCCACTTCGCCCGCCGGACTCGGAATGGGGCGAGACTTTCTGGCGCCCTCCGTGTGCCAAAAATAGGCTTGAGCACAGCTGCGCCCAAAAATAAGCCCCGAGTCCCGTCCCCAATTTCGTCCGGCAAAAATGCCCAAAAAAGCGGGTGGGCTATAGCCTTGGGGGAGGGGCTGGCCCACTTCGCCCGCGGACTCGGAATGGGGGCGAGACTTCTGACGCCCTCCGTCTGCCAAAAATAGACGCTTGAGCACAGCTGCGCGCAAAAGCCCCGAAGGTCCCATCCCAAGTTCGTCAGAGCGCAAAATTGCCCAAAACGGGTGGGCTATTGCCTTGGGGGAGGGCTAGCCCACTTCGCCCGCGGACTCGGAATGGGGAGAGACTTTACGGCGCCCTCCGTGTGCCAAAAATGAGGCGAGGGGACAGCCGCCTTAAAAGAAAACCTCGAAGAGTCCCGTCCCCAAAGTTCGTCAGCCTTAAAAATTCCCAGCGGGTGGGCTATAGCCTTGGGGAGGGCTGGCCCAAATCCGCCCGGACTCGGAATGGGGCGACACTTCAGCGCCCTCCGTGTGCAAAAATAGGCTGGGCACAGCCGCGCCCAAAAATAAGCCCCGAAGGTCCCTTCCCCAAGATTCGTCGCCTTGCAAAATGCCCGAAAAACACGTTGGCTATAGCCTTGTGGGGAGGGCTGGCCAACAAACTTTCGTCCGCGGACTCGGAATGGCGAGACTTTGCGGCGCCCTCCGTGTACCAAAAATAGGCTTGGGCTCAGCGCGCAAAAATAAGCCCCGAGTCCCATCCCCATGTTCGTCCGCCGCAAAATGCCCGAAAAAGCGGGTGGGCCATATCCTTGCGGGAGGGCTGGCCAACCGTCCCGCGGACTCGGAATGGGGCGAGACTTTGCGGCGCCTACTCCACAAAAATAGGCGGGGGCAGAGCCGCGGAAAAAAATAAGCCCCGAAGGTCCGTCCCTGAGATTCGTCCCCATGAAATGCCGAAAGCAGGTGGGCTATAGCCTTGGGGGGAGGGCTTCGCCGCAAATCCGCGGACTCGGAATGGGCGAGACTGCGAGCACCCTCACGTGTGTAAAAATAGGCCTTGGCACAGCAGCGCCAAAATAAGCCCCCAAAGGTCCGTCCCAAGTTCGTCACTTGCAAAAATGCCCAAAACGGGTGGGCTATAGCCTTGGGGTGGGGCGGAGCCAACTCCGTCCCATTACTCGGAATGAGGCGAGACTTTGCAGCCTCCGTGTGCCAAAAATGAAAAATCGCCCCGAAGGTCCCGTCCCCCAGTTCGTCCGCCGCAAAAATGCCCAAAAATGGGTGGGCTATAGCCTTGGGGAGGGCTGGCGGCCGCGGACTCGGAATGGGGCGAGACTGCGAGCACCCTACGTGTACCAAAAATAGGACGCGCGCGCCCAAAATAAGCCCCCAAAGGTCCGTCCCCAAGTTATTCGTCCCGAAATGCCCAAAAGCGGGTGGGCTATAGCCACAGGGAGAGGGCTGGCCCCTCGTCCCGGACTCGGAATGAGGCGACACTGCAGCGCCCTCCGTGTGCAAAAATAGGCTAGGGCACAGCCGCGCCCAAAATAAGTCCCGAAGGTCCGTCCCCTTGTTCGTCGCCGCAAAAATGCCCAAAAGCGGGTGGGCTATAGCCTTGGGGAGGCGGGCCAACTCCGTCCGCCGTACTCGGAATGGGGCGAGACTTACGGCGCCTCGTGTGCCAAAAAAATGTGGGCACAGCAGCAAAAAAATAAGCCCCGAAGGTCCGTCCCCAAGTGCGTCCGCGCATGCAAAAAATGCCCAAAAGCGGGTGGGCTATAGCCTTGGGGAGAGGACTGGCCGCCCGTCCCATGGACTCGGAATGGGGGCGACACTTTCACGGCGCCCTCCGTGTGCAAAAATAGGCGGGGGCACAGCGCGCACCCAAAAATAAGCCCCGAGGTCCGTCCACAAGTTCGTCAAGTCCTTAAAAATGCCCAAAAAACAGGTGGGCTATAGACTTGGGGGAGGGTTGGCCCGCCGTCCGCGGACTCGGAATCTGCGAGGACTTTCAAGCGCCCTCAGTGTGCCAATATTAGGCCACAGGCACAGCCTGCCAAAAATAAGCCCCAGAAGGTGCCCGTCCCCAAGTTAAATCCGCCGCAAAAATGCCCAAAAGCGGGTGGGCTAGCCTTGGGGAGGGCTGGCCGCCCCCGCGGACTCGGAATGGGCGACACTGCGGCGCCCTCCGTGTACAAAAAATAGGCGGGAGGCACAGCGCACCAAAAATAAGCCCCGAAGGTCCCGTCCACAGTTCGTCGCAAAAATGCCCAAAAAACAGGTGGGCTATAGACTTGGGGGAGGGTTTGGCCCACTCGTCCGCCGGACTCGGAATCTTGGCCCGAGACTTTCCGCCCTCAAGTATTGCAATATTAGGCCCCAGGCACAGCCGCGCCAAAAATAAGCCCCGAAGGTACCGTCCCCAAGTTCGTCCCATAAAAATGCCCCAGGTGGGCTATAGGGGGAGGAATGGCCAACAAATCCGTCCGGACTCGGGAATGGGCGAGACTTTGCAGGCGCCCTCCGTGTGCCAAAAATAAGCCCCGGCACAGCAGCCAAAAATAAGCCCCAGAAGGTCCCGTCCCCAAGTTCGTTGCAAAAATGCCCAAAAAATGGGTGGGCTATGGAGCCTTGGGGAGGGTTAGCCCGTCCATCCGCGGACTCGGAATGCGGCGAGACTTTCGACGGCACCCTACGCTGTGCCAAAATAGGCCCTTGAGCACAGCCGCGCAAAAACTAAGCCCCCAAAGGTCCCGTCCCCAAGGTTCGTCCATGCCGCAAAAATGCCCAAAAGCGGGTGGGCTATAGCCTTGGGGGCAGGGCGAGCCAACTCCGTCCGCGGACTCGGGATGGGGCGAGACTGCGAGGCGGCCTCCGTGTGCCAAAAATGAGTCTGTGGGCACAGCCGTAAAAATAAGCCCCGAAGGTCCCGTCCCCAAGTTAAATCGTCACGCGAAAAAATGCCCAAAAGCAGGGTGGGCTATAGCCTTGGGGGAGGGCTGGCCCACTCAAATCCACGGACTTGGAATGGCGACCATCGCGAGCACCTCGTGTGCAAAAAAAAATAGGCGGGAGCACACCGCACCCAAATAAGCCCAGAAGGTCCCGTCCCCAAGTTCGTCCATCATGTAAAAATGCCGAAAAACAGGTGGGCTATAGCCTTGCCAGGGGAGGAGTTTGGCCCATTTCGTCCGCGGACTCGGAATGCAGCGAGACTTCTACAGGCGCCCTCCGTGTGCCAATATTAGGACACTTGGGCACAGCAGCGCCGAAATACGCCCAGAAAGGTCCTGTCCCCAAGTTCGTCAGCGCAAAAATGCCCCAAGCGGGTGGGCTATAGCCTTGTGGGGAGGGGCTGCCAGCTAACAAATCGCGGACTCGGAATGGGGCGACACTTTGCGGCGCCCTCCGTGTACAAAAAATACGGGCGGCACAGCGCCCTTAAAATGCCCCGAAGAGTCCCGTCCCCAAGTTCGTGCCGCATGTAAAAAATGCCATGCCCGGGTGAGGCTATAGCGCTTAGGGCGAGAAGCGGCGGGCCAACTCGTCCGCCGGACTCGGGATAGGTGAGACTGCGGCGGCCTCCGTGTACAAAAATAGGTCATGGAGCACAGCGGCGCCAAAATAAGCCCCGAAGGTCCGTCCCCAAGTTCGTCGCCCGCCCCCATAAAAATGCCCAAAAAGCAGGTGGGCTATAGCACTTTAGGGGAGGATTGGCCCGCTCGTCCGCCGGACTCCGGAATGTGGCCCGAGACTTTACAAGCGCCCTCCGTGTGCCAATATTAGGCCCACAGGCACAGCCCAGCAGCCCAAAAATAAGCCGCCCGAAGAGTCCCGTCCCCAAGTTCGTCACCGCCAAAAATGCCCAAAAAGCGGGTGGGCTATAGCTTGGGGAGAGGCTGGAATAGCAGCAAATCCGCGGACTCGAATGGGCGAGACTGCGGCGGCCACAGTGTGCAAAAATAGACGCGGACACAGCCGCGCGCAAAAATAAGCCCCGAAGGTCAGCCCCAAGTTCGTCCGCTTGCGAAAAATGCCCAAAATGGGTAGAGGTATAGCCTTGGGGAGGGGCTGGCCAACAAATCCGGCGGACTCGGAATGGGGCCAGACTTTCAGGCACCCTCCATTTGCACCCAAAAATAGGCTCTGGGCACAGCCGCTCCAAAAATTTTCACCCGAAGGTGCATGACCTCAATTTCGCCCCCTTAAATGCCCAAAAGCGGGTGGGCTATAGCCTTGGGGAGGGGCTGGCCCGTCCGCCGGACTCGGGAATGGGGCGAGAACTGCCGACGCCCTCCGTGTGAAAAAAATAGGAGCCAGCGCAGGCACAGCGCTTGGCAAATAAGCCCGAGCGTCCCGTCCCCAAGTTCGTCGCCATGCAAAATGCCCAAAAGCGGGTGGGCTATAGCCTTGGGGAGAGGCTGGCCAACATCGTCCGGCGGACTCGGAATGGGGCGAAGCACCTGACACCCTCCGTGTGCCAAAAATAGGCCGTGGGCACAACAGCCGCGCGCCAAAAAATAAGCCCGAAGGTCAACCCCAACCAAGTTCGTCGCCACGCAAAAATGTACCCCGAAAAATGGGTGGGCTATATCCTTGGGGAGGGCTGGCCAACTTATAAATCGTCCAGCGGACTCGGAATGGGGCGATACTTTGCGAACACCCTCCGTGTGCCAAAAATAGGCCGTGGGCACAGCGCGCAACGCAAATAAGCCCCGAAGGTCCCGAGCCCCAAGTTCGTCCGCCCACTTAAAAATGCCCAAAAAAAAATGGGTGGGCTATAGCCTTGGGAGGGCTGGCCCGCCAATCCGCCCGGACTCGGAATGGGCGAGACTTTGCAGCGCCCTCCGTGTACCAAAAATAGGCCGCGGGACTGCGGACCCAAATAAGCCCCGAAGGTCACGTCCCCTAGTTCATCCGCCGCAAAAAATGCCCCGAAAAGCGGGTGGGCGCCTTCGGGGAGGGCTAGCCAACTCCGCGGACTGGAATCGGGCGAGACTTTGCAAAAAGCGCCCTCCGTGACAGCCATGCAAAAATAGGCTGTAAGGCACAGCCGCGCCCAAAAGCCCCGAAGGTCCCGTCCGCATGTTCGGCCGGAAAATGCCCAAAAGCGGGTGGGCCACTAGCCTTAGAGAGGCTGGCCAACCGTCCGCGGACTCGGAATGGGCGAGACTTCTGCGAAGTAGCCTCCGTGTGCCAAAAATAGGCTGCGAGCACAGCCGCCTTTCGCCCCTTTGCCCAGGTCGGTCCCAGAATTCGTCCGCCGGAAAAATGCCCAAAAGCATGGGTGGGCTATAGCCTTTGGGAGGGCTGGCCAACTTCGTCAGCGGACTCGGAATGGGGCGAGACTGCAGAGCACCCTCCGTGTGCCAAAAATAGGTAACCCTGTGGAGCACAGCTTCACCCAAAAATTTTCCCCCGAAGTTCCCGACCCAATTTCGCCCGCCGCAAAAATGCCCCAAAAAGCGGGTAGGCTATAGCCTTGGGGGAGGGCTGTGGCTCCGTCCCCGCCGGACTCGGAATGGCGAGACTTTGCGGCGCCCTCCATTAATAAAAATAGGCGCGGACTGTGCTTTTAAAAATAAGCCCCGAGGTCCCGTACCCCTAGTTCCTCCGCACATAAAAATGCCCAAAAGCGGGTGGAGGCTATAGCCTTGAGAGGGCTGGCCAACATCGTCGCCCAGTTTCAGAATGGGGTGTTGAGACTGCAGCGCCCTCAATGTCTCACCCAAAAACCAAGACGCGGACACAGCCGCACCCAAAATAAGCTCCGAAGGTCCCTTCCCCATGTTCGTCCACTTGCCAAGAAATGCCCAAAGCCCAGATTTGGGCTACTCAGCCTTGCAGGGGAGGGGCTGGCCAACCGTCAGCCGGACTCGGAATGGGGCGGGCTTTCTGGCCCGGACTCCGTGTGCCAAAAATAGGTTGCAGGCACAGCCGCGCAAAAAATACACTTGAGAAAGGTCCCGTCCCAAGTTCGTCCCGCCGCAAAAATACCATGGGTGGCTATAGCCTTGAGGAAGGGCTGGCCAACTAAATCCGCGGACTCGGAATGGGGCGACACTGCGGAAACGCCTCCGTGTCCTGCCAAAAATAGGCAGCGGGCAAGCCGCACCAAAATAAGCCCCGAAGGTCCGTCCCCAAGTTCGTCCACCGCCAAAATGCCTAAAAAAGCGGGTGGGGCTATAGCCTTGGGGAGGGGGCTTTCCAACTTTAAATCCGCGGTTTCCGGAATGGGGCGAGACTGCGGCGCCCTCCGTGTGCCAAAAAGATGAGCCACTTGAGGCACAGCCGCGTCAAAAAATAAGCCCCTGAGTCCCGTCCCCAAGGATTCGTCCGCCGCAAAACTGCCCAAAAGCGGGTGGGGCTATGGCCTTGGGGGAGGCTCGCCAACCGTCCCGCCGGACTCGGAATGGGGCGAGACTTTGCGAGCGCCCTCCGTGTACCAAAGATAGGCGCGGGCACAGCCGCGCTAAAAAATAAGCCCCCCGAGAGGTCCCCCGTCCCCAAGTTAGGTCCGCCGCAAAAATGCCAAAAGCGGGTGGGCTATAGCCTTGGGGGAGGGAGCTGGCCCACTTTCGTCCGCCGGAATCAGGAATGGGGCGAGACTTTGTGTGCCCTCCGTGTGCCAAAAATAGGCCACCTTTAGCCGCACTAAAAATAAGCCCGAAGAGGTCCACGATCCCCCAAGTTAGAGTCCCCACTTAAAAAGTGCCCAAAAGCGGGTGGGCTATAGCCATGGGGGAGGGCTGAGCCCAGCGAATCGCGGACTCGGAATGGGGCGAGACTTTGCGGCGCCCTCGTGTGAAAAAATAGACGCAGGCACAGCCGCGCCCAAATATAAGCCCGAGCGTCCCGTCCCAAAGTTGCGTCCGCCGCAAAAATGCCCAAAAAAGCGGGTGGGCTATGGCCTTAGGTGGGAGCTGGCATGCTAAATCGCGGACTGGAGAATAGGCGAACTGCAGCGAGACTCCGTGTTATTAATCAGTTGGAGGCACAGCCGCGCATAAAAAATAAGCCCAGAAAGGTCCCGTCCCCAAAGTTCGTCCCTTATCAAAATGCACCCTAAAAGCGGGTGGGCTATAGCCTTGGGGAGGGGAGCTTTACCAACTAAATCCGCCGGACTACGGAATGAGGCGCGAGACTTTCACGGCGCCCTCCAGGTAATGCCAAAGATAGACGCGGGCACAGCGCGTCAAAAATAGCCCCTGAAGGTCCCGTCCCAAGTTCGTCGCCGCAAAACTGTGCAAGCGGGGTGAGCTGGCGGCAGGGGAGGGGCTCGCCAACTTCGTCCCGCTGGACTTTCGGAATGGGGCGAGACTTTGTAGCGCCCTCAGTGTGCAAAGATAGGCCGCGGGCATAGCCGCTAAAATAAGCCCCGAAGGTCCCGTCCCCAAGTTAGTCCACCCACTTAAAAATGCCCAAAAGCGGGTGGGCTATAGCCTTGGGGGGAGGGGCTGGCCCACTTCGTCCGCCGGAATCGGAATGGGGCGAGACTTTGTGAGTGCCCTCCGTGTGCCAAAAATAGGCCGCAGCACAGCCGCACTAAAAAATAAGCCCCCGAAGGTCCCGTCCCCAAGTTCGTCCCCCGCAAAAATGCCCAAAAAACGGGTGGGCTATAGCCATGGGGGGAGGGGCTGGCCAACAGTCCGCGGACTCGGAGATAGAGGCGAGACTGCGGCGCCCTCCGTGCTAGCTAAAAATGAGCCGCGGGCACAGCAGCGCCTTCCCAAATATATAAGCCCAGGCGTCCGTCCCCAAGTTCGTCCGCCGCAAAAATGCCCAAAAAGCAGGTGGGCTATAGCCTGGGTGGAGGGCTAGCCCCACTTCCCGTCCGCCGGACTCGGAATGAGGTGAGACTTTTCGGCGCCCTCCGTATGCAAAATAGGCGCGAGACACAGCCGCACCCAAAAATAAGCCCCGAAGGTCCCGTCCCCTAGTTCGTCGCCGCAAAAATGCCCAAAAAAGCGGGCCGGCTATAGCCTTGGGGAGGGCTGGCCAACCGTCCGCCGGACTGGGAATGGGAGGCGAGACTTTGCGGCCCGGCGCTCCATGTCCCAAACAAGGCTGCGGCAGGGCAGCCGCCGCCAAAAATACACCCGAAAGTCCCGTCCCAAGTTGCGTCCGCCCTTAAAAATGCCCAAAAGCCTTGGGTGGGCTATAGCCTTGGGGAGGGCTGGCCAGCCGTCCGCCCGAGCTTCGGAATGAGAGACTTTGCGGCGGCCTCCATGTGCAAAAATAGGCCTCAGGCACAGCAATCTGAAAAAATAAGCCCCCAAAGGTCCCGTCCCAAGTTCGTCGCCGCAAAAATGCCCAAAAAAGCGGGTGGGCTATGGCCTTGGGGAGGGCTGGCCAACTTCGTCCGCGGACTCGGAATGAGGCGGGACTTTTCAAAGCGTCCTCCGTGTGCCAAAAATAGGCAGCGGGCACAGCCACCTCCACAAATAAGCCCCGAGTCCCGTCTCCCCAAGTTCGTCACCCACTTAAAAATGCCCAAAAGCGGGTGGGCTACTTAGCAGGGGGAGGGCTGGCCAACTAAATCGGCCGGACTCGGAATGGGGCGAGACTGCGGGGAAGTGCCCTCTGTTATAAAAATAGACCGCGGGCACAGCGCGCCCAAAAATAGAAAGCCCCAGTCCGTCCCCAAGTTCGTCCACTTGCAAAAATGATCAAAAAACGGGTGGGCTATAGCCTTGGGGGGAGGGGCTGGCCCACTTCGTCCGCCGAACTCGGAATGGGGCGAGACTTTGCGAGCAGCCTCCGTGTGCCAAAAATAGGACTCGGGCACAGCCGTACGCAAAAATAAGTACCAAACGGTCCACATCGCCCAAGAAGTTCGTCCGCCGCAAAAATGCCCAAAAAAGCAGATTAACGCTATAGCCTTGGGGGAGGGGGCTGGCCAACAAATCGCCGGACTCGGAATGGGGCGAGACTTTCTGAACGCCCTCCGTGTGCCAAAAATAGGCCGCGGGCACAGCAGTATCAAAAATAAGCCCCAGGAGTCCCGTCCCAGGTTCGTCCGCCGCAAAATGCCCAAAAGCGGGTGGGCTATGGCCTTGGGGGAGGGAGCGCCAACAAATCGCTGGAGCCGGAATGGGGCGAGACTTTCTGTGGAGCACCCTCAGCGTGCCAAAAATACGCTGCGGGCACAGCCATGCCCAAAAATAAGCCCCGAAGGTCCCGTCCCAAAGTTCGTCCGCACTTAAAAATGGCCCAAAAGCAGATTGGGCTATAGCCTTAGGGGGAGGGGCTGGCCAACTTAAATCCGCGGACTCGGGATGGGGCGAGACTTTACAGCGCCTCCGTACCAAAAATAGACGTGAGCACGGCCATTACCAAATAAGCCCCGAAGGTCCCGTCCCCAAAGTTCGTCCGCCGCAAAAATGCCCAAAAGCGGGTGGGGTATAGCCTTGAGGAGGGCTGGCGCCAGCCGTCCGCGGGACTCGGAATGGAGGCCGAGACTTTGCGAAACGCCCTCCGTGTGCCAAAGGCGCCAGGCACAGCGCGTCCAAAAATAAGCCCCGAAGGTCCCGTCCCCAAGTTGCGTCGCCACTTAAAAATGCCATGGGTGCAGGCTATGGCCTTGGGGAAGGGAGCTAGCCAACAAATCCGCTGGACTCGGAATGGTGAGACTTTCACGAGTGCCCTCCAGCAGGTGTGCCAAAAATAGACGCAGGCACAGAAAGCTGACGCCCAGCAATACGTAAGCCCCAGTCCCGTCCCCAAGTTCGTCCGCCGCGAAATGGCCCAGCGGGTGGGCTATAGCCTTGGGGAGAAGATAGTAACCCAAATCCACCAGGACTCGGAATGAGGCAAGACTTTCTGGCGCCCTCCGTCGCCAAAAATAGGCCCGTGAAGCGGCGGCAAAAATAAGCCCCGAAGGTCGTCCACAAGGATTCGTCCGCTTGCAAAATACCCCAACGGGTAGGCTATAACGAGTAGGAGGGCTGGCCAGCAAATCCGCCCGGACTCGGAATGCGCGAGACTAAACCTCATTATGCCAAAATAGGGCGCGGGTACAGGGTGCAAATAAACCCAGTCCCATCCCCAAGTTAAATCCCTTGCCAAAATGCCCCAGCGGGTAGGCTATAGCCTTGGGGGAGGAGCTGCTTCTTAAATCCGCCGGACTCGGAATGGGGCGAGACTTTACCGAGCACCCTCATTAATACACAAAATAGTGCCGTGGGCTGCTTGCAGCAAAAATAAGCCCCGAAGGTCCCGTCCCTAGTTCGTCCGCATGGCTGGCCCCAGCAGGTGGGCTATAGCCTTCAGGGGAGGGGCTGGCCAACTTCGTCCACTTCGGACTGGAGTAGGCGAGACACTTTCAGAGGCCATCCGTGCGCCAAAAATGGGGCCCAGGCACGGCAGCAAAAATAAATGAAGTACGTCCCTAGATTCGTCCGCCTCAAAAGTACCCAGCGTCATGGGCTATAGCCTTGGGGAGAGGCTGGCAACCATCCCCCGGACTCGGAATGGAGCGAGACTGCAGGCGCCCTCCGTGTGCCAAAAATAGTGCCTTGGGCACAGCGTACTTAAAAATAAGCCCCGAGACCGTCCACAAATTCGTCCCTTGCAAAAATGCCCAAAAGCGGGTAGGCGGCTATAGCACCAGGGAAGGGCTGGCCAACTCGTCCGCCGGACTCGAATGGGCGAGACTGGGGAAGCCTCCGTGTGCCAAAAATGAGACAGTCACAACCGCACCAAAAATAAGCCCCGAAGGAGTCCCGTCCCGAGTTCGTCCGCGCGAAAATGCGAAAAGCGGGTGGGCTATGGCGCGGAAGGCGTGGCACCGTCCGCCCGGACTGGAATGAGAGGCGAGACTTCGCGGCTTGCCCCTCGTATGCTAAAAATGATGCCGCGAGCACTGGCAGCAAAATAAGCCCCGGTCCGTCCACAAGTTAAATCACGCCGCAAAAATGCCTGGGTGGCTATCGCGGCAGGGAAGGGTACAAGCCAAGCTCAAATCCATGGACACAGATGGACCGAGACTTTGCGGCGCCTCATGTGCTAAAATAGGCACTGACCTGTACTTTTAAAATAAGCCCTGAAGGTCCCGTCCCCAGTTAATCCGCGCCGAATGCCATGGGTGGGCTATAGCCTTGGGGGAGGGCTGAGGCGTCCGCCGGACTGGAATGGGCGACACTGCAGCGCCCTCCATTGTGCAAAAATGGCTCCAGGCTGCTTGCACAAAAATAAGCCCCGAAAGTCCCTGGCTTATGTTCGTCACCCTTGAAATGCAGAAAAGCCCCAGGTGGGTTATAGCCTTGGGAGGGCGGCCCGACAAATCGCGGTTTCGGAATGAGGCGAGACTTTACGGCGCCCCTCATGGCGCAAAATAGTGCCCATGAGCTTTAAGCCATTATAAAAATAAACCCCAGAAAGAGTCCATCCCCCAAATTCAATCCATGCAAAATGCCAAAAAAACTGGTAGGCTATGGCACTTGAGAGAGCCGGCCAACCAAATCCGCGGACTCGGAGATAGAGGCGAGACTTCTGAGAAGGCCTCCGTGTGCAAAAATAGGACACAGTCACAGCCGCACCAAAAATAAGCCCCGAGTCCCGTCCCCAGCAGGACAAGTCCCATGCAAATGCCCGGCTCATTCAGGCGAAATAGCCGCAGGGAGGCTGGCCATGATCTGCCGGACTAGGAATAGGCGAGACTGCGGTGACTCGTGTGTGCCAAAAAATAGGCGCGAGCACGCAGCAAAATAAACCCCGAAGGTCCGTCCCAAGTTCGTCAGCAGCAAATACTCTGGGTGGGCCTATGGCGCCCAGGGGAGAGGAAGGCTGGCCAACCGTCCGCGGACTCGGAATAGGCGAGAGACTTTGTGGCGCCCTCCATTAGCCTGCCAAATAAGCCATAGATTTTATCGCCCAAAATAAGCCACGAAGGTCCATTCCCCCAAGCTCGTCAGGAAAAATTTTTAGAAAGCGGGTGGGCTATAGCCTTGGGGAGGGATGGCCAGCTAAATCACGGACTCGGAAGTAGGCGAGACTTTCTGGCCATCCCTCAAATGTTACTTTTAAAAATGAGCCGCAGACTGTGTGATACCCAAAATAAACCCAGTCCCGTCCTAGTTGATAAATCGCAAAAATGCCCAAAACAGTGGGAACATAGCCTTGGGGAAGGCTGGCCCACTTATAAATCTTGAATTCCCAAAGGAGATGGGCGAGACTTTGGGCGGCTCGTGTACTAAAATTAGTCGGCCAGGCCGCGCCCAAAAATAACCCAGTCCACGTCCCCCAAGTTCGTCCTTGTAAAAATGCTAGCCGACAGGCCTGTGCTTGAAGGAAGGCACAGCCCGCCTCGCCGCCCAGTTTCGAGATAGGCGAGACTTCTGGCGCCCTCAGTATGCCAAAAATGAGCCATGCGACTGGCAACTTCCAAAAAGAAGCCCCGAAGAGTCCACGTCCCCAAGTTAAATGTGTAAAAATGCACAAGTGGAGTGGAAGCTATAGCCTTAGGAGAGGGATGTGCTCATCCATGATTTCGGAGATAGAGGCGAGACTGCGAGCGCCCTCCGTGTATAAAATAAGCCGTGGACACAACCCGCGCCCAAATAAGCCACCGAAGGAGTCCGTCCCCTGGGATTCGTCACTTGCACTTAAATGCGAGGAAAGCGGGTGGGCTATAGCCCAGGGGAGGGATGGCCCACGACTAAATCTTGGACTGGAATGGCGAGACTTTAAATCCATTATGCCAAAAATAGGCGTAGGCACAGCCGCTTCAAAAAGCCCCAGGTAATCCCAAGTTCATCAAGCGCAAAAATGCCCAAAAGCGGGTGACCATGGCGCCAGGGGGGATGGCCTTCGTCCGCGGACTCGGAGATAGAGGCGGGAATTTGAACGCCTCCGTGTACTAAAAATGAACGCCCAGGCACAGCGCGCCAAAAGCCCCGAAGTCCCATCCCCAAGTTAAATCCAGCCCTTAAAAAATACCCAAAAAAAAGGGTGGGCTATAGCCTTGGGAGGAAGGGCTGGCGCCCCCACTTCGCCACGGACCTCGGAATGAGGCGAGACCTTGGCGCCCTCCGTGTACCAAAATAGACCGCAGGCACAGCCTCGCAAAAGAAGCCCCCGAAAGTCCCGTCCCCAAGTTAAATCCCGACGCAAAAATGCTCTTTCATGGGTGGGCTGTAGCCTTGGGGAGGGCTGGCCACGCCGCCGCGGACTCGGAATGAGGCGAGACTTTGAGCCTCCATGTGCAAGCCGACCAAATCAGGCACATGGCTAAGCCCAAAAGCCCAGTCCCGTCCCAAGTTAAATCAGCCTTAAAACTGCCCAAAAAAGCGGGTGGGCTATAGCCTTGGGGAGGGCTGGCCCGCTATCGCGGACTCGGAATGGGGAGAGACTTTCTGGCGCCCTCGTGCCCAAAATGACTTCATGAGCTGGCCGCGCAAAAGATTACCCGAAGGTCCATCCCTAATTCGTCCAGCACTTAAAATGCCCAAAAAAGCGGGTGGGCTATAGCCTTCAGGGGAGGCCAGCCCACGCCAATCGCGGACTCGGAATTGTTGAGACTGCGAGGCGCCCTCAATGTCAAAAATAGGCCCTTGAGCTGTGCGCCCAAAATAAACCCCCGAAGCTCCACGTCCCCAAGTTCGTCCGGCGCCAAAAATGCCCAAAAAGAAGCAGGTGGGCTATGGCCTTGAGGGGAAGGCTGGCCGCCGCCGCCCGCGGACTGGAATGAGCTGGTGCTGACGCCCTCCGTGTACCCAAAAACCGATACGAATAGCGCCAAAAGAAGCCCGAGGTCCGTCTAAGTTCGTCCGGCAGTGCCAAAAAATGGGTGAGCTATGGCAGCAGGAGGAGAGGGGCCAGCCCACTCGCCCGCCCGGACTCGGAATGGGCGAGACCTACAGCGCCCTCCCTGTGCCAAAAATAGGCCGGTGACCGCGCGTCCAAAGCGTCGAGTCCCGTCCCCAAGTTAAGTAGAAGCGCAAAAATGCCCAAGCGGGTGAGCTATAGCCAGGAGAGGGCTGGCCCACTTACGTCCCAGCGGACTCGGAATGCAAGGCAGAGACTTGCGAGCGCCCTCCGTGTGCCAAAAATAGATCACAGTGCAACCCCGCGCACGCCTAAAAAATAAGCCCAGAAGGTCCCGTCCCCAAGTTCGTCCACCGAAAAATGCCCAAAAAAGCGGGTGGGCTATAGCTTTGGGGGAGGCTGTGACTTCGTCGGACTCGGAATGGGGCGAGACTGCGACGCCCTCACGTGTGCAAAAGCTAAACCGCGGGCACAGCCGCGCCCAAATAAACTGGTCCCATCGCAAAGTTCATCCTTGGCAAAATGTGCCGCGGTGGGCTACAGCCAGCAGAGAGGAGGGATAGCCAGCCGTCCGCCGGACTCAGGAGATAGGAAGAGAGACTTTCAGCGCCCTCATGTGCAAAAATAGGCTGCGGTCACAGCCCGTGTAATGATAAGCCCCAAGGGTCCATCCCAAGGTCCGTCAACAAAAATGCAAAAAGCAGGTGGGCTACTAGCCTTTGGGAGAGGGCTGGCCCGCCGCGCGGTTTCAGGAGATGGCGAGACTTTACAGCGCCCTCAAATGTGCAAAAAAATAGACGCGGAGCTGTGGCCTTAAAAGCCCCCGAAGGTCCACGTCCCCAAATTCGTCCGGCGCAAAAATGCCCAAAAGGGTGGGCTATAGCCTTGGGGAAGGCTGTACGCAAATCCGCGGACTTCGGAATAGGAAAAGGGCTTTCTGACGCCCTCCGTGTGCAAAAATAGGCTCAGTCACCAGCCGTGCGCAGCTATGTGCCCCAAAGTCCCGTCCCCAGTTAATCCGGCCGCAAAAATGCCAAAAGCGGGTGGGCTATAGCCACTTTGGGGAGGGGCTGGCCCCACTCGCCCGCCGGACACTGGAATAGGCGAGACTTTACGACGCCCTCCGTAGCAATACATGTACTT
>JASUUJ010000062.1:0-88652 GCA_030449895.1 Citrus mangshanensis | reverse complement strand
AAGGTTACGTATTGCTCCTAAGGCTATAGCCTGTCTCGCTTTTGTGGCCTTTTCCGCTGGACGAACTTGGCGCCCGGTCTCGGGCAGTTATTTTTGGGCGTGGCTGTGTCCGCGTCCATTTTTGCACACAGAGGCAACTCTCGCAGTCTCGCGCCATTCCGAGTCCAAGGCGGACGAAGTTGGCCAGCCCCACCCCCCACAGCTATAGCCTCCACCCGTTTGTAGGCCTTTTTCCGCTCTGGACGACCCTGGCGCCTCCCTGCCTTCTTCTGGCCTTCCAGTTATTTTTGGCTGGACAGTTCAAGTATCTATTTTTGGGTACACACTGAGTGGCCGCCTGCAGAGTTCGCGCCATTCCGAGTCCAAGGATCAGTTGGCTGTAGCCCCACCCCCTAAGGCTATAGCCCACCTGCTTTTGTGGCCTTTTCCGCTGGACGAACTTGGCGCCCGGCCTTCGGGCAGTTATTTTTGGGCGCTGCTGTGCACACGGCCCATTTTTAATATCGGAGGCTACTGCGAAAGTCTCGCGCCATTCAGTCCGCGGACGAAGTTGGCCAGCCCCACTCCCCAAGGCTATAGCCCACCCGCTTTGTGGCCTTTTTCCGCTTGACGAACTTGGCGCCCGCCTTCGGCAGCTACATGCTTTGGGCGCGGGGTTGTGCCCGCGCCTATTTTGCACACTGAGGGCGCCGCAAAGTCTCGCGCCATTCCGAGTCCGGCGATGAAGGCCACCCCACCACTCCAAGGCTATAGCCCACCCGCTTTTTGTGGCTCGCTGACGAACTTGGCGCCCTGCCTTCGGTGGTTATTTTGGGCGCGGCTGTGCCTGCGGCGATTTTTGGCTCACACTGAGGCCACTGCAAAGTCTCGCGCCATTCCGAGTCCGCGGATTAAGTTGGCCACCCCCACCACCCATGGCTATAGCCCACCCGCTTTTTGTGGCCTTTTTCCGCTGGACGAATTTGGCGCCTGCCTTCGGTGGTTATTTTGCGTTGCTGTGCCTGCGGGTCATTTTTACCCACTGAGCCGCCGCAAATTCCATATCTTGTCCGCGATTTAAGTCGCCGGCCCCACTCCCAAGGCTATAGCGACCCGTTTTGTGGCTTTTCCGCTGATTTTAACTTGGCCCTCCGGCCTTCGGGGTTATTTTGGGAGCGGCTGTATCCGGCCGCCCCATTTTGGCACACGGAGGCCGCCAGAAGTCTCGCGCCATTCTGAGTCCGCGGACGAAGTCGCCAGCCCCACCCCCTAAGGCTATAGCCCACCTGCTTTTGTAGGGCCTTTTTCCGCTGACGATCCCATGCCTGCCTTCGTCGGTGCCATTTTTGGGCGCGGCTGTGCCCGCAGCCTATTTTTGGTACACTGAGGCTGCTCTAGGTTCAAGGCCATTCCCGAGTCCGGGCGGGACGAAGTTGGCCAGCCCACTCCCCAAGGCTATAGCTCACCGCTTTTGTGGCCTTTTTCCGCTGGACGGTCTTGGCGCCCGGCTCGGGTGCTATTTTTGGGTGCGGCTGCACACGGCCTATTTTTGGCACACGGAGGCCACTCGCAAAGTTCAAGCAACAAGCCATTCCGAGTCCGGCGGATTTAAGTGGCTGCAGCCCCACCCCCTGCCATAGCCCACAGCAAGTTTGTGGCCTTTTCTGGCTGGACGAACTTGGCGCCCGGCTCGGCAGTTATTTTTGGGCACGGCTGTGCCTCGCAGCCTATTATGGCACACGGATGTCACCACAACGCCTTGCGTAATTCAGTCCGCGCACGGTTGGAGCCAGCCCCACCCCCAAGGCTATAGCGCCCACCCGCTTTTGTGGCTATCGCTGACGAACTTGGCGCCCGGCTCTTCGGGCGGCATGATGGCACGGCTGTGCCAAGGGTCTATTTTTGGCACACGCAGGCGCCCGTGTGTCTCACGCTATTCCAGTCCAAGTGATGGTTTCCGCCGGGCCTCTACTCCCCAAGGCTATAGCCCACCCGCTTTTTGTGGCCTTTTTCCGCTGGACAAACTCTATGCCCGGGCCTCGGGTGGTTATTTTGGCGCGGCTGCGTCCGCGTCTATTTTTGGCACACTTGAGGCCGCCTAAAGTCTCGCTATTCCGAGTCCGCGGGATCGAAGTCGCCAGCCCCACTCCCAAGGCTATAGCCCACCCGTTGTGGCCTTTTTCCGCAGACGAACTTGGCGCCCGGCCTCGAAATATTTATGGGCGCGGTTGCCTCGGGCAGCCCATGGCACACGGATGTCGCCACAACGCCTTGCGCCATTCGATGTCCGGCGGATTTAGTTGGCCAGCCCCACTTTTAAGGCTATAGCTCACCTGCTTTTTGTGGGTATTTTCCGGCTTGACTAACTTGGAGCCCCCGCCTTCGGATGGCTATTTTTCGCTGCTGTGTCCGCGGGCCTATTTATGGCACACGGAGGCCATTCGCGAAAGTCTCGCCATTCCAGTCCGCGGATGAAGATGGCCAGCCCCACTCCCCAAGGCTATAGCCACCCGCTTGTGGCCTTTTTCCGCTGGACGACCTTACGCCCGGCCTTCAGGCCATTTGGGCTCGCTGTGCCAACAACAGCCTATTTTGGGCACACACGGAGGCCGCTCGCAAAGTCTCGACGCCATTCCGAGTCCGCGGATTTAGTTGGCCAGCCCCACTCCCCAAGGCTATAGCCCACCCGTTGTCAGGCCTTTTTCCGCTGACTTTAAATTGGCGCCCCGACCTTGGGCGGTTATTTTTATGCTGCTGTGCCTCGCGGGTCATTTTTGCACACGGAGGGTGCTCGTAAAGTCTCGCATTCGAGTCCGGGCGGACGGCGGGCTGGGCCCTCCCCTGGGCGTATAGCCTAAATTCCGCTTTTTGGGTATTTTTGGCAAGCGGATTTAACTTGGACGGAACCTCGGGGCTTATTTTGGGCGCGCTGTGCCCGAGGCCTATTTAGCACACGGAGGTTGCTCGGTGTGCCTTAGCCCTGGCCTGAGTCCAGCGGACGGCGGCTGCAGCTCCCCCAAGGCTATAACTCCACCCGCTTTTGCGCATTTTTGCGGGCGGGAAGAACTTGGGGACGGACCTTCGGTGCTTATTTTTGGCACGCTGTGCCCACGGCCCATTTTTGACACACGGAGGGTGCTCGCGGTGTCTGCCTCCCATTCCCGAGTCCGCGATTTGTTGGCCAGCTCCTCCCCCAAGGCTATAGCCCACCCGTTTTTGGGCATTTGTGGCGGACGAACTTGGGGACGGGACCTTTGGGGGCTTAGTTTTGGGCGTGGCTGTGCCCGCGACCTATTTTTGGCACACGAGGATGCTCGCAGTCTCGCCTCATTCCGAGTCCGCGGGATTTGTTGGCCATCCTCTCTCTGCTATAGCCCACCCGCTTTTGGGCATTTTTGCGGCGGGCGAACTAGGGGACGGACCTTCGGGGCTTATTTTTGGGTGCGCTCTGTGCTCGCGGGGTCGGCTTTTGTACACGGAGGGTGCTCGCAGTCTCGCTCATTCCGAGTCCGCGGATTTAGCTGGGCCAGCCCCTCCCCCAAGGCTATAGCCAATTCGCTTTTTTGGGCATATTTCATGCGGGACGAATCTCAGGGACGGACTCGGGCTTATTTTGGGCGCGCTTGTGCCTGAGGCCTATTTTTACACACGGAGGCCACCGCAGTCTCGCCTTTCCGAGTCCGGCGGACGGCAAGTTGGCCATCCCCTCCCCAATGGCTATAGCTCACCCGCTTTTTGGGAATTCTCGCAAGTGGACGGTCTCAGACGTGGGACTCGGGTATATTTTTGCGCGCTGTGCCTGCAGGCTTGCCAGCAGCCAATGGAGGGCGCTTGCAAAGTCTCGCCTATCTCCGAGTCCGCGGGATTTGTTGGCTATCCTTCCCCTGAAGGTTATAATTTCACCCGCTTGGGCAATTTGGGCCGCGGACGAATCTTGGGGGACGGAACCTTGGGGGCTAATTTGGGCGCGCTGGGCCCGCGCCCATTTTTGGCACACGGAGGGCGCCGCAAATCCTCGCCTCCCATTCCAAGTCCGTGGATTTTTAGTTGGTTAGCTCCTCCCCTGGCTACACAGCTCCCACCTGCAGGTATTTTGCGGCGGATCAACTTGGGGATGGGACTGGGCTTATTTTTGCGTGACAGCCGTCATTTTTTGGAAGCACACGGAGGGCGCTCGGAAGTCTCTGCCGCATTCGAGTCCGTGACGAAGTACAGCCCTCCTCAAGGGTATAGCCCACCCGCTGGGGCATTTGCCATGGACCGAACTTGGGGACGGAACCTCGGGGCTTATTTGGGCGCGGCTGTGCTCGGTTTGCTTCTGCACACACGGAGGGTGCTCGCAGTCTCACCCCATTCCGAGTCCAGCGAACGGTTGGCTAGCCCTCCCCAAGGCTATAGCCCACCCGCTGTAAGATTTTTATGGGCGGACGACCCTCGTGACGACTGGTGCTTATTTTGGGCGCCAAGCAAAGCTCAGCCTATTTTTGACACACGGAGGGTGTTTCGTAAAATCTGCCCCTATTCGGAGTCCGCGACTAAGTGGGGCCAGCCCCCTCCCCAAGGCTATAGCTCACCCGGCTTGGGCATATTTCGCGCGGACGAACATGGGGACGGGACTCCGGGGCTTATTTTTTTAGCGCTGCTGTCCCTATTGTAGCCTATTTTTGGCACACAGAGGGTGCCCGCAAAGTCTCGCCCATTCGGTCCGGCGGATTTAGCTGGCCAGCCCTCTCTCATGCTATGGCCCACCCAAGGCTTGGGCATTTTTCAAGTGGATTGAACTTGGGGACGGGACCTTCGGGGATTATTTTTAGGTGCGGCTACTATGCCCGCGCCTATTTTTGGCACACGGAGGGCGTCTAAAGTGTCGCCCTCATTCCGAGTCCGGCGGGATTTGTTGGCCAGCCTCCCCCAAGGCTATAGCCCAACCGTTTCGGGCATTCAAGGGGCGGACTAACTTGGGGACGGACTCCTTCTGGGGCTTATTTTGCGCGGCAGTACCCAAAGCCTATTTTTGGTACACGGAGGGCGTTCGTAAAGGCTCGCCCCATTCGGAGTCCGCGGATTTGTTAGCCTCCCCTCAAGGCTATAACTCCACCCGCTAGGCATTTTTTACAAGGAAGAATCAGGGGATGGGACCTTCTCGGTGCTTATTTTTGGGCGCCACAGCTCAAGGCCTATTTTTGACACACGGAGGGTGGCCGCAGCTTGCCCTACTCAGTCCGCGGATTTGTTGGCCAGCCTCCCTCCCCCTAAGGCTA
This sequence comes from Citrus mangshanensis, assembly GCA_030449895.1. Classification (NCBI taxonomy): domain Eukaryota; kingdom Viridiplantae; phylum Streptophyta; class Magnoliopsida; order Sapindales; family Rutaceae; genus Citrus; species Citrus mangshanensis. The sequence continues at coordinate 83,412 of JASUUJ010000062.1, read as the reverse complement.
TAGCCCACTGCTTGGGCATTTTTTGCTATGGACGAATTTGGGGACTTGACCTTTGGGGAAGGTGAGTTTTAAAGGCTGTGCCCGCGCCCTATTTTTGGCACACGCAGGACGCCTGCAGTCTCGCCCCATTCCGAGTCCGTGATTTAAGTTGGCCATCCCTCCCCATGCTATAGCCCGCCCCGCTGGGCATTTTCAAGGCGGGCGAACTTGTGGGACGGACCTTCACACTTTGCTGCTGGCTGTGCCTGGGCGGTTTGGCTTTACACACGAGGGTGCTCGCAGAAGTCTCGCCCCATTCCGATGTCCGGGCGGACGAAGTAGGCCAGCCCTCTCCTAAGCGGCTATAGCCTTCCACCTGCTGGGCATACATATTTGCGGCATTTAACCATGGACTGGGACTCGGGGTTTATTTTTGCGCGCTGTGACCGCGGCCTATTTTTAGTAATCACGGAGGTTGCTCGCAAAGCCCAGCTCCCTTTCCGAGTCCGCGACGAAGGCCATCCTCCCCATGGCTATCGCCCACCCGCTTTTGGGCATTTTTGCATGGATGAATCCTTGGGGACGGACCTCGGGGTATATTTTGGGCGCGGCTGTGCCTGTGGCTCATTTTGGCACACGGAGGGCGCTTGCAAAGTCTCGCCCCCATTCCGAGTCCGGCGGATTTGTTGGCCATCCTCCCCCCAAGGCTATAGCCCACCCGCTTGGGTCATTCATGGCGACGAACTTGGGGACGGACCTTCGGGGCTTATTTTGGGCGCCGCTGTGCCCGCTGCCTATTTTTGGCACACGGAGGGCGCCGCGAAACTCGGCCCCATTCCGAAATCCAGCGGACGAAGTTGGCAGCCCCTCCCCCTAAGGCTATAGCTCAATCTGACAAAAAGATTACATGGACGAACTGGGACGGGACCTTCGGGACTTAATTTTGGGTGCTGCCCAGCACGCGGCCTATTTTTGCTCAAGCATGGAGGGATGGGCCTTCGCAGTTGCTCGCCCATTCCGAGTCCGGCGGACGAAGTTGGCTGCCAATCCCTCTTAAGGCTATAGCCCACCTGCTGGGCGGTTACTTTACCATGGACGCACCAGGACGGGACCTTCGGGCTTATTTTTGGGCGCTGGGCTGTACCAAGGGCCTATTTTTGGCAATAATGGAGGGCGCCAAAAGTCTCGCCCCATTCCGGTCCGGCGACGAAAGTTGACTCAGCCCTCCCCCAAGGCTATAGCCCACCCGCTGGGCATTTCGCGGGGCGGACGAACTTCTGGGACGGACCATAGGTGGCTTATTTTTGGGCGCTGCTGCACTTACGGCCTATTTTTTCACACGAGGGCGCTGTTGTCTTCGCTTATTCCGAGTCCGGGCGGACGAAGTTGGCGCCATTCTTCCCCCTGCCATAGCCTACCCGCTTTTTCTGTCCTTTTTCCGCTGACGAACTTGATGCTCTCGCCTTCGGGCGGATATTTTGGGTGCGGCTGCAGCCTCGCGGCCCATTTTTGGCACACACAGCGCGGCCTGAAGTCTCGCGCGAGCATTCCGAGTCCGGCGGATCTTAGTTGGCCAGCCCCAACCCCAAGGCTATAGCCCACCCGCTTTGTGGCCTTTTTCCGCTGGACGACCCTGGCGCCTGCCTTCGGGCAAGAGCGAGAGTGCCAAGCAAGGCCCGCAGCCTATTTTTACACACGGAGGCCGCCTGCAGTCTCGCGCCATTCCGAGTCCGGGCGACGAGTTGGTCCTACTCCCCAAGGCTATAGCTCACCTGCTTTTGTGGCCTTTTTCCGCTGGACGGTCTTGCGCCCGGCCTTCGGCGGCTATTTTTGGGCGTGGCTGTGTACGCGTCTCCATTTTGGCACACGGAGGCCACTGCAGTCTCGCCATTCCGAGTCTCGGGCGACGAAGTGGCCAGCCCACCCCAAGGCTATAGCCCACCCCGCTTGTGGCCTTTTTCCGCTGGACGAATCTTGGCGCCCGGCCTGGCGGATATTTTTGCTGCGGTCATGCCCAAGGTCTATTTTTAGCACACACACGGAGGGCACTCGAAAAGTCTCGCCATTCCAGTCCGGGCGGACGGTTGACCAGCTCCCACCCCCAAGGCTATAGCCCACCCGCTTTGGGCATTTTTGCGCGACTAACCTGGGGGAATGGACCACAGGGGCTTATTTTCGTGCGCCATTGTGCCCACGGCCTTCCATTTTTCGCACACGGAGGGTGCCTCGGCAGTCTCGCCTTATTCTCAGTCCGGGCGGATTTGGTTGGCCAGCCCTCCCCATGGCTATAGCCCACCCGCTTTTTCTGTCCTTTTTCCGCTGACGGTCTTGGCGCCCGGCCTTCGGGGCGGATATTTTTGGGCGCGGCTGTGCCCGCGGGCCTATTTTTGGCTCACCGAGGCCGGGCCGCGAAAGTCTCGCCATTCCGAGTCCCGCGGATGAAGTTGGCCAAATTTCACCACTCCAAGGCTATAGCCCACCCGCTTTTGTGGCCTTTTTCCGCTTGACGATCCTGGCGCCCGGCCTTCGGGCGATATTTTTGGGCTGCTGTGCCTGCGGGCCTATTTTTGGCTCACCGAACCCACTCGCAAAGTCTCGCCATTCCGAGTCCCGGGCTGGATGAAGCTGGCTACCCCACTACCTGGCTACTATAAATTTCCACCCACAGGTACTTTTTCCGCTTGGACGATCTTGGCGCCTTCCGCTCGGGCGTTATTTTTGTGTTGTGCCCGCGGGCTTCCATTTTTTGGCTCACCGAGGCCGCAGTCTCGGGCTATTCCGAACCTCATGGACGTAGTCGGGCCAGCCCCACCCCAAGGCTATAGCGCACCTGCTTTTCCGGCTTTTTCCGCTTGACGCAACTTGGTCCCCCCTCGCCTTCGGGGTTATTTTTGGGCGCGGCTGTACTCTGGCGCCCTATTTTTGGCACACTTGAGCCCGCAAAGTCTCGCGCCATTCTGAGTCCGCGGACGAAGTCGGCCAGCCTCACTTCTAAGGCTATAGCCCACCCGCTTTTGTGGCCTTTTCCGCTGGTCGAACTTGGCCCCCGGCTCAGGAAAGACTTTTGGCGCGGTTGTGCTCAAGGCCTATTTTTGACGAGATGGACGCTCGCTCATGAAGTCTTCAAGCATTTATTCCAAGTCCGGGACTGGTTGGCCAGCCTCATCCTGTGATACAGCAGCCCACCCATGGCCATTTTCCATTGGATTCACTTGCTCCCCGGGCTCGGGTGGTTAACATTATTTTTGGGCGCCAAGCAGCTCCGCTGCCTATTTTTGGCACACACGGACGCCGGCCGCAAAGTATCGCTGGCCATTCCGAGTCCGGGGACGGTTTCGACCAGCCCCACCTGCTGCTATAGCCTACCCATTTTGTGGCCTTTTCCCAGGGATGACGCGCCCGGCCTTCGGGCTAAGAGCCGGGCGCGGCTGTGCCTGGCCTACTTTTTTACCACACTGAGGCCGCCTGAAAGTCTTGCCATATTCTGAGTCCAAGCACGCCAAGGACTTGTCGGCCAGCTCCCACTCCCCAAGGCTATAGCCCACCCGCTTTGTAGGCCTTTTCCACAGGTCGAACTCTGGCCCCTCGCCTTCGGGGCTATTTTTGGGCGGTTGTGCCCAAGGCCTATTTTTGGCACACTGATTCGCTTCAGCAAAGTCTCACACACTCATTCCTAGTCCGGCGGATGAAGCTGGCTACCCCACCACCTGAAGGGGCTATAGCCCACCTGCTTTTTGTGGCCTTTTTCCGCTGACGCACCCTTGGCGCCTGCCTGGGCGGTTATTTTTGTGGCGCGGCTGTGCCTGCGGGCTCATTTTTGGCTTCACTGAGGCCGCCTGCAGTCTCGCTTTATTCTGAGTCCGACGGTCAGGCCAGCCCCACTTCTGGGTTATAGCCCACCCGCTTTTGTGGCCTTTTTCCGCTGGTCGGTCTCAGCCTCCCGGGCCTTCGGAAGATGCTTTAAGCGCAGTTCAAGGGTCATTTTGCACATTTGGACGCGTCGTGAAGTCTCACACCATTCCGAGTCCGGGGACAAAGTTGGCCAGCCCTACCCCAAGGCTATAGCCCACCCATTTTTGTGGCCTTTTTCCTAGGACGACCCTGGGCGCCCCGCCTTCGGCGTTATTTATGGGCGCTGCCAGCCCGCAGCCTATTTTTGGCAAGGCCACGGATGTCGCCACAACGCCTTGCGTAATTCGAGTCCGCGATTTAGTTGGCCAGCCCAATCCCCAAGGCTATAGCCTCCACCAGTTTTTGTGGCCATTTTCCGGACGACTTGTTTCGCCTTCGGGCGGTTATGCTTTGGGCGCGGGCTGTGCCCGCGAAGCATGTATTGCTTATTTTTGCACACGTCAGGCCGGGCCGCAAAGTCTTCGCGCCATTCCGAGTCCTGGCGGACGGGTCGGCCAGTCCCACTCCCCAAGGCTATAGCCCACCCGCTTTGTGGCCTTTTTCTTGGATGAACTTGGTTTCCGGCCTTCTCGGGCAAGTTATTTTTCGCCAAAGCTGTGCCCAGCATGGCTGGTTTTTGTGCACACTGGAGGGCGCTCGCAGTCTCGCGCCATTCCGACTCCGGCGGATGAAGTTGGCCACCCCACCACCCCAAGGCTATAGCCTTCCACCCGCTTGTGCAGGCCTTTTTCCGCTGGATTAACGGTCTTGACGCCCGGCCTTCGGGCGGCTATTTTGGGCGCGGCTGCCATGCCTGGCGGGTCTATTTTTGGCTCATTATCGAGGCCGCTTCAGAAAGTCTCGCATTCTGAGTCCGCGGACGGTCGCCAGCCCCACTTCTCCCAAGGCTATAGCCCCACCCACCCGTTTTGTGGCCTTTTTCCGCTGGTTTCCCTCACTTGGCCCCGGGCTCGGCCTTCAAGGGGTTTTTGGCGCAGCCCTGCTCTATTTTTTTGCATTTTTGGCACACTGACGCCGCTCGCAGTCTCACACCATTCCGAGTCCGGGGACAAAGTTGGCCAGCCTCACCCCCTAAGGCTATAGCCTCACCCATTTGTGGCCTTTTTCCGCAGGACGACCCTTGGCGCCCAGCCTCGGGCGGCTATTTATGGGCGCGCTGTGCAGCCCAGCCTATTTTTGGCACACGGATGTCGCCACAACGCCTTGCGTAATTCCAGTCCGGGCGGACGTAAGTTGGCCAGCCTCCCACTCCCAAGGCTATAGCCTCACCAGTTTTTGTGTGGCCATTTTCCGCTGGACGACTTCTTGGCGCCTCGCCTTCAAGGAAATTGGCGCGGGCTGTGCCCGCGGTCTATTTTTGGCACACGCAGGCCGCCGCGAAAGTCTCGCGCCATTCCGAGTCCGCGGAGTCAAGTCGCCAGTCCCACTCCTGGCAAGGCTATAGCCCACCCGCTTTTGTGGCCTTTTCCGCTTGACGACTTGGCGCCCGGCCTTCAAGAAAGATTTGGCGCCCCGGCCTGGGCGTTATTTTGCCCGCTGGCGAACTGCCCAATTTTTTTGGCAACACTATTTTTGGCGCCTCGCGCCATTCCGAGTGGATGAAGGCCACTCCCCACCACCCAGCTATAGACCCGCTTGTGGCTCTTTTCCGCTGGCTGGACGAATTTGGCGCCCGGCCTATGCTGTGCCTGCGGGCCTATTTTCGCAGTCTCGCGCCATTCTGGAGACGGAAGTGGGCCGGCCAGCCCCACCCCCGCCAGCCCCACCCCCAAGGCCATAGCCCACCCGTTTTTGTGGCCTTTTTCCGCTGGTCGACTTGGCCCCTTGGCCCCGGCCTTCGTTATTTTGGGTGCGGCTGTGCCTTCCAAGGCCTATTTTTGGCACGTGAAGTCTCACACCATTCCGAGTCCGGGGGACAAAGTTGGCCAGCCCCACCCCCCCAAGGCTATAGCCCACCCATTTTTGTGGCCTTTTTCCGCTGGACGAACTTGCGCCCGGCCTGGCGGTTATTTATGGGCGCTGTGCTCCTGGGTGATTTTGGCCGGATGTCGCCACAACGCCTTTTTTCAGTCCGCGGACTTGCTGGCCACACGGATGTAGCCCACCAGTTTTTGGGGCCATTTTCCGCTGATTTAAGAAATTTTTGCGGTTGTTCAAGGCTTGCACACGAGGCCGCCACGAGTCCGTACATTCCGCCTTAGTCCGCGACGAAGTTGGCCAGCTCCTAATTCCCCAAGGCTATAGCCCACCTCAGCTTTTGGGCCATTTTCCGCTGGACGAACTTGGCGCCCGGCCTTCGGCAGATTGGCGCGGCTGTGCCTCGCTGCCTATTTTTGGCACACGAGGCCGCCTGCAAAGTCTCGCGCCATTCCGAGTCCAGCGATGAAGTTGGCCACCCCACTCACCTAACATAGCCCACCCGCTTTTGTGGCCTTTTTCCGCTGGACGAATTTGGCGCCTGGCTTGGGCTGGGTGCCTGTTATTTTTTGGCTTCACTGAGCCGTCAGAAAGTCTCGTCTCGCACATTGATGAAGTTCAGCTGGGCCTCCACCCATTTTTGCGCGGCTGACCACTCGCAGTCTCGCTATTAGTCCATGATGAAGTACTACCCCACCACTGGGGGCTATAGCAGCTCACCCATGTTGTGGCCTTTTTCCGCTGGACGAATCTCTTGGCGCCCGGCCTTTCGGGAGGTTATTGATATTTATGGGGCGGCTGTGTCCGCAGCCTATTTGGCTCACCCAGGCTGCTCGCAAGTCTCGTGACCATTCCGAGTCCGCGGATTAAAGTGGCCAGCTCCCACCCTCAAGGCTATAGCCCACCCGCTTTTGTGGCCATTTTCCGCTGGATCTAACTTGGAGCCCCGGCCTTCAAGGAAGAGCTTTTGGGCGCATAGAAGGCTGTGCCCGCGGCCTGTCTATTTTTGGCTCACGAGGCCGCCGAAAGTATCGCGCCATTCCGAGTCCGGGGGACGAAGTTGACCAGGCCCACCCCCCAAGGCTCTAGCCCACCCGATTTTGTTGCCTTTTTCCGCAGGAAGAACTTGGCGCCCCAGCCTTTCGGCGCGGTACATGTGTTATTTATTGGCGCCGCTGTGCCTGCAGCCTATTTTTGGCGCACGGATGTCACTCATAACGCCTTGCGAATCCGTGTCCGCGGACGAGAGTTGGCCAGCCCCACCCCCTGCTATAGCCCACCCGCTTTTGTGGCCATTTTCAAGTTGGACGAACTTGGCGCCCGCCTTCGGCGTTATTTTTGGCACGGCTGTGCCGGCGGTCTATTTTTGGCACACGCAGGCCGCTCGCAAAAGTCTCGCCATTCCGAGTCCGCGGAACGAAGTCGGCCAGTCCCACTCCCCAAGGCATAGCCCACCCGCTTTTGTGGCCTTTTTCCGCTGGACGAACTTGGCCCGCCTTCGGCAGTATTTTTGGGCGCTGGGCGCCGCTGTGCCCGCTGCCTATTTTTGGCACACGGAGGGCGCGCAAAGTCTCGCGCCATTCCGAGTCCGGCTGAGGAAGTTGTCCTGCCCCGCCACCCAAGTCTATCGCCCACCGGGGTTTGTGGCCTTTTTCCGCTGGACGAACTTGGCGCCCCGGGGCCTTCGGGGTTATTTTATGGCTGTGGCTGGGACTATTTTTGGCATCACCGAGGCCGCTTTCGCAGTCTCGCAAGGCCATTCCGAAGTCCGCGGATGAAGTTGGCCACCCCCACCACCTGCAAGGCTATAGCCCACCCGCTTTTGTGGCCTTTTTCCGCTGGGACAACTTGGCGCCCCGCCTTCGGTTATTTTTGGGTGCTGTCATGCCTGTGGGCTATTTTTGCCTCTCCGAGGCCGCCGAAAAGTCTCGCCTCATTCCAAGTCCGGGCGGACGGTTGACCAGCCCCTACCCCTGCGCTATAGCCCACCCGTTTTTTGGGCATTTTTGCGGCGGACCAACTTGGGGACGGGACCATAGGGGGCTTATTTTTGGGCGCGGCTGTGCCCACGGCCTATTTTTTGCACACGGAGGGTGCTCGCAAAGTCTCGCCCTATTCCGAGTCCGGCGGAAGAAGTTGGCCAGCCCTCCCCCATGGCTATAGCCCACCCGCTTTTTCTGTCCTTTTTCCGCTTGACGAACTTGGCGTTTCGCCTTCGGCGGATATTTTTGGCGCGGCTGTGCCTGTGGGCCTATTTTTGGCTCACCGAGGCCGCCACAGTCTCGCGCCATTCCGAAGTCCGCTGATGAAGTTGGCCACCCCCACCACCCAAGGCTATAGCCCACCCGCTTTTGTGGCCTTTTTCCGCTGGACGAACTTGGCGCCCTGCCTCGTGTTATTTTGGGCGCGGTTGTGCCTGGGTGGGCCTATTTTGGCTCACTGAGGGCCAAGCAATGTCTCGCGCCATTCCGAGTCCTGGGACGAAGTTGGCCAGCCCCACCCCCAAGGCTATAGCCCACCCGCTTGTGGCCTTTTTCCGCAGGACGAACCTGCCCCGGCCTTCGGGCGAAAGTTATTTATGGGCGGGCTGTGCCTGCAGCCTATTTTTGGCACACGGATGTCGCTCACAACGCCTTACGCACCCGAGTCCGGCGGATCGGTTGGCCAGCCCCACCCCCAAGGCTATAGCCCACCCGCTGTGGCCTTTTTCCGCAGGACGGATCAACTTGGCGCCCGCCTTCGGCGAAGTTATTTACGAGGGCGCGTTGTGCCCGCAGCCTATTTTTGGCACACGGATGTTGCTCACAACGCCTTGCGCACTCCGAGTCCGCGGATTTGCTGGCCAGCCCTACCCCCAAGGCTATAGCCCACCCGCTTTTGTGGCCATTTTCCGCTGGATTTAATGGCGCCCGCCTTCGGGTGGTTATTTTTGGGCGCTGTGCCCCTGGGTACTATTTTGGCTCACCTGAGCCCACTCGCAAAGTCTCGCGCCATTCCGAAAGTCCCGCTGGATGAAGTTGGCCACCCCCACCCAAGGCTATAGCCCACCCGCTTTGTGGCCTTTTTCCGCTGGACGAATCTTGCGCCGCCTTCGGGAGCTATTTTAGGCGCGGCCAAGCGCCCGCAGCCTATTTTTTTGGCACACAGAGGCCGCTTCGCAAAGTCTCGCGCCATTCCGAGTCCGCGGCGATTTAGTTGGCCAGCCCCACTTCCCCAAGGCTATAGCCCTCCCGTTTTTGTGGCCTTTTCCGCTGGACTAACTTGGCGCCCCGGCCTTCGGGCGGTTATTTTTGGGCGCGGCTGTGTACGCGCTCTACTTTCACACACGGAGGGGCCGCCCCACCCCCAAGTCTCGCGCCCCAGGCCTTTTTCGGCGGCCTGGACGTGAGCCCAGCCTGCGGCCTTTTTCCGGGACGCGGATACCTGCTTCTCTGCGTCTTGCGCTGCTGCTCCCTCTTTAGCACGGAGGGCGCCGAGTCTCGCCCCATTCCGGTCCCAAGGCTATAGCCCCACCCGCTTTTTTGGGCATTTTTTGCGGCGCACTAACTTGGGGACGGGACCATAGGGGCTTATTTTTTGGCGCGGCTGTGCCCACGGCCTATTTTTGGTACACACGGAGGGTGCTCGCAGTCTCGCCCTATTCCGAGTCCGCGGACGGTTGGCCAGCCCTCCCCATGGCTATAGCCCACCCGCTTTATCCTTTTTCCGCTGACGAACTTGGCGCCCGCCTTCGGGCGGATATTTTTGGGCGGCTGTGCAGTTCGGCCTATTTTTGGCTCACCGAGGCCGCCGCAGAAAGTCTCGCCATTCCGAGTCCCACGCTGATGAAGTTGGCCACCCCCACCACCCAAGGCTATAGCCCACCCGCTTTTGTGGCCTTTTTCCGCTGGACGACCGCCCGGCCTTCAAGGTTATTTTGGGCACGGCTGTGCCTGCGGGCCTATTTTTGGCTCACCGAGGCCGCTCGCAATGTCTCGCACCATTCCGAGTCCGGGGGACGAAGTTGGCCAGCCCCACCCCCCAAGGCTATAGCCCACCCGTTTTTGTGGCCTTTTTCCGCAGGACGAACTTGGCGCCCCGGCCTTCGGGCGGGTATTTATGGGGGCGGCTGTGCCCGGAGTTCGAGCCTATTTTTGGGACACGGATGTCGCCATAACGCCTTACGTAATTCCGAAGTCCGGACGGATTTGGTTGGCCAGCCCCACTCCCCTAAGGCTATAGCCACCCATTTTTGTGGCCTTTTTCCGCTGGATTTAATTTACGCCTGCCTTCGGGCGGTTATTTTTGAAGGCTGCTTTGCCCGGCGGCCTATTTTTACCTTCACCGAGGCCGCCGCAAAGTCTCGCTATTCCGAGTCCATGGATTAAGTGCCAGCCTAATTTCAAGGCTATAGAAACACCTTGCTTTTTCTCGGGCTTTTTCCGCTGGATTTAACTTGGTCCCCCCGGCCTTCGGGCTATTTTTGGGCGCGCTGTACCTGCGCCCTATTTTTGGCACACGGAGGCCGCCGCAGTCTCGCTACGCCATTCTGAGTCCGCGGACGGTCGCCAGCCCCACCCCAAGCATAGCCCACCCGCTTGTGGCCTTTTTCCGCTGGTTTTAACTTGGCCTCGCCTTCGGGTTATTTTGGGCGCTGTGCTCATGGTCTATTTTGACGCATGGACGCCGCCGCAAAGTCTCTGCGCCATTCCAAGTCCGGGGACGGTTGGCCAGCCCCACCCCTGGCTATAGCCCACCCGCTTTTGTGGCCATTTTCCGCTGGTTTAATCCTTGGCCCCCGCCTTCGGGTGGTTATTTTGCGCGCTGTGCCTGCGCTCTATTTTTGGCACGGACGCCGCCGCAGTATCGCGCCATTCCAGTCCGGGGACGAAGTTGACCAGCCCCACCCCCAAGGCTATAGCCCACCCATTTTGTGGCCTTTTTCCGCAGGATGAACTTGGCGCCCGCCTTCGGGCGGTTATTTTGCGCGGCTGTGCTGTGGCCTATTTTTTTGGCTCACCGAGGCCGCTAAAGTCTCGCGCATTCTGAGTCCGGCGGAGTCGCCAGCCCCACCCCCCCAAGGCTATAGCCCACCCGCTTTTGTGGCCTTTTTCCGCTGGTCAACTTGGCCCCCGGCCTTCAAGATTTTTGCGCGCTGTGCCCGCGGCCTATTTTTGGCACACTGACGCGCTCGCAGTCTCACACCATTCCGAGTCCGCGGATGAAGTTGGCCACCCCCACTCACCCAAGGCTATAGCCCACCTGCTTGTGGCCTTTTTCCGCTGGACGAACTTGGCGCCTGCCTTCGGCGGTTTTTGCGCGGCTGTGCCCGTGGGCTCATTTTTTTGGCTCACACAGGCCGCTGCAGTCTCGCTTATTCTGAGTCCGCGGATTGCCGCCAGCCCCACCCCCAAGGCTATAGCCCACCCGCTTTGTGGCCTTTTTCCGCTGGTCGAACTTGGCCCCCCGGCCTTCGGGTGGTTATTTTGGGGGCGGCCAGCCCGCTGCCTATTTTTGGCACACACGGACGCCGCCAGAAAGTCTCACACCATTCCGAGTCCGGGACAAGTTGGCTGTGCAGCCACCCCCCAAGGCTATAGCCCACCCATTTTTGTGGCCTTTTTCCGCAGGACGAACTTGGCGCCCTGCCTTCGGGCGTTATTTATGGGCGCGGCTGTGCCCGCAGCCTATTTTTGGCACACGGATGTCGCCACAACGCCTTGCGCTAATTCCGAGTCCGGCGGACGGTTGGCCAGCCCCACCCCCAAGGCTATAGCCACCAGTTTTTGTGGCCATTTTCCGCTGACGAATCTTGGCGCCTGCCTTCGGGCGAATTTTTGGGCTACAGTGCCACGGTCTATTTTTGGCACACGCAGGGGCCGCAGTCTCGCGCCATTCCGAGTCCGGCGACGATTTAAGTCAAGCCAGTCCACCCTGGCTATAGCCCACCGCTTTTGTGGCCTTTTTCCGCTGACGAACTTGGCGCCCGGCCTTCGGGCAGTTATTTTTGCGGCTGTGCCCAAGGCCTATTTTGGCACACGGAGGGCGCTGAAAGTCTTCGCCATTCCAGTCCGCGGATGAAGTTGGCCTACCCCCACCACTCCAAGGCTATAGCCCACCCGCTTTTGTGGCCTTTTTCCGCTGGACGAACTTGCGCCCGGCTTCGGGCGGTTATTTTTGGCTGCCAGCCTGGGCCTATTTTTGGCTTCACCGAGGCCAGCCGCAAAGTCTCGCGCCATTCCGAGTCCGCGGATGAAGCTGGCCACCCCACCACTCCAAGGCTATAGCCCACCCTGCTTTTGTGGCCTTTTTCCGCTTGGATTTATCTTGCGCCTGGGCCTTCGGGCGGTTATTTTTGGGCGCGGCTGTGCCTGCGGGCCTATTTTTTCACCGAGGCCGCCGCAAAGTCTCGCGCATTCTGAGTCCGCGGACGAAGTCGGCCAGCCCCACCCCCAAGGCTATAGCCCACCCGCTTTTGTGGCCTTTTCCGCTGGTCGAACTTGGCCCCCCGCCTTCGGAAGAGTTATTTTTGGCGCAAGGCTGTGCCGCGGCCTATTTTTGGCACACGGACGCCGCCGCAAAGTCTCACACTCATTCCGAGTCCGGGACAAAGTTGGCCAGCCCCACCTCCAAGGCTATAGCTCCACCCATTTTTGTGGCCTTTTTCCGCAGGACGAACTTGGCGCCCGCTGGCAAGGTTATTTATGGGCGCGCTGTGCCTGCAGCCTATTTTTGGCACACGGATGTCGCCACAACGCCTTGCGAAATTCCGAGGGCGGATTTAGTTGGCCAGCCCCACCCCCAAGGCTATAGCCCACCAATTTTTGTGGCCATTTTCCGCTTGACGAATCTTGGCCCTGCCTTTCAAGCGAAGATTTTTTGGGCGCCCAGCTGTCTATTTTTGGCACACGAGGCCGCCGCAAAGTCTCGCGCCATTCCGAGTCCGGCGGATTTGTCGGCCAGTCCCACCCCCAAGGCTATAGCCCACCCGCTTTTGTGGCCTTTTTTCCGCTGACGAACTTGGCGCCCGCCTCGGGCAGTTATTTTTGGGCGTGGCTGTGCCAGCGCCTATTTTTTGCTCACGGAGGGCGCTCGAAAAGTCTCGCGCCATTCCGAGTCCCGCGGATGAAGTTGGCCACCCCCACCACCCAAGGCTATAGCCCACCCGCTTTGTGGCCTTTTCCGCTGGACGAACTTGGCGCCCGGCCTTCGGGTGGTTTTTGGGCGCGGCTGTGCCTGCGGGCCTATTTTTGGCTAACCGAGGCCGCTGCAAAGTCTCGCGCCATTCCGAGTCCGCGGATGAAGTTGGCCACCCCCACCACCCAAGGCTATAGCCCACCGCTTTTGTGGCCTTTTTCCGCTGACGAACTTGGCGCCCGGCCTTCGGGAGGTTATTTATGGGCGCGGCTGTGCCTGTGAGCTCTATTTTTTACCCAGGCGCCGCAAGTCTCGCACTCATTCCGAGTCCGGCGACGAGTTGGCCAGCCCCACCCTCAAGGCTATAGCCCACCCGCTTTTGTGGCCATTTTCCGCTGGACTAACTTGAGCCCCGCCTTCGGGCGGTTATTTTGGGCGCGGCTGTGCCTGCGGTCTATTTTTGGCTCACGAGGCCGCCGCAAAGTATCGCGCGCCATTCCGAGTCCTGGGACGAGTTGGCCAGCCCCACCCCCAAGGCTCTAGCCCACCCGCTTTTGTTGCCTTTTCCGCAGGGGACGAACTTGGCGCCCGGCCTTCGGCGTTATTTATTGGCGCGCTGTGCCCGCAGCCTATTTTGGCGCAGACGGATGTCACTCAACGCCTTGCGCAATTCCGTGTCCGCGGACGAAGTTGGCCAGCCCCACCCCAAGGCTATAGCCCACCCGCTTTTGTGGCCATTTTCTGCTGGACGAACTTGGCGCCCGCCTTCGGCGGTTATTTTTGGCACGGCTGTGCCCAAGGTCTATTTTTGGCACACGCAGGCCGCCGCAAAGTCTCGCGCCATTCCGAGTCCGGGCGGACGAAGTCGGCCAGTCCCACCCCCAAGGCATAGCCCACCCGCTTTTGTGGCCTTTTTCCGCTGGACTTGGCGCCCCGCCTTCGGGCAGTTATTTTTGGCGCGGCTGTGCCTGCGGGCTCTATTTTTGGCACACGGAGGGCGCTCGCAAAGTCTCGCGCCATTCCGAGTCCGGCGGATGAAGTTGGCCACCCCCACCACCCAAGGCTATCGCCCACCCGTTTTTGTGGCCTTTTTCCGCTGGACGAACTTGGCGCCCCGGCCTTCGGGCTGTTATTTTTGGGCGCGGCTGTGCCCGGGGACTATTTTTGGCTCACCGAGGCCGCTCGCAAAGTCTCGCGCCATTCCGAGTCCGGCGGATGAAGTTGGCCACCCCCACCACCCAAGGCTATAGCCCACCCGTTTTTGTGGCCTTTTTCCGCTGGACGAACTTGGCGCCCCGGCCTTCGGGCGGTTATTTTTAGGCGCGGCTGTGCCCGTGGCCTATTTTTGGCTCTCCGAGGCCGCTCGCAAAGTCTCGCGCTATTCCGAGTCCGGCGGACGAAGTCGACCAGCCCCACCCCCCAAGGCTATAGCGCACCCGTTTTTGTGGCTTTTTTCCGCTGGACGAACTTGGCCCCCCGGCCTTCGGGGGGTTATTTTTGGGCGCGGCTGTACCCGCGTCCTATTTTTGGCACACGGAGGCCGCTCGCAAAGACTCGCGCCATTCTGAGTCCGGCGGACGAAGTCGGCCAGCCCCACCCCCCAAGGCTATAGCCCACCCGTTTTTGTGGCCTTTTTCCGCTGGTCGAACTTGGCCCCCCGGCCTTCGGGCGGTTATTTTTGGGAGCGGCTGTGCCCGCGGCCTATTTTTGTCACACGGACGCCGCTCGCAAAGTCTCGCGCCATTCCGAGTCCGGGGGACGAAGTTGGCCAGCCCCACCCCCCAAGGCTATAGCCCACCCGTTTTTGTTGCATTTTTCCGCTGGACGGACTTGGCGCCCTGTCCTTCGGGTGGTTATTTTTGGGCACGGCTGTGCCCGCGGCCTATTTTTGGCACACGGAGGCCGCTCGCAAAGTCTCGCGCCATTCCGACTCCGGCGGACAAAGTTGGCCAGCCCCACCCCCAAGGCTATAGCCCACCTGTTTTTGTGGCCTTTTTCCGCTGGACGAACTTGGCGCCCCGGCCTTCGGGTGGTTATTTTTGGGTGCGGCTGTGCCCGCGGCCCATTTTTGGCACACAGAGGCCGCTCGCAAAGTCTCGCGCCATTCCGAGTCCGGCGGACGAAGTTAGCCAGCCCCACCCCCCAAGGCTATAGCCCACCCGTTTTTGTGGCCTTTTTCCGCTGGACGAATTACGCACTGCCTTCGGGCAGTTATTTTGGGAGCGGCTGTGCCTCGCGGCCTATTTTTTGGTACACGGAGGCCGCCACAAAGTCTCGCCATTCCGAGTCCGCTAACGAAGTTGGCCAGCCCCACCCCAAGGCTATAGCCCACCCGCTTCTGTGGCCTTTTTTCCGCTGGACGAACTTGACGCCCGCCTTCGGGTGGTTATTTTTGGGCGCGGCTGTGCTCAAGGCCTATTTTTGCACACGGAGTCCGTTCGCAGTCTCGCCATTCCGAGTCCGCGGACGAAGTTTGCCAGCCCCACCCCCAAGGCTATAGCCCAGGCCTTTTGCGCTTTTGCGCCCGGCCTTCGCGGCCTCGCGCCTATTTTTTACAGAGGTCGCTCCCAAAGTCTCGCGACATTCCGAGTCAGGCGGAGAAGTTAGCCAGCCCCACCCCCAAGGCTATAGCCCACCCGCTTTGTGGCCATTTTCCGCTGGACGAACTTGGCGCCCGGCCTTGGCGGTTTGGCGCGCATGCCTGCGGCTATTTTTTTACACGGAGGCCGCCGAAGTCTCCCGCCATTCCGAGTCCGCGGATTTAAGTTGTCCAGCCCCACCCCCAAGACTATAGCCCACCCACTTGTGGCCATTTTCCGCTGGACGACTTACGCTCCGCCTTCGGGCGGTTATTTTGGCGCGGCTGTGCCCGCCTATTTTTGGCACACAGAGGCCACTCGCAAAGTCTCGCACCATTCCAGTCCCGGATGAAGTTGGCCAGCCCCACCCCAAGGCTATAGCCCACCCGTTTTGTGGCCATTTTCCGCTGGGACGAACTTGGCGCCCGGCCGGGCGGTTATTTTTGCGGCTGTGTCGGCCTATTTGCACACGGAGGCCGCTCAGAAAGTCTCCCGCCATTCCAGTCCGGCGGGATTGTCAGCCCCACCCCAAGACTATAGCCACCCTGCTTTTGGCCATTTTCCGCTGACGAACTTGGCGCCCGGCCAAGGTTATTTTTGGGCGCTTGTTGCCTATGGCGAGGGAAGTCTCGCCACTTTGTTGCTATAGCCCAATTTTTTGACGCAATTGCCGCCGGGCTGGCGCGGCTGTGCCTGCGCCTATTTTTGAGGCCGCTGCCAAGTCTCGCGCCATTTCGAGTCCAGGCGGACGGTTGGCCAGCCCCACCCCCAAGGCTATAGCCCACCCGCTTTGTGGCCTTTTCCGCGGGACGAACTTGGCGCCCGGCCGGCTATTTTTGGCGCTGTGCCTGCGGCCTATTTTTGGCACACGGAGGCCGCTCGCCAAGTCTCGCGCCATTTCGAGTCCGCGGGAAGTTGGCCAGCCCCACCCCCAAGGCTATGGCTCACCCGCTTTTGTGGCCTTTGTCCGCTGGACGGAACTTTGCGCCCCGTCCTTCAGGCGGCTATTTTGGGCTGTGCCAGCGGACTATTTTTGCACACTGAGGCCGCCCGCAGTCTCGCGCCATTTCGAGTCCGGCAGGCGGTTGGCCTGCCCCACCCCCAAGGCTATAGCCCACCCGTTTTTGGCATTTTTGGCTGGACGGAATTGGCGCCGGCCTTCGGTGGTTATTTTTGACGCGCTGTGCCCGCGCTCATTTTTTAACACAGAGGCCGCTCCCAAAGTCTCGCGCCATTCCGAGTCAGGCGGAGAAGTTAGCCAGCCCCACCCCCCAAGGCTATAGCCCACCCGTTTTTGTGGCCCTTATCCGCTGGACGAACTTGGCGCCCCGGCCTTCTGGGGGTTAGTTTTTGGCGCGGCTGTGCCCGCGGCCTATTTTTGGCACACGGAGGCCGCTCGCAAAGTCTCGCGCCATTCCGAGTCCGGCGGACGAAGTTGGCCAGCCCCACCCCCAAGGCTATAGCCCACCTGTTTTTGTGGCCTTTTTCCGCTGGACGAACTTGGCGCCCCGGCCTTCGGGTGGTTATTTTTGAGCGCGGCTGTGCCCGCGGCCCATTTTTGGCATACAGAGGCCGCTCGCAAAGTCTCGCGCCATTCCGAGTCCGGCGGACGAAGTTAGCCAGCCCCACCCCCCAAGGCTATAGCCCACCCGTTTTTGTGGCCTTTTTCCGCTGGACGAACTTGGCACACCGGCCTTCGGGCAGGTATTTTTGGGCGAGGCTGTGCCCGGCTAATTTTCGGAGGCCGCTCACAAAGTCTCGCGCCATTCGAGTCCGCGAAGTTGGCCAGCCCCACCCCCCAAGGCTATAGCCCACCCGTTTCTGTGGCCTTTCTCCGCTGGACGAACTTGACGCCCCGGCCTTCGGGTGGTTATTTTTGGGCGCGGCTGTGCCCGCGGCCTATTTTTTGCACACGGAGTCCGTTCGCAAAGTCTCGCGCCATTCCGAGTCCGGCGGACGAAGTTGGCCAGCCCCACCCACCAAGGCTATAGCCCACCCGTTTTTGTGGCCTTTTTGCGCTGGACGAACTTTGCGCCCCGGCCTTCGGGTGGTTATTTTTGGGCGCGGCTGTGCCCACGGCCTATTTTTGGCACACGGAGTCCGTTCGCAAAGTCTCGCGCCATTCCGAGTCCGGCGGACGAAGTTGGCCAGCCCCACCCCCCAAGGCTATAGCCCACCCGTTTTTGTGGCCTTTTTGCGCTGGACGAACTTTGCGCCCCAGCCTTCGGGTGGTTATTTTTAGGCGCGGCTGTGCCCGCGGCCTATTTTTGGCACACAGAGGCCGTTCCCAAAGTCTCGCGCCATTCCGAGTCCGGCGGAGAAATTAGCCAGCCCCACCCCCCAAGGCTATAGCCCACCCGTTTTTGTGGCCATTTTCCGCTGGACGAACTTGGCGCCCCGGCCTTCGGGCGGTTAGTTTTGGGCGCGGCTGTGTCCGCGGCCTATTTTTGCCATACGGAGGCCGCTCGTAAAGTCTCCCGCCATTCCGAGTCCGGCGGACGAAGTTGGCCAGCCCCACCCCCCAAGGCTATAGCCCACCCGTTTTTTTGGCCTTTTTGCGCTGGACGAACTTTGCGCCCCGACCTTCGGGTGGTTATTTTTGGACGCGGCTGTGCCCGCGGCCTATTTTTGGCACACAGAGGCCGCTCCCAAAGTCTCGCGCCATTCCGAGTCCGGCGGAGAAGTTAGCCAGCCCCACCCCCCAAGGCTATAGCCCACCCGTTTTTGTGGCCATTTTCCGCTGGACGAACTTGGCGCCCCGGCCTTCTGGAAGTTATTTTTGGGCGCGGCTGTGCCCGCGGCCTATTTTTGGCACACGGAGGCCGCTCGCAAAGTCTCGCGCCATTCCGAGTCCGGCGGACGAAGTTGGCCAGCCCCACCCCCAAGGCTATAGCCCACCTGTTTTTGTGGCCTTTTTCCGCTGGACGAACTTGGCGCCCCGGCCTTCGGGTGGTTATTTTTGAGCGCGGCTGTGCCCGCGGCCCATTTTTGGCACACAGAGGCCGCTCGCAAAGTCTCGCGCCATTCCGAGTCCGGCGGACGAAGTTAGCCAGCCCCACCCCCCAAGGCTATAGCCCACCCGTTTTTGTGGCCTTTTTCCGCTGGACGAACTTGGCACACCGGCCTTCGGGCAGGTATTTTTGGGCGAGGCTGTGCCCGCGGCCTAATTTTGGCACACGGAGGCCGCTCACAAAGTCTCGCGCCATTCCGAGTCCGGCGGACGAAGTTGGCCAGCCCCACCCCCCAAGGCTATAGCCCACCCGTTTTTGTGGCCTTTTTGCGCTGGACGAACTTTGCGCCCCGGCCTTCGGGTGGTTATTTTTTGCGCTGCTGTGCTGCCTATTTTTGGCACACAGAGGCCGCTCCCAAAGTCTCGCGCCATTCCGAGTCCGGCGGAGAAATTAGCCAGCCCCACCCCCCAAGGCTATAGCCCACCCGTTTTTGTGGCCATTTTCCGCTGGACGAACTTGGCGCCCCGGCCTTCGGGCGGTTAGTTTTGGGCGCGGCTGTGCCCGCGGCCTATTTTTGCCATACGGAGGCCGCTCGTAAAGTCTCCCGCCATTCCGAGTCCGGCGGACGAAGTTGGCCAGCCCCACCCCCAAGGCTATAGCCCACCTGTTTTTGTGGCCGTTTTCCGCTGGACGAACTTGGCGCCCCGGCCTTCGGGAGGTTATTTTTGGGTGCGGCTGTGCCCGCGGCCCATTTTTGGCACACAGAGGCCGCTTGCAAAGTCTCGCGCCATTCCGAGTCCGGCGGACGAAGTTGGCCAGCCCCACCCCCAAGGCTATAGCCCACCTGTTTTTGTGGCCTTTTTCCGCTGGACGAACTTGGCGCCCCGGCCTTCCACCCGTTTTTGTGGCCTTTTTCCGCTGGACGAACCTGGCGCACCGGCCTTCGGGCAGTAATTTTTGGGCGCGGCTGTGCCCGCGGCCTATTTTTGGCACACGGAGGCCGCTCACAAAGTCTCGCGCCATTCCGAGTCCGGCGAACGAAGTTGGCCAGCCCCATCCCCCAAGGCTATAGCCCACCCGTTTCTGTGGCCTTTTTCCGCTGGACGAACTTGACGCCCCGGCCTTCGGGTGGTTATTTTTGGGCGCGGTTGTGCCCGTGGCCTATTTTTGGCACACGGAGGCCGCTCGCAAAGTCTAGCGCCATTCCGAGTCCGGCGGAAGAAGTTGGCCAGCCCCAACCCCCAAGGCTATAGCCCACCCGTTTTTGTGGCCTTTTTCCGCTGGACGAACTTGGCGCCCCGGCCTTCGGGCGGTTATTTTTGGGCGCGGCTGTGCCCGCGACCTATTTTTGGCACACGGAGGCCACTCGCAAAGTCTCGCGCCTTTCCGAGTCCGGCGGATGAAGTTGGCCAGCCCCACCCCCCAAGGCTATAGCCCACCCGTTTTTGTTGCCTTTTTCCTCTGGACGAACTTGGCGCCCCGGCCTTCGGGCGGTTATTTTTGGGCGCGGCTGTGCTCGCGGCCTATTTTTGGCACACGGAGGCCGCTCGCAAAGCCTCGCCCCATTCCGAGTCCGGCGGACGAAGTGGGCCAGCCCCTCCCCCCAAGGCTACAGCCCACCCGTTTTTGTGGCCTTTTTCCGCTGGACGAACTTGGCGCCCCGGCCTTCGGGTGGATATTTTTGGGCGCGGCTGTGCCCGCGGCCTATTTTTGGCACACAGAGGCGGCTCGTAAAGTCTCGCGACATTCCGAGTCCGGCGGACGAACTTGGCCAGCCCCACTCCCCAAGGCTATAGCCCACCCGTTTTTGTGGCCTTTTTGCGCTGGACGAACTTTGCGCCCCGGCCTTCGGGTGGTTATTTTTGGACGCGGCTGTGCCCGCGGCCTATTTTTGGCACACGGAGGCCGCTCGCAAAGTCTCGCGCCATTCCGAGTCCGGCGGACGAAGTTGGCCAGCCCCACCCCCCAAGGCTATAGCCCACCCGTTTTTGTGGCCTTTTTCCGCGGGACGAACTTGGCGCCCCGGCCGTCGGGCGGTTATTTTTGGGCGCGGCTGTGCCTGCGGCCTATTTTTGGCACACGGAGGCCGCTCGCCAAGTCTCGCGCCATTTCGAGTCCGGCGGACGAAGTTGGCCAGCCCCACCCCCCAAGGCTATAGCCCACCCGTTTTTGTTGCCTTTTTCCTCTGGACGAACTTGGCGCCCCGGCCTTCGGGCGGTTATTTTTGGGCGCGGCTGTGCTCGCGGCCTATTTTTGGCACACGGAGGCCGCTCGCAAAGCCTCGCCCCATTCCGAGTCCGGCGGACGAAGTGGGCCAGCCCCTCCCCCCAAGGCTACAGCCCACCCGTTTTTGTGGCCTTTTTCCGCTGGACGAACTTGGCGCCCCGGCCTTCGGGTGGATATTTTTGGGCGCGGCTGTGCCCGCGGCCTATTTTTGCCACACGGAGGCCGCTCGTAAAGTCTCCCGCCATTCCGAGTCCGGCGGACGAAGTTGTCCAGCCCCACCCCCCAAGACTATAGCCCACCCGTTTTTGTGGCCATTTTCCGCTGGACGAACTTGGCGGTTATTTTTAAGCGCGCTGTGCCCACTATTTTCAGAGGCCACTGCAAAGTCTCGCACCATTCCGAGTCCGGCGGAGTTGGCCAGCCCCACCCCCAAGGCTATAGCCCACCCTTTGTGGCCTTTTTTGGCCTTTTTGGCGAACTTGGTGGTTATTTTTGGGCGCGGCTGTGCCTGCGGCCTATTTTTGGCACACGGAGGCCGCTCGCCAAGTCTCGCGCCATTTCGAGTCCGGCGGACGAAGTTGGCCAGCCCCACCCCCCAAGGCTATGGCCCACCCGTTTTTGTGGCCTTTGTCCGCTGGACGAACTTTGCGCCCCGTCCTTCAGGCGGCTATTTTTGGGTTCGGCTGTGCCCGCGGACTATTTTTGGCACACTGAGGCCGCTCGCAGAGTCTCGCGCCATTTCGAGTCCGGCAGACGAAGTTGGCCTGCCCCACCCCCCAAGGCTATAGCCCACCCGTTTTTGTTGCATTTTTCGGCTGGACGGAATTGGCGCCCCGACCTTCGGGTGGTTATTTTTGGACGCGGCTGTGCCCGCGGCCTATTTTTGGCACACAGAGGCCGCTCCCAAAGTCTCGCGCCATTCCGAGTCCGGCGGAGAAGTTAGCCAGCCCCACCCCCCAAGGCTATAGCCCAACCGTTTTTGTGGCCATTTTCCGCTGGACGAACTTGGCGCCCCGGCCTTCGGGCGGTTATTTTAAGCGCACTGAGGCCTATTTGCACACGGAGGACGCTCGCAAAGTCTTGCGCCATTCCGTGTCCGGGGGACGAAGTTAGCCAGCCCCACCCCCCAAGGCTATAGCCCACCCGTTTTTGTGGCCTTTTCCGCTGGACGAACCGGCCTTCGGGCAGTAATTTTTGGGCGCGGCTGTGCCCGCGGCCTATTTTTGGCACACGGAGGCCGCTCACAAAGTCTCGCGCCATTCCGAGTCCGGCGAACGAAGTTGGCCAGCCCCATCCCCCAAGGCTATAGCCCACCCGTTTCTGTGGCCTTTTTCCGCTGGACGAACTTGACGCCCCGGCCTTCGGGTGGTTATTTTTGGGCGCGGTTGTGCCCGTGGCCTATTTTTGGCACACGGAGGCCGCTCGCAAAGTCTAGCGCCATTCCGAGTCCGGCGGAAGAAGTTGGCCAGCCCCAACCCCCAAGGCTATAGCCCACCCGTTTTTGTGGCCTTTTTCCGCTGGACGAACTTGGCGCCCCGGCCTTCGGGCGGTTATTTTTGGGCGCGGCTGTGCCCGCGACCTATTTTTGGCACACGGAGGCCGCTCGCAAAGTCTCGCGCCATTCCGAGTCCGGCGGACGAAGTTAGCCAGCCCCACCCCCCAAGGCTATAGCCCACCCGTTTTTGTGGCCTTTTTCCGCTGGACGAACCTGGCGCACCGGCCTTCGGGCAGTAATTTTTGGGCGCGGCTGTGCCCGCGGCCTATTTTTGGCACACGGAGGCCGCTCACAAAGTCTCGCGCCATTCCGAGTCCGGCGAACGAAGTTGGCCAGCCCCATCCCCCAAGGCTATAGCCCACCCGTTTCTGTGGCCTTTTTCCGCTGGACGAACTTGACGCCCCGGCCTTCGGGTGGTTATTTTTGGGCGCGGTTGTGCCCGTGGCCTATTTTTGGCACACGGAGGCCGCTCGCAAAGTCTAGCGCCATTCCGAGTCCGGCGGAAGAAGTTGGCCAGCCCCAACCCCCAAGGCTATAGCCCACCCGTTTTTGTGTCCTTTTTCCGCTGGATCTAACTTGGCGCCCGCTTGTTATTTTTGGGCGCGGTTGTGCCCGTGTCCTATTTTTGGCACACGGAGGCCTCTCGCAAAGTCTCGCGCCTTTCCGAGTCCGGCGGATGAAGTTGGCCAGCCCCACCCCCCAAGGCTATAGCCCACCCGTTTTTGTTGCCTTTTTCCTCTGGACGAAATTGGCGCCCGGCCTTGGGCGGTTATTTTGGCGCTGGCTGTGCTCGCGGCCTATTTTTGGCACACGGAGGCCGCTGCAAAGCCTCGCCCCATTCCGAGTCCGGGCGGACGAGTGGGCCAGCCCTCCCCAAGGCTACAGCCCACCCGCTTTGTGGCCTTTTCCGCTGGACGAACTTGGCGCCCGGCCTTCGGGTGGATATTTTTGGGCGCGCTGTGCCCTGCCTATTTTTGGCACACAGAGGCGGCTCGTAAAGTCTCGCGACATTCCGAGTCCGGCGGACGAACTTGGCCAGCCCCACTCCCCAAGGCTATAGCCCACCCGTTTTTGTGGCCTTTTTCCGCTGGACGAACTTGGCGCCCCGGCCTTCGGGCGGTTATTTTTGGGCGCGGCTCTGCCCGCGGCCTATTTTTGGCACACGGAGGCCGCTCGCAAAGTCTCGCGCCATTCCGAGTCCGGCGGATGAAGTTGGTCAGCCCCACCCCCCAAGGCTATAGCCCACCCGTTTTTGTGGCCTTTTTCCGCTGGACGAACTTGGCGCCCCGGCCTTCGGGCGGTTATTTTTGGGCGCGGCTGCGCCCGCGGCCTATTTTTGGCACACAGAGGCCACTCGCAAAGTCTCGCGCCATTCCGAGTCCGGCGGACGAAGTTGGCCAGCCCCACCCCCCAAGGCTATAGCCCACCTGTTTTTGTGGCCTTTTTCCGCTGGACGAACTTGGTGCCCCGGCCTCCGGGCGGTTATTTTTAGACGCGGCTGTGCCCGCGGCCTATTTTTGGCACATGGAGGTCACTCGCAAAGTCTCGCGCCATTCCGAGTCCGGAGGACGAAGTTGGCCAGCCCCACCCCCCAAGGCTATAGCCCACCCGTTTTTGTGGCCTTTTTCTGCTGGACGAACTTGGCGCCCCGGCCTTCAGGCGGTAATTTTTGGGCGCGGCTGAGCCCGCCGCCTATTTTTGGCACACGGAGGCCGCTCGCAAAGTCTCGCGCCATTCTGAGTACGGCGGACGAAGTTGGCCAGCCCCACCCCCCAAGGCTATAGCCCACCCGTTTTTGTGGCCTTTTTCCGCTGGACGAACTTGGCGCCCCGGCCTTCGGGCTGTTATTTTTGGGTACGGCTGTGCCCGCGGCCTATTTTTGGCACACCGAGGCCGCTCGCAAAGTCTCGCGCCATTCCGAGTCAGGCGGACGAAGTTGGCCAGCCCCACCCCCCAAGGCTATAGCCCACCCGTTTTTGTGGCCTTTTTCCACTGGACGAACTTGGCGTCCCGGCCTTCGGGCGGTTATTTTTGGGCGCGGCTGTGCCCGCGGCCTATTTTTGGCACACGGAGGCCGCTCGCAAAGTCTCGCGCCATTGCGAGTCCGGCGGACGAAGTTGGCCAGCCCCACCCCCCAAGGCTATAGCCCACCCGTTTTTGTGGCCTTTTTCCGCTGGACGAACTTGGCGCCCCGGCCTTCGGGCGGTTATTTTTGGGCGCGGCTGTGCCCGCGGCCTATTTTTGGCACACGGAGGCCGCTCGCAAAGTCTCGCGCCATTACGAGTCCGGCGGACGAAGTTGGCCAGCCCCACCCCCCAAGGCTATAGCCCACCCGTTTTTGTGGCCTTTTTCCGCTGGACGAACTTGGCGCCCCGGCCTTCGGGAGGTTATTTTTGGGCGCGGCTGTGCTCGCGGCCTATTTTTGGCACACGGAGGCCGCTCGCAAAGTCTCGCGCCATTCCGAGTCCGGTGGATGAAGTTGGCCAGCCCCACCCCCCAAGGCTATAGCCCACCCGTTTTTGTGGCCTTTTTCCGCTGGACGAACTTGGCGCCCCGGCCTTCGGGCGGTTATTTTTGGGGGCGGCTGTGCCCACGGCCTATTTTTGGCAAACGGAGGCCGCTCGCAAAGTCTCGCACCATTACGAGTCCGGCGGACGAAGTTGGCCAGCCCCACCCCCCAAGGCTATAGCCCACCCATTTTTGTGGCCTTTTTCCGCTGGACGAACTTGGCGCCCCGGCCTTCGGGCGGTTATTTTTGGGTGCGGCTGTGACCGCAGCCTATTTTTTACACACGGAGGCCGCTCCAAAAGTATCGCGCCATTCCGAGTCCGGCGGACAAAGTTGGCCAGCCCCACCCCCCAAGGCTATAGCCCACCCGTTTTTGTGGCCTTTTTCCGCTGGACGAACTTGGCGCCCCGGCCTTCGGGCGGTTATTTTTTGGCGCGGCTGTGCCCGCGGCCTATTTTTAGCACACGGAGGCCGCTCGCAAAGTCTCGCGCCATTCCGAGTCCGGCGGACGAAGTTGGCCAGCCCCACCCCCCAAGGCTATAGCCCACCCGTTTTTGTGGCCTTTTTCCGCTGGACGAACTTGGCGCCCCGGCCATTGGGCGGTTATTTTTGGGCGCCGCTGTGCCCGCGGCCTATATTTGGCACACGGAGGCCGCTCGCAAAGTCTCGCGCGATTACGAGTCCGGCGGACGAAGTTGGCCAGCCCCACCCCCCAAGGCTATAGCCCACCCGTTTTTGTGGCCTTTTTCCGCTGGACGAACTTGGCGCCCCACCCTTCGGGCGGTTATTTTTTGGCACGGCTGTGCCCGTGGCCTATTTTTGGCACACCGAGGCCGCTCGCAAAGTCTCGCGCCATTCCGAGTCCGGCGGACGCAGTTGGCCAGCCCCACCCCCCAAGGCTATAGCCCACCCGTTTTTGTGGCATTTTTCCCCTGGACGAACTTGGCGTCCCGGCCTACGGGCGGTTATTTTTGGGCGCGGCTGTGCCCGCGGCCTATTTTTGGCACACGGAGGCCGCTCGCAAAGTCGCGCGCCATTCCGAGTCCGGCGGACGAAGTTGGCCGGCCCCACCCCCCAAGGCTATAGCCCACCCGTTTTTGTGGCCTTTTTCCGCTGGACGAACTTGGCGCCCCGGCCTTCGGGCGGTTATTTTTGGGTGCGGCTGTGCCCGCGGCCTATTTTTGGCACACGGAGGCCGCTCGCAAAGTCTCGCGCCATTGCGAGTCCGGCGGACGAAGTTGGCCAGCCCCACCCCCCAAGGCTATAGCCCACCCGTTTTTGTGGCCTTTTTCCGCTGGACGAACTTGGCGCCCCGGCCTTCGGCCGGTTATTTTTTAGCACGGCTGTGCCCGCGGCCTATTTTTGGCACACGGAGGCCGCTCGTAAATTCTCGCGCCATTCCGAGTCCGGCGGACGAAGTTGGCCAGCCCCACCCCCCAAGGCTATAGCCCACCCGTTTTTGTGGCCTTTTTCCGCTGGACGAACTTGGCGCCCCGGCCTTCGGGTGGTTATTTTTGAGCGCGGCTGTGCCCGCGGCCTATTTTTGGCACACGGAGGCCGTTCGCAGAGTCTCGCGCCATTCCGAGTCCGGCGGACGAAGTTGGCCAGCCCCCCCCCCAAGGCTATAGCCCACCCGTTTTTGTGGCCTTTTTGCGCTGGACGAACTTGGCGCCCCGGCCTTTGGGTGGTTATTTTAGGGCGCGGCTGTGCCCGCGGCTTATTTTTGGCACACGGAGGCCACTCGCAAAGTCTCGCGCCATTCCGAGTCCGGCGGACGAAGTTGGCCAACCCCACCCCCCAAGGCTATAGCCCACCTGTTTTTGTGGCCTTTTTCCGCTGGACGAACTTGGTGCCCCGGCCTTCGGGCGGTTATTTTTGGACGCGGCTGTGCCCGCGGCCTATTTTTGGCACATGGAGGTCACTCGCAAAGTCTCGCGCCATTCCGAGTCCGGAGGACGAAGTTGGCCAGCCCCACCCCCCAAGGCTATAGACCACCCGTTTTTGTGGCCTTTTTCCGCTGGACGAACTTGGCGCCCCGGCCTTCGGGCGGTTATTTTTGGGTGCGGCTGAGCCCGCGGCCTATTTTTGGCACACAGAGGCCACTCGCAAAGTCTCGCGCCATTCCGAGTCCGGCGGAAGTGGGCCAGCCCCACCCCCAAGGCTATAGCCCACCTGTTTTTGTGGCCTTTTTCCGCTGGACGACTTGGGCCTCCCGGTTATTTTTGACGCGGCTGTGCCCGTGCCTATATTTGGCACACGGAGGCCGCTCGCAAAGTCTCGCGCCATTCCGAGTCCGGCGGACGAAGTTGGCCAGCCCCACCCCCCAAGGCTATAGCCCACCCGTTTTTGTGGCCTTTTTCCGCTGGACGAACTTGGCGCCCCGGCCTTCGGGCGGTTATTTTTGGGAGCGGCTGTGCCCACGGCCTATTTTTGGCAAACGGAGGCCGCTCGCAAAGTCTCGCACCATTACGAGTCCGGCGGACGAAGTTGGCCAGCCCCACCCCCCAAGGCTATAGCCCACCCATTTTTGTGGCCTTTTTCCGCTGGACGAACTTGGCGCCCCGGCCTTCGGGCGGTTATTTTTGGGCGCGGCTGTGACCGCAGCCTATTTTTTACACACGGAGGCCGCTCCAAAAGTATCGCGCCATTCCGAGTCCGGCGGACAAAGTTGGCCAGCCCCACCCCCCAAGGCTATAGCCCACCCGTTTTTGTGGCCTTTTTCCGCTGGACGAACTTGGCGCCCCGGCCTTCGGGCGGTTATTTTTTGGCGCGGCTGTGCCCGCGGCCTATTTTTAGCACACGGAGGCCGCTCGCAAAGTCTCGCGCCATTCCGAGTCCGGCGGACGAAGTTGGCCAGCCCCACCCCCCAAGGCTATAGCCCACCCGTTTTTGTGGCCTTTTTCCGCTGGACGAACTTGGCGCCCCGTACATTGGGCGGTTATTTTTGGGCGCCGCTGTGCCGGCGGCCTATATTTGGCACACGGAGGCCGCTCGCAAAGTCTCGCGCCATTCCGAGACCGGCGGACGAAGTTGGCCAGCCCCACCCCCCAAGGCTATAGCCCACCCGTTTTTGTGGCCTTTTTCCGCTGGACGAACTTGGCGCCCCGGCCTTCGGGCGGTTATTTTTGGGCGCGGCTGTGACCGTAGCCTATTTTCTGCACACGGAGGCCGCTCGAAAAGAATCGCGCCATTCCGAGTCCGGCGGACGAAGTTGGCCAGCCCCACCCCCCAAGGCTATAGCCCACCCGTTTTTGTGGCCTTTTTCCGCTGGACGAAGTTGGCGCCCCGGCCTTCGGTCGGTTATTTTTTGGCGCGGCTGTGTCCGCATCCTATTTTTATCACACGGAGGCCGCTCGCAAAGTCTCGCGCCATTCCGAGTCCGGCGGACGAAGTTGGCCAGCCCCACCCCCCAAGGCTATAGCCCACCCGTTTTTGTGGCCTTTTTCCGCTGGACGAACATGGCGCCCCGTACATTGGGCGGTTATTTTTGGGCGCCGCTGTGCCGGCGGCCTATATTTGGCACACGGAGGCCGCTCGCAAAGTCTCGCGCCATTCCGAGTCCGGCGGACGAAGTTGGCCAGCCCCACCCCCCAAGGCTATAGCCCACCCGTTTTTGTGGCCTTTTTCCGCTGGACGAACTTGGCGCCCCGTACATTGGGCGGTTATTTTTGGGCGCCGCTGTGCCGGCGGCCTATATTTGGCACACGGAGGCCGCTCGCAAAGTCTCGCGCCATTCCGAGACCGGCGGACGAAGTTGGCCAGCCCCACCCCCCAAGGCTATAGCCCACCCGTTTTTGTGGCCTTTTTCCGCTGGACGAACTTGGCGCCCCGGCCTTCGGGCGGTTATTTTTGGGCGCGGCTGTGACCGTAGCCTATTTTTTGCACACGGAGGCCGCTCGAAAAGAATCGCGCCATTCCGAGTCCGGCGGACGAAGTTGGCCAGCCCCACCCCCCAAGGCTATAGCCCACCCGTTTTTGTGGCCTTTTTCCGCTGGACGAACTTGGCGCCCCGGCCATTGGGCGGTTATTTTTGGGCGCCGCTGTGCCCGTGGCCTATATTTGGCACACGGAGGCCGCTCGCAAAGTCTCGCGCGATTACGAGTCCGGCGGACGAAGTTGGCCAGCCCCACCCCCCAAGGCTATAGCCCACCCGTTTTTGTGGCCTTTTTCCGCTGGACGAACTTGGCGCCCCACCCTTCGGGCGGTTATTTTTTGGCGCGGCTGTGCCCGTAGCCTATTTTTGGCACACGGAGGCCGCTCGAAAAGAATCGCGCCATTCCGAGTCCGGCGGACGAAGTTGGCCAGCCCCACCCCCCAAGGCTATAGCCCACCCGTTTTTGTGGCCTTTTTCCGCTGGACGAACTTGGCGCCCCGGCCTTCGGTCGGTTATTTTTGGGCGCGGCTGTGACCGTAGCCTATTTTTTGCACACGGAGGCCGCTCGAAAAGAATCGCGCCATTCCGAGTCCGGCGGACGAAGTTGGCCAGCCCCACCCCCCAAGGCTATAGCCCACCCGTTTTTGTGGCCTTTTTCCGCTGGACGAACTTGGCGCCCCGGCCTTCGGTCGGTTATTTTTTGGCGCGGCTGTGCCCGCATCCTATTTTTATCACACGGAGGCCGCTCGCAAAGTCTCGCGCCATTCCGAGTCCGGCGGACGAAGTTGGCCAGCCCCACCCCCCAAGGCTATAGCCCACCTGTTTTTGTGGCCTTTTTCCGCTGGACGAACTTGGCGCCCCGGCCTTCGGTCGGTTATTTTTTGGCGCGGCTGTGCCCGCATCCTATTTTTATCACACGGAGGCCGCTCGCAAAGTCTCGCGCCATTCCGAGTCCGGCGGACGAAGTTGGCCAGCCCCACCCCCCAAGGCTATAGCCCACCCGTTTTTGTGGCCTTTTTCCGCTGGACGAACATGGCGCCCCGTACATTGGGCGGTTATTTTTGGGCGCCGCTGTGCCGGCGGCCTATATTTGGCACACGGAGGCCGCTCGCAAAGTCTCGCGCCATTCCGAGTCCGGCGGACGAAGTTGGCCAGCCCCACCCCCCAAGGCTATAGCCCACCCGTTTTTGTGGCCTTTTTCCGCTGGACGAACTTGGCGCCCCGGCCTTCGGGCGGTTATTTTTTGGCGCGGCTGTGCCCGCGGCATATTTTTAGCACACGGAGGCCGCTCGCAAAGTCTCGCGCCATTCCGAGTCCGGCGGACGAAGTTGGCCAGCCCCACCCCCCAAGGCTATAGCCCACCCGTTTTTGTGGCCTTTTTCCGCTGGACGAACTTGGCGCCCCGGCCTTCGGGCGGTTATTTTTGGGCGCGGCTGTGACCGCAGCCTATTTTTTACACACGGAGGCCGCTCCAAAAGTATCGCGCCATTCCGAGTCCGGCGGACAAAGTTGGCCAGCCCCACCCCCCAAGGCTATAGCCCACCCGTTTTTGTGGCCTTTTTCCGCTGGACGAACATGTCGCACCGGCCGTCGGGCGGTTATTTTTAGCGGCTGTGCCCGCGGCCTATTTTAGCACACGGAGGCCGCCGCAAAGCCTCGCGCCATTCCGAGTCAGCGGACGAGTTGGCCAGCCCCACCCCCAAGGCTATAGCCCACCCGTTTTGTGGCCTTTTTCCGCTGGGAACTTGGCGCCCCATTACATTGGGCGGTTATTTTTGGGCGCCGCTGTCACGGAGGCCGCTCGCAAAGTCTCGCGCCATTCGAGACCGGCGGACGTTGGCCAGCCCCACCCCAAGGCTATAGCCCACCGTTTTGTGGCCTTTCCGCTGGACGAACTTGGCGCCCGGCCTTGGGCGGTTATTTTTGGGCGGCTGTGACCGTAGCCTATTTTCTAGGCCGCTCGAAAAGAATCGCGCCATTCCGAGTCCGGAGGACGAAGTTGGCCAGCCCCCCCCCCAAGGCTATAGCCCACCCGTTTTGTGGCCTTTCCGCTAGTTGGCGCCCGGCCTTGGCGGTTATTTTTAGCGGCTGTCCGCATCCTATTTATCACACGGAGCGCTCGCAAAGTCTCGCGCCATTCCGAGTCCGGCGGACGAAGTTGGCCAGCCCCACCCCCCAAGGCTATAGCCCACCCGTTTTTGTGGCCTTTTTCCGCTGGACGAACTTGGCGCCCCGTACATTGGGCGGTTATTTTTGGGCGCCGCTGTGCCGGCGGCCTATATTTGGCACACGGAGGCCGCTCGCAAAGTCTCGCGCCATTCCGAGTCCGGCGGACGAAGTTGGCCAGCCCCACCCCCCAAGGCTATAGCCCACCCGTTTTTGTGGCCTTTTTCCGCTGGACGAACTTGGCGCTGCCTTCGGGCGGTTATTTTGGCGCGGCTGTGACCGTCCTATTTTTGCACACGGAGGCCGCTCGCAAAGTCTCGCGCCATTCCGAGTCCGGCGGACGAAGTTGGCCAGCCCCACCCCCCAAGGCTATAGCCCACCCGTTTTTGTGGCCTTTTTCCGCTGGACGAACTTGGCGCCCCGGCCATTGGGCGGTTATTTTTGGGCGCCGCTGTGCCCGTGCCTATATTTGGCACACGGAGGCCGCTCGCAAAGTCTCGCGCGATTACGAGTCCGGCGGACGAAGTTGGCCAGCCCCACCCCCCAAGGCTATAGCCCACCCGTTTTTGTGGCCTTTTTCCGCTGGACGAACTTGGCGCCCCGGCCTTCGGGCGGTTATTTTTGGGCGCGGCTGTGACCGTAGCCTATTTTTTGCACACGGAGGCCGCTCGAAAAGAATCGCGCCATTCCGAGTCCGGCGGACGAAGCTGGCCAGCCCCACCCCCCAAGGCTATAGCCCACCCGTTTTTGTGGCCTTTTTCCGCTGGACGAACTTGGCGCCCCGGCCTTCGGGCGGTTATTTTTGGGCGCGGCTGTGACCGTAGCCTATTTTTTGCACACGGAGGCCGCTCGAAAAGAATCGCGCCATTCCGAGTCCGGCGGACGAAGTTGGCCAGCCCCACCCCCCAAGGCTATAGCCCACCCGTTTTTGTGGCCTTTTTCCGCTGGACGAACTTGGCGCCCCGGCCTTCGGTCGGTTATTTTTTGGCGCGGCTGTGCCCGCATCCTATTTTTATCACACGGAGGCCGCTCGCAAAGTCTCGCGCCATTCCGAGTCCGGCGGACGAAGTTGGCCAGCCCCACCCCCCAAGGCTATAGCCCACCCGTTTTTGTGGCCTTTTTCCGCTGGACGAACTTGGCGCCCCGGCCTTCGGGCGGTTATTTTTGGACGCGGCTGTGCCCGCTTCCTATTTTTGGCACATGGAGGTCTCTCGCAAAGTCTCGCGCCATTCCGAGTCCGGAGGACGAAGTTGGCCAGCCCCACCCCCCAAGGCTATAGCCCACCCGTTTTTGTGGCCTTTTTCCGCTGGACGAACTTGGCGCCCCGGCCTTGTTATTTTTGGGCGCGGCTGTGGCACACAGGCCAGCCGCTCGAGTCTCGCGCCATTCCGAGTCCGCGAGTGGGCCAGCCCCACCCCCAAGGCTATAGCCCACCTTTTTTGTGGCCTTTTTCCGCTGGACGAACTTAGGTTGCCCCGGCCTTCGGGGTTATTTTTTTGCCTTGGGCGGCAGTCTCGCGCCATTTCCGGGCCACGAGTCCGGCCCACCCGCGGATTTGCGATTAGTTGGCCAGCCCCACCCCAAGGCTATAGCCCACCCGTTTTTGTGGCCTTTTTCCGCTGGAGCCGAACTTGGCGCCCCGGCCTTCGGGCGGTTATTTTTGGGAGCGGCTGTGCCCACGGCCTATTTTTGGCAAACGGAGGCCGCTCGCAAAGTCTCGCACCATTACGAGTCCGGCGGACGAAGTTGGCCAGCCCCACCCCCCAAGGCTATAGCCCACCCATTTTTGTGGCCTTTTTCCGCTGGACGAACTTGGCGCCCCGGCCTTCGGGCGGTTATTTTTTGGCGCGGCTGTGCCCGCGGCCTATTTTTAGCACACGGAGGCCGCTCCAAAAGTATCGCGCCATTCCGAGTCCGGCGGACAAAGTTGGCCAGCCCCACCCCCCAAGGCTATAGCCCACCCGTTTTTGTGGCCTTTTTCCGCTGGACGAACTTGGCGCCCCGGCCTTCGGGCGGTTATTTTTAGCGGCTGTGCCATGCCTATTTTTAGCACACGGAGGCCGCTTGCAAAGTCTCGCGCCATTCCGAGTCCGGCGGACGAAGTTGGCCAGCCCCACCCCCCAAGGCTATAGCCCACCCGTTTTTGTGGCCTTTTTCCGCTGGACGAACTTGGCGCCCCGTACATTGGGCGGTTATTTTTGGGCGCCGCTGTGACCGTAGCCTATTTTTTGCACACGGAGGCCGCTCGAAAAGAATCGCGCCATTCCGAGTCCGGCGGACGAAGTTGGCCAGCCCCACCCCCCAAGGCTATAGCCCAGCCGTTTTTGTGGCCTTTTTCCGCTGGACGAACTTGGCGCCCCGGCCTTCGGTCGGTTATTTTTTGGCGCGGCTGTGCCCGCATCCTATTTTTATCACACGGAGGCCGCTCGCAAAGTCTCGCGCCATTCCGAGTCCGGCGGACGAAGTTGGCCAGCCCCACCCCCCAAGGCTATAGCCCACCTGTTTTTGTGGCCTTTTTCCGCTGGACGAACTTGGTGCCCCGGCCTTCGGGCGGTTATTTTTGGACGCGGCTGTGCCCGCGGCCTATTTTTGGCACATGGAGGTCACTCGCAAAGTCTCGCGCCATTCCGAGTCCGGAGGACGAAGTTGGCCAGCCCCACCCCCCAAGGCTATAGCCCACCCGTTTTTGTGGCCTTTTTCCGCTGGACGAACTTGGCGCCCCGGCCTTCGGGCGGTTATTTTTGGGTGCGGCTGAGCCCGCGGCCTATTTTTGGCACACAGAGGCCACTCGCAAAGTCTCGCGCCATTCCGAGTCCGGCGGACGAAGTGGGCCAGCCCCACCCCCCAAGGCTATAGCCCACCGGTTTTTGTGGCCTTTTTCCGCTGGACGAACTTGGTGCCCCGGCCTTCGGGCGGTTATTTTTGGACGCGGCTGTGCCCGCGGCCTATTTTTGGCACATGGAGGTCACTCGCAAAGTCTCGCGCCATTCCGAGTCCGGAGGACGAAGTTGGCCAGCCCCACCCCCCAAGGCTATAGCCCACCCGTTTTTGTGGCCTTTTTCTGCTGGACGAACTTGGCGTCCCGGCCTTCGGGCGGTTATTTTTGGGCGCGGCTGTGCCCGCGGCCTATTTTTGGCACACGGAGGCCGCTCGCAAAGTCTCGCGCCATTGCGAGTCCGGCGGACGAAGTTGGCCAGCCCCACCCCCCAAGGCTATAGCCCACCCGTTTTTGTGGCCTTTTTCCGCTGGACGAACTTGGCGCCCCGGCCTTCGGGCGGTTATTTTTGGGAGCGGCTGTGCCCACGGCCTATTTTTGGCAAACGGAGGCCGCTCGCAAAGTCTCGCACCATTACGAGTCCGGCGGACGAAGTTGGCCAGCCCCACCCCCCAAGGCTATAGCCCACCCATTTTTGTGGCCTTTTTCCGCTGGACGAACATGGCGCCCCGGCCTTCGGGCGGTTATTTTTGGGCGCGGCTGTGACCGCAGCCTATTTTTTACACACGGAGGCCGCTCCAAAAGTATCGCGCCATTCCGAGTCCGGCGGACAAAGTTGGCCAGCCCCACCCCCCAAGGCTATAGCCCACCCGTTTTTGTGGCCTTTTTCCGCTGGACGAACTTGGCGCCCCGGCCTTCGGGCGGTTATTTTTTGGCGCGGCTGTGCCCGCGGCCTATTTTTAGCACACGGAGGCCGCTCGCAAAGTCTCGCGCCATTCCGAGTCCGGCGGACGAAGTTGGCCAGCCCCACCCCCCAAGGCTATAGCCCACCCGTTTTTGTGGCCTTTTTCCGCTGGACGAACTTGGCGCCCCGTACATTGGGCGGTTATTTTTGGGCGCCGCTGTGCCGGCGGCCTATATTTGGCACACGGAGGCCGCTCGCAAAGTCTCGCGCCATTCCGAGACCGGCGGACGAAGTTGGCCAGCCCCACCCCCCAAGGCTATAGCCCACCCGTTTTTGTGGCCTTTTTCCGCTGGACGAACTTGGCGCCCCGGCCTTCGGGCGGTTATTTTTGGGCGCGGCTGTGACCGTAGCCTATTTTTTGCACACGGAGGCCGCTCGAAAAGAATCGCGCCATTCCGAGTCCGGCGGACGAAGTTGGCCAGCCCCACCCCCCAAGGCTATAGCCCACCCGTTTTTGTGGCCTTTTTCCGCTGGACGAACTTGGCGCCCCGGCCTTCGGTCGGTTATTTTTTGGCGCGGCTGTGCCCGCATCCTATTTTTATCACACGGAGGCCGCTCGCAAAGTCTCGCGCCATTCCGAGTCCGGCGGACGAAGTTGGCCAGCCCCACCCCCCAAGGCTATAGCCCACCCGTTTTTGTGGCCTTTTTCCGCTGGACGAACATGGCGCCCCGTACATTGGGCGGTTATTTTTGGGTGCCGCTGTGCCGGCGGCCTATATTTGGCACACGGAGGCCGCTCGCAAAGTCTCGCGCCATTCCGAGTCCGGCGGACGAAGTTGGCCAGCCCCACCCCCCAAGGCTATAGCCCACCCGTTTTTGTGGCCTTTTTCCGCTGGACGAACTTGGCGCCCCGGCCTTCGGGCGGTTATTTTTGGGCGCGGCTGTGACCGTAGCCTATTTTTTGCGGAGGCCGCTGCCGAAAGTCGCCCGCCATTCAGTCCGGCGGACGAGCCATTTGGCCAGCCCCACCCCCAAGGCTATAGCCCACCCGTTTTTGTGGCCTTTTCTTTTCCGGCCTTTTTTGCTCGCAAAGTCTGGGTGGGGCTTATTTTTAGCTGTGCCGGCCCATTATTTTACACACGGAGGCGCTGCGCAAAGTCTCGCGCCATTCGAGTCCGAGCGGACGAAGTTGGCCAGCCCCACCCCAAGGCTATAGCCCACCCGTTTTTGTGGCCTTTTTCTGGACGAACTTGGCGCCCGGCCTTGGGCGGTTATTTTGGAGCGGCTGTGCCCTGGCCTATTTTTGCACACGGAGGCCGCCGCAAAGTCTCGCGCCATTCCGAGTCCGGCGGACGAAGTTGGCCAGCCCCACCCCCCAAGGCTATAGCCCACCCGTTTTTGTGGCCTTTTTTCCGCTGGACGAACTTGGCGCCCCACCCTTCGGGCGGTTATTTTTTGGCGCGGCTGTGCCCGTGGCCTATTTTTGGCACTACGAGTCTGACTGCATTGTATCGGGGGTTTCCGAGTAAGTCGGACGAAGTTGGCCAGCCCCACCCCCCAAGGCTATAGCCCACCCGTTTTGGTGGCCTTTTTCCCCTGGACGAACTTGGCGCCCCGGCCTTCGGGCGGTTATTTTTTGTCGCGGCTGTGTCCGCGGCCTATTTTTAGCACACGGAGGCCGCTCGAAAAGAATCGCGCCATTCCGAGTCCGGCGGACGAAGTTGGCCAGCCCCATCCCCCAAGGCTATAGCCCACCCGTTTTTGTGGCCTTTTTCCGCTGGACGAACTTGGCGCCCGGCCTTGGCGGTTATTTTTTGGCGCGGCTGTGCCCGCATCCTATTTTTATCACACGGAGGCCGCTCGCAAAGTCTCGCGCCATTCCGAGTCCGGCGGACGAAGTTGGCCAGCCCCACCCCCCAAGGCTATAGCCCACCCGTTTTTGTGGCCTTTTTCCGCTGGACGAACATGGCGCCCCGTACATTGGGCGGTTATTTTTGGGTACGCTGTGCGGCGGCCTATATTTGGCACCACGGAGGCCGCTCGCAAAGTCTCGCGCCATTCCGAGTCGGTCGGACGTAGTTGGCCAGCCCCTACCCCCAAGGCTATAGCCCACCCGTTTTTGTGGCCTTTTCCGCTGGACGAACTTGGCGCCCGGCCTTGGGCGGTTATTTTTAGGCCGGCTGTGACCGTAGCCTATTTTTTGCACACGGAGGCCGCTCGAAAGAATCGCGCCATTCCGAGTCCCGGACGAGTGGGCCAGCCCCACCCCCAAGGCTATAGCCCACCCGTTTTGTGGCCTTTTTCCGCTGGACGAACTTGGCGCCCGGCCTTCGGTCGGTTATTTTTGGCGTGGCTGTGCCCGCATCCCTATTTTATCACCGGAGGCCGCTCGCAGTCTCGCGCCATTCCGAGTCCGAGCGGACGAGTTGGCCAGCCCCACCCCCAAGGCTATAGCCCACCCGTTTTGTGGCCTTTTTCCGCTGGACGAACTTGGCGCCCGGCCTTGGGCGGTTATTTTTGCGCGGCTGTGCCAGCGGCATATTTGGCACACGGAGGCCGCTCGCACAGTCTCGCGCCCTTCCGAGTCCGGCGGACGACGTGGGCCTGCCCTCCCCCCAAGGCTGTAGCCCACCCGTTTTGTGGCCTTTTTCCGCTGGGCCGAACTTGGCGCCCGAGCCAGAGTTGGGCGTTTTGTGGTTATTTTTGGCCTATTTTTGGCACACGGAGGCCGCTCGCAAAGTCTCGCGCCATTCCGAGTCCGGCGGACGAAGTTGGCCAGCCCCACCCCCCAAGGCTATAGCCCACCCGTTTTTGTGGCCTTTTTCCGCTGGACGAACTTGGCGCCCCACCCTTCGGGCGGTTATTTTTTGGCGCGGCTGTGCCCGTGGCCTATTTTTGGCACACCGAGGCTGCCCGCAAAGTCTCGCGCCATTCCGAGTCCGGCGGACGAAGTTGGCCAGCCCCACCCCCCAAGGCTATAGCCCACCCGTTTTTGTGGCCTTTTTCCCCTGGACGAACTTGGCGTCCCGGCCTTCGGGCGGTTATTTTTGGGCGCGGCTGTGCCCGCGGCCTATTTTTGGCACACGGAGGCCGCTCGCAAAGTCTCGCGCCATTCCGAGTGGTTGGCCAGCCCCACCCCAAGGCTATAGCCCACCCGTTTTGTGGCCTTTTTCCGCTGGATGAACTTGGCGCCCCCTTCGGGCGGTTATTTTTGGCGCGGCTGTGACCGTGGCCTATTTTACACCACGGAGGCCGCTCGCAAAGTCTAGCGACATTCGGTGTCCGGCGGTCGTAGTTGGCCAGCCACACCCCCAAGGCTATAGCCCACCCGTTTTGTGGCCTTTTCCCTGGACGAACTTGGCGCCCGGCCTTGGGCGGTTATTTTTGGCGCGGCTGTGGCCTAGCACACGGAGGCCGCTGCAAAGTCTCGCGCCATTCCGAGTCCGGCGGACGAGTTGGCCAGCCCCACCCCCAAGGCTATAGCCCACCCGTTTTTGTGGCCTTTTTCCGCTGGGCCAGACTTGGCGCCCGGCCGCGGTTATTTTTGTGGCTCGAAAGTCTCGCGCCATTCCGAGTCCCGGACGAGTTGGCCAGCCCACCCCCAAGGCTATAGCCCACCCGTTTTGTAGCCTTTTTCCGCTGGACGAACTTGGCGCCCGGCCTTCGGTGGTTATTTTTAGCGCGGCTGTCCCCGCTCAAAGTCTGCCATTCGAGTTTAGCCCCCAAGGCTATAGCCCACCCGTTTTGTGGCCTTTTTGCGCTGGGCCAGACAATTTTAGGCGCGGCCTATTTTGAGGCCGCTCGCAAAGTCTCGCGCCATTCCGAGTCCGGCGGACGAAGTTGGCCAGCCCCACCCCCAAGGCTATAGCCCACCCGTTTTGTGGCCTTTTCCGCTGGACGAACTTGGCGCCCGGCCTTCGGGTGGTTATTTTTGGCGCGGCTGTGCCCGCGGCCTAGGCCGCTCGCAGAGTCTCGCGCCATTCCGAGTCCGGCGGACGAGTTGGCCAGCCCCACCCCCAAGGCTATAGCCCACCCGTTTTTGTGGCCTTTTTCCGCTGGGCCAGAACTTGGCGCCCGGCCTTGGCGGTTATTTTTAGCGGCTGTGCCCGCGGCCTATTTTTGGCACACGGACAAGTCTCGCCATTCCGAGTCCGGCGGACGAAGTTGGCCAGCCCCACCCCCAAGGCTATAGCCCACCCGTTTTGTGGCCTTTTTCCGCTGGACGAACTTGGCGCCCGGCCTTGGGCAGTTATTTTTGGCGCGGCTGTCTATTTTCGGAGGCCGCTTGCAAAGTCTCGCGCCATTCCGAGTCCGGCGGACGAAGTTGGCCAGCCCCACCCCCAAGGCTAAAGCCCACCCGGTTTTGTGGCCTTTTTCCGCTGGGCGAACTTGGCGCCCGGCCTTGGGCGGTTATTTTTGGCGCGGCTGTGACCGCAGCCTATTTTCGGAGGCGCTCGCAAAGTCTCGCGCCATTCAGGTTTCCCCACCCCAAGGCTATAGCCCACCGTTTTGTGGCCTTTTCCGCTGGACGAACTTGGCGCCCGGCCTTCGGGCGGTTATTTTATTTTTGGGCGGCTGTGCCCGGCCTATTTTGCTGCAAAGTCTCGCGCCATTCCGAGTCCGGCGGACGAAGTTGGCCAGCCCCACCCCCCAAGGCTATAGCCCACCCGTTTTTGTGGCCTTTTTCCGCTGGACGAACTTGGCGCCCCGGCCTTCGGGCGGTTATTTTTGGGCGCGGCTGTGTCCGCAGCCTATTTTTGGCACACGGAGGCCGCTCGCAAAGTCTCACGCCGTTCCGAGTCCGGCGGACGAAGTTGGCCAGCCCCACCCCCCAAGGCTATAACCCACCCGGTTTTGTGGCCTTTTTCCGCAGGACGAACATGGCGCCCCGCCGTTGGGCGGTTATTTTGGCGGCTGTGTGCCTATTTTTTGCACGGAGGCTGGAGGCCGCAAAGTCTCGCGCCATTCCGAGTCCGGCGGACAGAAGTTGGCCAGCCCCACCCCCAAGGCTATAGCCCACCCGTTTTTGTGGCCTTTTTCCGCTTTGGCGCCCGGCCTTGGCAGTTATTTTTAGGCGCGGCTGTGGCCTATTTTGGCACCACGGAGGGCGCTCGCAGAGTCTCGCGCCATTCCGAGTCCGGCGGACGAGGGTTGGCCAGCCCCACCCCCAAGGCTATAGCCCACCCGTTGTTGTGGCCTTTTTCCGCTGGACGAACTTGGCGCCCCGGCCTTCGGGCGGTTATTTTTGGGCGCGGCTGTGACCGTGGCCTATTTTTCGCACACGGAGGTCGCTCGCAAAGTCTCGCGCCATTCCGAGTCCGCGGACGAGTTGGCCAGCCCCACCCCCCAACGCGTTCGCCCACCCGTTTTTGTGGCCTTTTTCCGCTGGCCGAACTTGGCTCCCGGCCTTCGGGCGGTTATTTTTAGCGCGGCTGTGCCCTGACCTATTTTTACCACGGAGGCCGCTCGCAAAGTCTCGCGCCATTCCGAGTCCGGCGGACGAAGTTGGCCAGCCCCACCCCCAAGGCTATAGCCCACCCGTTTTGTGGCCTTTTTCCGCTGGACGAACTTGGCGCCCGGCCTTCGGGCGGTTATTTTTGGCGCGGCTGTGCCCCGCCTATTTTGGCACACGGAGGCCGCTCGCAAGTCTCGCGCCATTCCGAGTCCGGCGGACGAAGTTGGCCAGCCCCACCCCCAAGGCTATAGCCCACCCGTTTTGTGGCCTTTTTCCGCTGGAGCCGAACTTGGCGCCCGGCCTTGGGCGGTTATTTTTAGGCGCGGCTGTGCCCGCGGCCTATTTTGGCACACGGAGGCCGCTCGCAAAGTCTCGCGCCATTCCGAGTCCGGCGGACAGAAGTTGGCCAAGCCCCACCCCCAAGGCTATAGCCCACCCGTTTTGTGGCCTTTTTCCGCTGGACGAACTTGGCGCCCGGCCTTCGGGCGGTTATTTTTAGCGCGGCTGCCTGGCTCGCAAAGTCTCGCGCCATTCCGAGTCCGGCGGACGAAGTGGGCCAGCCCCACCCCCAAGGCTATAGCCCACCCGTTTTGTGGCCTTTTTCCGCTGGACGAACTTGGCGCCCGGCCTTGGGCGGTTATTTTTTTTGGCACCACGGAGGCTGCTCGCAAAGTCTCGCGCCATTCCGAGTCAGCGGACGAAGTTGGCCAGCCCCACCCCCAAGGCTATAGCCCCCCCGGTTTTGTGCCATGTTTCCGGTGGCCGTACTTGGCGCCCCGGCCTTCGGGGGGTTATTTTGCGCGGCTGTGCCCCGCAGCCTATTTTTTGCACACGGAGGCCGCTCGTAAATTCTCGCGCCATTCCGAGTCCGGCGGACGAAGTTGGCCAGCCCCACCCCCCCCCGCTATAGCCCACCCGTTTTTGTGGCATTTGTCCGCTGGTCGAACTCGGCGCGACGGCCGTCCGGAGGTTATATTTTGGCGCGGCTGTGGCCGCGGCCTATTTTTGGCACACGGAGGCTGCACGCAAAGTCTCGCGCCATTCCGAGTCCAGCGGACGAAGTTGGCCAGCCCCACCCCCCAAGGCTATAGCCCACCCGTTTTTGTGGCCTTTTTCCGCTGGACGAACTTGGCGCCCCGGCCTTCGGGCGGTTATTTTTGGGCGCGGCTGTTATTTTTGGCACACGGAGGCCGCTCGAAAGTCTCGCGCCATTCGAGTCCGGCGGACGAAGTTGGCCAGCCCCACCCCCAAGGCTATAGCCCACCCGTTTTGTGGCCTTTTCCGCTGGACGAACTTGGCGCCCGGCCTTCGGGCGGTTATTTTTGGCGCGGCTGTGCCGGCCTATTTGGCACACGGAGGCTGCACGCAAAGTCTCGCGCCATTCCGAGTCCAGCGGACGAGTTGGCCAGCCCCACCCCCAAGGCTATAGCCCACCCGTTTTGTGGCCTTTTTCCGCTGGACGAACTTGGCGCCCGGCCTTCGGCGGTTATTTTTGGCGCGGCTGTGACCGCAGCCTATTTTGCACGGAGGCCGCTCGCAAAGTCTCGCGCCATTCCGAGTCCGGCGGACGAAGTTGGCCAGCCCCACCCCCCAAGGCTATAGCCCACCCGGTTTTGTGGCCTTTTTACGCTGGACGAACGTGGCGCCCCGGCCGTAGGGCGGTTATTTTTTGGCGCGGCTGTGACCAAGGCCTATTTTTGGCACCACGGAGGCCGCTCGCAAAGTCTCGCGCCATTCCGAGTCCGGCGGACGAAGTTGGCCAGCCCCACCCCCCAAGGCTATAGCCCACCCGTTTTTGTGGCCTTTTTCCGCTGGACGAACTTGGCGCCCCGGCCTTCGGGCGGTTATTTTTGGGCGCGGCTGTGACCGCAGCCTATTTTTGGCACACGGAGGCTGCACGCAAAGTCTCGCGCCATTCCGAGTCCAGCGGACGAAGTTGGCCAGCCCCACCCCCCAAGGCTATAGCCCACCCGTTTTTGTGGCCTTTTTCCGCTGGACGAACTTGGCGCCCGGCCTTGGCGGTTATTTTGGCGCGGCTGTGGCCTATTTTTGGCACACGGAGGCGCTCGCAAAGTCTCGCGCCATTCCGAGTCCGAGGCGGACGAAGTTGGCCAGCCCCACCCCCAAGGCTATAGCCCACCCGTTTTGTGGCCTTTTCCGCTGGACGAACTTGGCGCCCCGGCCTTCGGGCGGTTATTTTTGGGCGCGGCTGTGACCGCAGCCTATTTTTGGCACACGGAGGCCGCTCGAAAAGTATCGCGCCATTCCGAGTCCGGCGGACGAAGTTGGCCAGCCCCACCCCCCAACGCTATAGCCCACCCGTTTTTGTGGCTTTTTTCCGCTGGACGAACTTGGCGCCCCGGCCTTCCGGCGGTTATTTTTTGGCGCGGCTGTGGCCGCGGCCTATTTTTGGCACACGGAGGCTGCACGCAAAGTCTCGCGCCATTCCGAGTCCAGCGGACGAAGTTGGCCAGCCCCACCCCCCAAGGCTATAGCCCACCCGTTTTTGTGGCCTTTTTCCGCTGGACGAACTTGGCGCCCCGGCCTTCGGGCGGTTATTTTTGGGCGCGGCTGTGACCGCAGCCTATTTTTTGCACACGGAGGCCGCTCGAAAAGTATCGCGCCATTCCGAGTCCGGCGGACGAAGTTGGCCAGCCCCACCCCCCAAGGCTATAGCCCACCCGTTTTTGTGGCCTTTTTCCGCTGGACGAACTTGGCGCCCCGGCCTTCGGGCGGTTATTTTTTGGCGCGGCTGTGACCGCAGCCTATTTTTGGCACACGGAGGCCGCTCGAAAAGTATCGCGCCATTCCGAGTCCGGCGGACGAAGTTGGCCAGCCCCCAAGGCTATAGCCCACCCGTTTTGTGGCCTTTTTCCGCTGGACGAACTTGGCGCCCGGCCTTGGCGGTTATTTTAGGCGCGGCTGTGGCCGCTGGTTATTTTTTGGACACGGAGGCTGCTCGAA
The DNA here is from genome assembly GCA_030449895.1 of Citrus mangshanensis. Lineage (NCBI taxonomy): Eukaryota > Viridiplantae > Streptophyta > Magnoliopsida > Sapindales > Rutaceae > Citrus > Citrus mangshanensis. The sequence continues at coordinate 40,650 of JASUUJ010000062.1, read as the reverse complement.
AAGTATCGCGCCATTCCGAGCCCGGCGGACGAAGTTGGCCAGCCCCACCCCCCACCGCGATAGCCCACCCGGGTTTGTGGCTTTTTTCCGCTGGGCGACCTTGGCGCCCCGGCCTTCCGGCGGGTATTTTTAGCGCTGGCTGTGCCGCAGCCTATTTTTGGCACGGAGGCCGCTCGAAAAGTATCGCGCCATTCCGAGTCCGGCGGACGAAGTGGGCCAGCCCCACCCCCCAACGCTATAGCCCACCCGTTTTTGTGGCCTTTTTCCGCTGGACGAACTTGGCGCCCCGGCCTTCCGGCGGTTATTTTTTGGCGCGGCTGTGGCCGCGGCCTATTTTTTGCACACGGAGGCCGCTCGCAAAGTATCGCGCCATTCCGAGTCCGGCGGACGAAGTTGGCCAGCCCCACCCCCCAAGGCTATAGCCCACCCGTGTTTGTGGCCATTTTCCGCTGGACGAACGTGGCGCCCGGCCTTCGGCGGTTATTTTTGGGCGCGGCTGTGCCCGCCCTATTTTGGCACGGACGCAAAGTCTCGCGCCATTCCGAGTCCGGTGGACGAAGTTGGCCAGCCCCACCCCCCAAGGCTATAGCCCACCCGTTTTTGTGGCCTTTTTCCGCTGGACGAACTTGGCGTCCCGGCCTTCGGGCGGTTATTTTTGGGCACAGCTGTGACCGCAACCTATTTTTTGCACACGGAGGCCACTCGAAAAGTATCGCGCCATTCCGAGTCCGGCGGACGAAGTTGGCCAGCCCCACCCCCCAAGGCTATAGCCCACCCGTTTTTGTGGCCTTTTTCCGCTGGACGAACTTGGCGCCCCGGCCTTCGGGCGGTTATTTTTTGGCGCGGCTGTGTCCGCGGCCTATTTTTAGCACAAGGAGGCCGCTCGCAAAGTCTCGCGCCATTCCGAGTCCGGCGGACGAAGTTGGCCAGCCCCACCCCCCAAGGCTATAGCCCACCCGTTTTTGTGGCCTTTTTCCGCTGGACGAACTTGGCGCCCCGGCCATTGGGCGGTTATTTTTGGGCGCAGCTGTGCCCGCAGCCTATATTTGGCACACGGAGGCCGCTCGCAATATCTCGCGCCATTACGAGTCCGGCGGACGAAGTTGGTCAGCCCCACCCCCCAAGGCTATAGCCCACCCGTTTTTGTGGCCTTTTTCCGCTGGACGAACTTGGCGCCCCGGCCTTCGGGCGGTTATTTTTTGGTGCGGCTGTGCCCGTGGCCTATTTTTGGCACACCGAGGCCGCTCGCAAAGTCTCGCGCCATTCCGAGTCCCGCGGACGAAGTTGGCCAGCCCCACCCCCCAAGGCTATAGCCCACCCGTTTTTGTGGCCTTTTTCCGCTGGACGAACTTGGCGCCCCGGCCTTCGGGCGGTTATTTTTGGGCGCGGCTGTGACCGCAGCCTATTTTTGGCACACGGAGGCCGCTCGAAAAGTATCGCGCCATTCCGAGTCCGGCGGACGAAGTGGGCCAGCCCCACCCCCCAAGGCTATAGCCCACCTGTTTTTGTGGCCTTTTTCCGCTGGACGAACTTGGCGCCCGGCCTTCGGGCGGTTATTTTTAGCGCGGCTGTGCCGCGGCCTCTTCTTGGCACACGAGGCCGCTCGCAAAGTCTCGCGCCATTCCGAGTCAGCGGACGAAGTTGGCCAGCCCCACCCCCAATGCTATAGCCCACCCGTTTTGTGGCCTTTTCCGCTGGACGAACTTGGCGCCCGGACTTCGGGCGGTTATTTTGGGCGCGGCTGTGGCGGCCTAGCACACGGAGGCCGCTCGAAAAGTATCGCGCCATTCCGAGTCCGAGCGGACGAAGTTGGCCAGCCCCACCCCCAACGCTATAGCCCACCGTTTTTGTGGCCTTTTCCGCTGGCCGAACTTGGCGCCCGGCCTTCGGGCGGTTATTTTTAGGCGCGGCTGTGACCGCAGCCTATTTTTTGCATACGGAGCCGCTCGAAAAGTATCGCGCCATTCACGAGTCCGGCGGACGAAGTTGGCCAGCCCACCCCCAAGGCTATAGCCCACCCGTTTTTGTGGCCTTTTCCGCTGGGCCACGAACTTGGCGCCCGGCCATTGGCGGTTATATTTGGGCGCCGCTGTGCCATGGCCTATATTTGGCACACGGAGGCCGCTCGCAAAGTCTCACGCCATTCACGAGTCCGGAGGACGAAGTTGGCCAGCCACCCCCAAGCCTATAGCCCACCTGTTTTTGTGGCCTTTTTCCGCTGGACGAACTTGGCGCCCCGGCCTTCGGGCGGTTATTTTTTGGCGCGGCTGTGCCCGCGGCCTCTTCTTGGCACACGGAGGCCGCTCGCAAAGTCTCGCGCCATTCCGAGTCCGGCGGACGAAATTGGCCAGCCCCACCCCCAATGCTATAGCCCACCCGTTTTTGTGGCCTTTTTCCGCTGGACGAACTTGGCGCCCCGGCCTTCGGGAGGTTATTTTTTGGCGCGGCTGTGCCCATGGCCTATTTTTGGCACATGGAGGCCGCTCGCAAAGTATCGCGCCATTCCGAGTGCGGCGGACGAAGTTGGCCAGCCCCACCCCCCAAGGCTATAGCCCACCCGTTTTTGTAGCCATTTTGCGCTGGACGAACTTGGCGCCCCGGCCTTCGGGCGTTTATTTTTTGGCGCGGCTGTGCCCGCAGCTTATTTTTGGCAGACGGAGGCCGCTCGTAAAGTCTCGCTCCATTCCGAGTCCGGCGGACGAAGTTGGCCAGCCCCACCCCCAATGCTATAGCCCACCCGTTTTTGTGGCCTTTTTCCGCTGGACGAACTTGGCGCCCCGGCCTTCCGGCGGTTATTTTTGGGCGCGGCTGTGGCCGCGGCCTATTTTTGGTACACGGAGGCCGCTCGAAAAGTATCGCGCCATTCCGAGTCCGGCGGACGAAGTTGTCCAGCCCCACCCCCCAACGCTATAGCCCACCCGTTTTTGTGGCCTTTTTCCGCTGGACGAACTTGGCGCCCCGGCCTTCGGGCGGTTATTTTTGGGCGCGGCTGTGACCGCAGCCTATTTTTTGCATACGGAGGCCGCTCGAAAAGTATCGCGCCATTACGAGTCCGGCGGACGAAGTTGGCCAGCCCCACCCCCCAAGGCTATAGCCCACCCGTTTTTGTGGCCTTTTTCCGCTGGACGAACTTGGCGCCCCGGCCATTGAGCGGTTATTTTTGGGCGCCGCTGTGCCCGCGGCCTATATTTGGCACACGGAGGCCGCTCGCAAAGTCTCACGCCATTACGAGTCCGGAGGACGAAGTTGGCCAGCCCCACCCCCCAAGCCTATAGCCCACCCGTTTTTGTGGCCTTTTTCCGCTGGACGAACTTGGCGCCCCGGCCTTCCGTCTGTTATTTTTTGGCGCGGCTGTGCCCATGGCCTATTTTTGGCACACCGAGGCCGCTCGCAAAGTCTCGCGCCATTCCGAGTCCGGCGGACGAAGTTGGCCAGCCCCACCCCCCAACGCTATAGCCCACCCGTTTTTGTGGCCTTTTTCCGCTGGACGAACTTGGCGCCCCGGCCTTCCGGCGGTTATTTTTTGGCGCGGCTGTGGCCGCGGCCTATTTTTGGCACACGGAGGCCGCACGCAAAGTGTCGCGCCATTCCGAGTCCGGCGGACGAAGTTGGCCAGCCCCACCCCCCAAGCCTATAGCCCACCCGTTTTTGTGGCCTTTTTCCGCTGGACGAACTTGGCGCCCCGACCTTCGGGCGTTTATTTTTTGGCGCGGCTGTGCCCGCAGCTTATTTTTGGCAGACGGAGGCCGCTCGTAAAGTCTCGCTCCATTCCGAGTCCGGCGGACGAAGTTGGCCATCCCCACCCCCCAAGGCTATAGCCCACCCGTTGTTGTGGCCTTTTTCCGCAGGACGAACTTGGCGCCTCGGCCGTCGGGCGGTTATTTTTGGGCGCGGCTGTGACCGCGGCCTATTTTTGGCACACGGAGGCTGCTCGCAAAGTCTCGCGCCATTCCGAGTCTGGCGGACGAAGTTGGCAAGCCCCACCCCCCAAGGCCATAGCCCACCCGTTTTTGTGGCCTTTTTCTGCTGGACGGACTTGGCGCCCCGGCCTTTGGGTGGTTATTTTTGGGTGCGGCTGTGACCGCGGCTTATTTTGGCACACGGAGGCCGCTCGCAAAGTCTCGCGCCATTCCGAGTCCGGCGGACGAAGTTGGCCAGCCCCACCCCCCAAGGCTATAGCCCACCCGTTTTTGTGGCCTTTTTCCGCTGGACGAACTTGGCGCCCCGGCCTTCGGGCAGTTATTTTTGGGCGCGGCTATGCCCGCGGCCTCTTCTTGGCACACGGAGACTGCTCGCAAAGGCTCGCACCATTCCGTGTCCGGCGGACGAAGTTGGCCAGCCCCACCCCCCAATGCTATAGCCCACCCGTTTTTGTGGCCTTTTTCCGCTGGACGAACTTGGCGCCCCGGCCTTCGGGCGGTTATTTTTTGGCGCGGCTGTGCCCGCAGCCTCTTCTTGGCACACGGAGGCCGCTCGCAAAGTCTCGCGCAATTCCGAGTCCGGCGGACGAAGTTGGCCAGCCCCACCCCCAATGCTATAGCCCACCCGTTTTTGTGGCCTTTTTCCGCTGGACGAACTTGGCGCCCCGGCCTTCCAGCGGTTATTTTTGGGCGCGGCTGTGGCCGCGGCCTTTTTTTGGCACACGGAGGCCGCTCGAAAAGTATCGCGCCATTCCGAGTCCGGCGGACGAAGTTGGCCAGCCCCACCCCCCAACGCTATAGCCCACCCGTTTTTGTGGCCTTTTTCCGCTGGACGAACTTGGCGCCCCGGCCATTGAGCGGTTATTTTTGGGCGCCGCTGTGCCCGCGGCCTATATTTGCACACGGAGGCCGCTCGAAAAGTATAGCGCCATTACGAGTCCGGCGGAAGAAGTTGGCCAGCCCCACCCCCCAAGGCTATAGCCCACCCGTTTTGTGGCCTTTTCCGCTGGACGAACTTGGCGCCCGGCCATTGGCGGTTATTTTTGGGCGCCGCTGTGCCCATGGCCTATATTTGGCACACGGAGCCGCTCGCAAATTCTCACGCCATTCACGAGTCCGGAGGACAGTTGGCCAAGCCCACCCCCAAGCCTATAGCCCACCCGTTTTTGTGGCCTTTTCCGCTGGGCGAACTTGGCGCCCGGCCTTGGCGGTTATTTTTAGCGCGGCTGTGCCCATGGCCTATTTTGGCACACCGGGCCGCTCGCAAAGTCTCGCGCCATTCCGAGTCAGCGGACGAAGTTGGCCAGCCCCACCCCCAGCGCTATAGCCCACCCGTTTTGTGGCCTTTTTCCGCTGGGACGAACTTGGCGCCCGGCCTTCCGGCGGTTATTTTTGGCGGCTGTGGCCGCAGCCTATTTTGGCACCACGGAGGCCGCACGCAAAGTGTCGCGCCATTCCGAGTCCGGCTGACGAAGTTGGACATCCACACACCCCAACCCTATAGACCACACGTTTTGTGGCCTTTTTCCGCTGGACGAACTTGGCGCCCCGGCCTTCGGGCGGTTATTTTTGGGCGCGGCTGTGACCGCAGCCTATTTTTTGCACACGGAGGCCGCTCGCAAAGTCTCGCGCCATTCCGAGTCCGGCGGACGAAGTTGGCCAGCCCCACCCCCCAAGGCTATAGCCCACCCGTTTTTGTAGCCTTTTTGCGCTGGACGAACTTGCCGCCCCGGCCTTCGGGCGTTTATTTTTTGGCGCGGCTGTGCCCGCAGCTTATTTTTGGCAGACGGTGGCCGCTCGTAAAGTCTCGCTCCATTCCGAGTCCGGCGGACGAAGTTGGCCATCCCCAACCCCCAAGGCTATAGCCCACCCGTTGTTTTGTCTTTTTTCCGCGGGACGAACTTGGGGCCCCGGCTGTCGGGCGGTTATTTTTGGGTGCAGCTGTGACCGTGGCCTATTTTTGGCACATGGAGGCCGCTCGAAAAGTATCGCGCCATTCCGAGTCTGGCGGACGAAGTTGGCCAGCCCCACCCCCCAAGGCTATAGCCCACCCGTTTTTGTGGCCTTTTTCCGCTGGACGAACTTGGCGCCCCGGCCTTCGGGCAGTTATTTTTGGGCGCGGCTGTGGCCGCGGCCTATTTTTGGCACACGGAGGCCGCTCGCAAAGTCTCGCGCCATTCCGAGTCCGGCGGACGAAGTGGGCCAGCCCCATTCCCCAAGGCTATAGCCCACCCGTTTTTGTGGCCTTTTTCCGCTTGACGAACTTGGCTCCCCGGCCTTCGGGCGGTTATTTTTGGGCGCGGCTGCGCCAAAGGCCTATTTTGGGCACACGGAGGCCGCTCGCAAAGTCTCGCGCCATTGCGAGTCCGGCGGACGAAGTTGGCCAGCCCCACCCCCCAAGGCTATAGCCCACCCGTTGTTGTGGCCTTTTTCCGCTGGACGAACCTGGCGCCCCGGCTTTCGGGCGGTTATTTTTGGGCGCGGCTGTGACCGCGGCCTATTTTTGGCACACGGAGGCCGCTCGCAAAGTCTCGCGCCATTCCGAGTCCGGCAGACGAAGTTGGCCAGCCCCACCCCCCAAGGCTATAGCCCACCCGTTGTTGTGGCCTTTTTCTGCAGGACGAACTTTGCGCCCCGGCCTTCAGGCCGTTATTTTTGGGCGCGGCCGCGCCAACAGCCTATTTTGGGCACACGGAGGCCGCTCGCAAAGTCTCGCGCCATTCCGAGTCCGGCGGACGAAGTTGGCCAGCCCCACCCCCCAAGGCTATAGCCCACCCGTTTTTGTGGCCTTTTTCCGCTGGACGGACTTGGCGCCGTGGCCTTCGGGCGGTTATTTTTGGTCGCAGCTGTGTCCACGGCCTATTTTTGGCACACGGACCCCGTTCGTAATGTCCCGCGCCATTCCGAGACCGGCGGACGAAGTTGGCCAGCCCCACCGCCCAAGGCTATAGCCCACCCGTTGTTGTGGCCTTTTTCCGCTGGACGAACTTGGCGCCCCGGCCTTTGGGCGGTTATTTTTGGGCGCGGCTGTGCCCGCGGCCTATTTTTGGCACATGGAGGCTGCTCGCAAAGTCTCGCGCCATTCCGAGTCCGGCGGACGAAGTGGGCCAGCCCCACCCCCCAAGGCTATAGCCCACCCGTTTTTGTGGCCTTTTTCCGCTAGACGAACTTGGCGCCCCGGCCTTCGGATGCTTATTTTTCGGCGCGGCTGTGTCCACGGCCTATTTATGGCACACGGAGGCCGGTCGCAAAGTCTCATGCCATTACGAGTCCGGCGGATGAAGTTGGCCAGCCCCACCCCCCAAGGCCATAGCCCACCCATTTTTGTGGCCTTTTTCCGCTGGACGAACTTGGCGCTCCGGCCTTCGGTCCGTTATTTTTGGGCGCGGCTGTGCCTGCGGCCTATTTTTGGCACACAGAGGCCACTCGCAAATTCTCGCGCCATTCCGAGTCCGGCGGACGAAGTCGGCCATCCCCACCCCCCAAGGCTATAGCCCACCCGTTTTTGTGGCCTTTTTCCGCTGGACGGACTTGGCTCCCCGGACTTCAGGCCGTTATTTTTGGGCGCGGCTGTGCCAACAGCCTATTTTTGGCACACGGAGGCCGCTCGCAAAGTCTCGCGCCATTCCGAGTCCGGCGGACGAAGTCGGCCATCCCCACCCCCCAAGGCTATAGCCCACCCGTTTTTGTGGCCTTTTTCCGCTGGACGGACTTGGCTCCCCGGACTTCAGGCCGTTATTTTTGGGCGCGGCTGTGCAACCTGCCTATTTTTGGCACACGGAGACCGCTCGCAAAGTCTCGCGCCATTGCGAATCCGGCGGACGAAGTCGGCCAGCCCCACCCCCCAAGGCTATAGCCCACCCGTTGTTGTGGCCTTTTTCCGCTGGACGAACTTGGCGCCCCGGCCTTCGGGCTGTTATTTTTGGGCGCGGCTGTGACCGCGGCCTATTTTTGGCACACGGAGGCCGCTCGCAAAGTCTCGTGCCATTCCGAGTCCGGCGGACGAAGTTGGCCAGCCCCACCGCCCAAGGCTATAGCCCACCCGTTTTTGTGGCCTTTTTCCGCTGGACGAACATGGCGCCCCGGCCTTCGGGCGGTTATTTTTGGGCGCGGCTGTGCCCGCGGCCTATTTTTGGCACACGGAAGCCATTCGCAAAGTCTCGTGCCATTCCGAGTCCGGCGGACGAAGTTGGCAAGCCCCACTCCCCAAGGCTATAGCCCACCCGTTTTTGTGGCCTTTTTCCGCTGTACGAAATTCGCGCCCCGGCCTTCGGGCGGTTATTTATGGGCGCGCATATTTTTGGTACACGGAGGCTGCTCGTAAAGTCTCGCTCCATTCCGAGTCCGGCGGACGAAGTTGGCCAGCCCCACCCCCCAAGGCTATAGCCCACCCGTTTTTGTGGCCTTTTTCCGCTGGACGAACTTGGTACCCCGGCCTTCGGGCGGTTATTTTTTGGCGCGGCTGTGCCCGCGGACTATTTTTGGCACACGGAGGCCGCTCGCAAAGTCTCGCGCCATTCCGAGTCCGGCGGACGAAGTTGGCCAGCCCCACCCCCCAAGGCTATAGCCCACCCGTTTTTGTGGCCTTTTTCCGCTGGACGAAATTCGGGCCCCGGCCTTCGGGCGGTTATTTTTGGGTGCGGCCTATTTTTGGCACACGGACGCCGCTCGTAAAGTGTCACTCCATTCCGAGTCCGTCGGACGAAGTTGGCCAGCCCCACCCCCCAAGGCTATAGCCCACCCGTTTTTGTGGCCTTTTTCTGCTGGACGAACTTGGCGCCCCGGCCTTCGGGCGGTTATTTTTGGGCGCGGCTGTGCCCGCGGCATATTTTTGGCACACGGAGGCCGCTCGCAAAGTCTCGCGCCATTCCGAGTCCGGCGGACGAAGTAGGCCAGCCCCACCCCCGACGGCTATAGCCCACCCGTTTTTGTGGCCTTTTTCCGCTGGACGGACTTGGCTCCCCGGCCTTCGGGCGGTTATTTTTGGGCGCGGCTGCGCCAAAGGCCTATTTTGGGCACACGGAGGCCGCTCGCAAAGTCTCGCGCCATTGCGAGTCCGGCGGACGAAGTTGGCCAGCCCCACCCCCCAAGGCTATAGCCCACCCGTTGTTGTGGCCTTTTTCCGCTGGACGAACCTGGCGCCCCGGCTTTCGGGCGGTTATTTTTGGGCGCGGCTGTGACCGCGGCCTATTTTTGGCACACGGAGGCCGCTCGCAAAGTCTCGCGCCATTCCGAGTCCGGCGGACGAAGTTGGCCAGCCGAAACCCCCAAGGCTATAGCCCACCCGTTTTTGTTGCATTTTTCCGCTGGACGGACTTGGCGCCCTGGCCTTCGGGCGGTTATTTTTGGGTGCGGCTGTGTCCGCGGCCTTTTTCTGGTACACGGAGACCACTCGCAAAGTCCCGCGCCATTCCGAGACCGGCGGACGAAGTTGGCCATCCCCACCCCCCAAGGCTATAGCCCACCCGTTTTTGTGGCCATTTTCCGCTGGACGAACTTGGCGCCCCGGCCTTCGGGCGGTTATTTTTGGGCGCGGCTGTGCCCGCGGCCTGTTTTTGGCACACGGAGGCCGCTCGCAAAGTCGCGCGCCATTTCGAGCCCGGCGGACGAAGTTGGCCAGCCCCACCCCCCAAGGCTATAGCCCACCCGTTTTTGTGGCCTTTTTCCGCTGGACGAACTTGGTGCCCCGGCCTTCGGGCGGTTATTTTTTGGCGCGGCTGCGCCCGCGGCCTATTTTTGGCACACGGAGGCCGCTCGCAAAGTCTCGCGCCATTCCGAGTCCGGCGGATGAAGTCGGCCAGCCCCACCCCCCAAGGCTATAGCCCACCCGTTTTTGTGGCCTTTTTCCGCTGGACGAACTTGGTGCCCCGGCCTTCGGGCGGTTATTTTTTGGCGCGGCTGCGCCCGCGGCCTATTTTTGGCACACGGAGGCTGCTCACAAAGTCTCGCGCCATTCCGAGTCCGGCGGACGAAGTCGGCCAGCCCCACCCCCCAAGGCTATAGCCCACCCGTTTTTGTGGCCTTTTTCCGCTGGACGAACTTGGCGCCCCGGCCTTCGGGCGGTTATTTTTGGGCGCGGCTGTGCCTGCGGCCTATTTTTGGCACACGGAGGCCGCTCGCAAAGTCTCGCGCCATTTCGAGTCCGGCGGACAAAGTGGGCCAGCCCCACCCCCCAAGGCTATAGCCCACCCGTTTTTGTGGCCTTTTTTCGCAGGACAGAATTGGCGCCGTGGCCTTCGGGCGGTTATTTTTGTGCGCGGCTGTGTCCGCGGCCTATTTTTGGCACACAAAGGCCGCTCGCAAAATCTCGCGGCATTCCGAGTCCGGCGGACGAAGTGGGCCAGCCCCACCCCCCAAGGCTATAGCCCACCCGTTTTTGTGGCCTTTTTCCGCTGGACGGACTTGGCGCCCCGGCCTTCGGGAGGTTATTTTTGGGCGCGGCTGTGCCTGCGGCCTATTTTTGGCACACGGAGGCCGCTCGCAAAGTCTCGCGCCATTTCGAGTCCGGCGGACGAAGTTGGCCAGCCCCACCCCCCAAGGCTATAGCCCACCGCCACCCACCCCAAGGCTATAGCCCACCCGTTTTGTGGCCTTTTTCCGCTGGGCCGAACTTGGCGCCGGGGCCGTCGGGAGGTTATTTTTGGGCGCGGCTGTGCCTGCGGCCTATTTTTGGCACACGGAGGCCGCTCGCAAAGTCTCGCGCCATTTCGAGTCCGGCGGACGAAGTTGGCCAGCCCCACCCCCCAAGGCTATAGCCCACCCGTTTTTGTGGCCTTTTTCCGCTGGACTAAATTGGCGCCGCGGCCTTCAGGCGGCTATTTTTAAGCGGCTGTGCCCGGACTATTTTGGCACACGGAGGCCGCTCGCAAAGTCTCGCGCCATTGCGAGTCCGGCAGACAAAGTTGGCCGAAACCCCCAAGGCTATAGCCCACCCGTTTTTGTTGCATTTTCCGCTGGGCCGGACTTGGCGCCCTGGCCTTGGGCGGTTATTTTTGGGTGCGGCTGTGTCCGCAGCCTTTTTCTAGCACCACGGAGACCACTCGGAAAGTCCGCGCCATTCGAGACCGGCGGACGAAGTTGGCCATCCCAACCCCCAAGGCTATAGCCCACCCGTTTTTGTGGCCATTTTCCGCTGGACGAACTTGGCGCCCCGGCCTTCGGGCGGTTATTTTTGGGCGCGGCTGTGCCCGCGGCCTATTTTTGCCACACGGAGGCCGCTCGCAATGTCTCCCGCCATTCCGAGTCCGGCGGACGAAGTTGGCCAGCCCCACCCCCCAAGGCTATAGACCACCCTTTTTTGTGGCCTTTTTCCGCTGGACGAACTTGGCGCCCCGGCCTTCGGGCGGTTATTTTTGTGCGCGGCTGTATCCGCGGCCTATTTTTGGCACACAAAGGCCGCTCGCAAAATCTCGCGCCATTCCGAGTCCGGCGGACGAAGTTGGCCAGCCCCACCCCCCAAGGCTATAGCCCACCCGTTTTTGTGGCCTTTTTCCGCTGGACGGACTTGGCGCCCCAGCCTTCGGGCGGTTATTTTTGGGTGCGGCTGTGCCTGCGGCCTATTTTTGGCACACGGAGGCCGCTTGCAAAGTCTCGCGCCATTCCGAGTCCGGCGGACGAAGTCGGCCAGCCCCACCCCCCAAGGCTATAGCCCACCCGTTTTTGTGGCCTTTTTCCGCTGGACGAACTTGGTGCCCCGGCCTTCGGGCGGTTATTTTTGGCTGTGCTGCGGCCTATTTTTGGCACACGGAGGCCGCTCGCAAAAGTCTCGCGCCATTCCGATTCAGGCGGACGAAGTTGGCCAGCCCCACCCCCGAAGGCTATAGCCCACCCGGTGTTGTGGCCTTTTTCCGCAGGACGACCTTGGCGCCCCGGCCTTCGGGCGGTTATTTTTGGGCGCGGCTGTGCCTACGGCCTATTTTTGGCACATGGAGGCCGCTCGCAAAGTCTCGCGCCATTTCGAGTCCGGCGGACGAAGTTGGCCAGCCCCACCCCAGGGGCTATAGCCCACCCGTTTTTGTGGCCTTTTTCCGCTGGACGAACTTTGCGCCCCGGCCTTCAGGCGGCTATTTTTGGGCGCGGCTGTGCCCGCGGACTATTTTTGGCACACGGAGGCCGCTCGCAAAGTCTCGCGCCATTTCGAGTCCGGCAGACGAAGTTGGCCAGCCGAAACCCCCAAGGCTATAGCCCACCCGTTTTTGTTGCATTTTTCCGCTGGACGGACTTGGCGCCCTGGCCTTCGGGCGGTTATTTTTTGGAGCGGCTGTGACCGCGGCCTATTTATGCCACACGGAGGCCGCTCGCAATGTCGCCCGCCATTCCGAGACCGGCGGACGAAGTTGGCCAGCCCCACCCCCAAGGCTATAGCCCACCCGTTTTTGTTGCATTTTTCCGCTGGACGAACTTGGCGCCCCGGCCTTCGGGCGGTTATTTTTGGGCGCGGCTGTCCGCGCGGCCTATTTTTGCCACACGGAGGCCGCTCGCAATGTCTCCCGCCATTCCGAGTCCGGTGGACGAAGTTGGCCAGCCCCACCCCCCAAGGCTATAGACCACCCGTTTTTGTGGCCTTTTTCCGCTGGACGGACTTGGCGCCCCGGCCTTCGGGCGGTTATTTTTGTGCGCGGCTGTGCCCGCGGCCTATTTTTGCCACACTTAGGCCGCTCGCAATTTCTCGCGCCATTCCGAGTCCGGCGGACGAAGTTGGCCAGCCCCACCCCCCAAGGCTATAGCCCACCCGTTTTTGTGGCCTTTTTCCGCTGGACGGACTTGGCGCCCCGGCCTTCGGGAGGTTATTTTTGTGCGCGGCTGTGCCTGCGGCCTATTTTTGGCACACGGAGGCCGCTCGCAAAGTCTCGCGCCATTTCGAGTCCGGCGGACGAAGTTGGCCAGCCCCAACCCCCAAGGCTATAGCCCACCCGTTTTTGTTGCATTTTTCCGCTGGACGGACTTGGCGACCTGTCCTTCGGGCGGTTATTTTTGGGTACGGCTGTGTCCGCGGCCTTTTTCTGGCACACGGAGACCACTCGGAAAGTCCCGCGCCATTCCGAGACCGGCGGACGAAGTTGGCCATCCCCACCCCCCAAGGCTATAGCCCACCCGTTTTTGTGGCCATTTTCCGCTGGACGAACTTGGCGCCCCGGCCTTCGGGCGGTTATTTTTGGGCGCGTCTGTGCCCGCGGCCTATTTTTGCCACACGGAGGCCGCTCGCAATGTCTCCCGCCATTCCAAGTCCGGCGGACGAAGTTGGCCAGCCCCACCCCCCAAGGCTATAGCCCACCCTTTTTTGTGGCCTTTTTCCGCTGGACGAACTTGGCGCCCCGGCCTTCGGGCGGTTATTTTTGTGCGCGGCTGTGTCCGCGGCCTATTTTTGGCACACAAAGGCCGCTCGCAAAATCTCGCGCCATTCCGAGTCCGGCGGACGAAGTGGGCCAGCCCCACCCCCCAAGGCTATAGCCCACCCGTTTTTGTGGCCTTTTTCCGCTGGACGGACTTGGCGCCCCGGCCTTCGGGCGGTTATTTTTGGGTGCGGCTGTGCCTGCGGCCTATTTATGGCACACGGAGGCCGCTTGCAAAGTCTCGCGCCATTCCGAGTCCGGCGGACGAAGTCGGCCAGCCCCACCCCCCAAGGCTATAGCCCACCCGTTTTTGTGGCCTTTTTCCGCTGGACGAACTTGGTGCCCGGCCTTCGGGCGGTTATTTTTGGCGCGCTGCGCCGCGGCTATTTTGGCACACTTAGGCCGCTCACAAAGTCTCGCGCCATTCCGAGTCCGGCGGACGAAGTCGGCCAGCCCCACCCCCCAAGGCTATAGCCCACCCGTTTTTGTGGCCTTTTTCCGCTGGACGAACTTGGCGCCCCGGCCTTCGGGCGGTTATTTTTGGGCACGGCTGTGCCTGCGGCCTATTTTTGGCACACAGAGGCCGCTCGCAAAATCTCGCGCCATTCCGAGTCAGGCGGACGAAGTTGGCCAGCCCCACCCCCGAAGGCTATAGCCCACCCGTTTTTGTGGCCTTTTTCCGCTGGGCCGAACTTTGCGCCCGGCCTTCAGGCGGCTATTTTTGGCGCGGCTGTGCCTTGGACTATTTTTGGCACGGATGCCGCTCGCAAAGTCTCGCACCATTTGAGTCCGGCAGATGAAGTTGGGCCCAACCCCCAAGGCTATAGCCCACCCGTTTTTGTTGTATTTTTCCGCTGGACGGACTTGGCGCCCTGGCCTTCGGGCGGTTATTTTTGGGCGCGGCTGTGCCCGCGGCCTAACACACGGAGGCCGGTCGCAAGTCTCGCACCATTCCGAGTCCGGCGGACGAAGTCGGCCAGCCCCACCCCCCAAGGGTATAGCCCACCCGTTTTTGTGGCCTTTTTCCGCTGGACGGACATGGCTCCCCGGCCTTCGGGCGGTTATTTTTGGGCGCGGCTGTGTCCGCGGCCTGGCAAACGGAGGACACTCTCAAAGTCCCGCACCATTCTGAGACCGGTGGACGAAGTGGGCCATCCCCACCCCCCTAGGCTATAGCCCACCCGTTTTTGTGGCCATTTTCCGCTGGACGAACTTGGCGCCCCGGCCTTCGGGCAGTTATTTTTGGGCGCGGCTGTGCCCGCGGCCTATCTTTGGCACACGGAGGCCGCTCGCAAAGTCTCCCGCCATTCCGAGTCCGGCGGACGAAGTTGTCCAGCCCCACCCCCCAAGGCTATAGCCCACCCGTTTTTGTGGCCTTTTTCCGCTGGACGAACTTGGCGCCCCGGCCTTCGGGCGGTTATTTTTGTGCGCGGCTGTGTCCGCGGCCTATTTTTGGGACACAGAGGCCGCTCGCAAAATCTCGCGCCATTCCGAGTCAGGCGGACGAAGTTGGCCAGCCCCACCCCCCAAGGCTATAGCCCACCCATTTTTGTGGCCTTTTTCCGCTGGACGAACTTGGCGCCCCGGCCTTCGGCCGATTATTTTTGGGCGTGGCTGTGGCCACGGCCTATTTTTGGCACACGGATGCCGCTCGTAAAGTCTCGCGCCATTCCGAGTCCGGCGGACGAAGTGGGCCAGCCCCACCCGCCAAGGCTATAGCCCACCCGTTTCTGTGGCCTTTTTCCGCTGGATGAACTTGGCGCCCCGGCCTTCGGGCGGTTATTTTTTAGCGCGGCTGTGCCCGCGGCCTATTTTTGGCACACGGAGGCCGCTC
The DNA here is from genome assembly GCA_030449895.1 of Citrus mangshanensis. Lineage (NCBI taxonomy): Eukaryota > Viridiplantae > Streptophyta > Magnoliopsida > Sapindales > Rutaceae > Citrus > Citrus mangshanensis. Next base: position 25,564 of record JASUUJ010000062.1, on the reverse strand, counting down.
GCAAAGTCTCGCGCCATTCCGAGTCCGGCGGACGAAGTTGGCCAGCCCCACCCCCCAAGGCTATAGCCTACCCGTTTTTGTGCCCTTTTTCCGCTTGACGAACTTGGCGCCCCGGCCTTCGCGTGGTTATTTTTGGGCGCGGCTGTGCCCGCGGCCTATTTTTCATACACAGAGGCCGCTCGCAAAGTCTCGCACCATTCCGAGTCCGGCGGACGAAGTCGGCCAGCCCCACCCCCCAAGGCTATAGCCCACCGGTTTTTGAGGCCATTTTCCGCTGGACGGACTTGGCGCCCTGGCCTTCGGGCGGTTATTTTTTGTCGCGGCTGTGTCCGCGGCCTATTTTTGGAACACGGAGGACGCTCACAAAGTCCCGCGCCATGCTTAGACCGGCGGACGAAGTTGGCCATCCCCACCCCCCAAGGCTATAGCCCACCCGTTTTTGTGGCCATTTTCCGCTGGACGAACTTGGCGCCCGGCCTTCGGGCGGTTATTTTTGGGCACGGCTGTGCCTGCGGCCTATCTTTGGCACACGGAGGCCGCTCGTAAAGTCTCCCGCCATTCCGAGTCCGGCGGACGAAGTTGTCCAGCCGCACCCCCCAAGGCTATAGCCCACCCGTTTTTGTGGCCTTTTTCCGCTGGACGAACTTGGCGCCCCGGCCTTCGGGCGGTTATTTTTGTGTGCGGCTGTGTCCGCGGCCTATTTTTGGCACACAGAGGCCGCTCACAAAATCTCGCGCCATTCCGAGTCAGGCGGACGAAGTTGGCCAGCCCCACCCCCCAAGGCTATAGCCCACCCGTTTTTGTGGCCTTTTTCCGCTGGACGAACTTTGCGCACCGGCCTTCAGGCGGTTATTTTTGGGCGCGGCTGTGCCCGCGGACTATTTTTGGCACACGGAGGCCGCTCGCAAAGTCTCGCGCCATTTCGAGTCCGGCAGACGAAGTTGGCCAGCCGAAACCCCCAAGGCTATAGCCCACCCGTTTTTGTTGCATTTTTCCGCTGGACGGACGTGGCGCCCTGGCCTTCGGGCGGTTATTGTTGGGTGCGGCTGTGTCCGCGGCCTTTTTCTGGCACACGGAGACCACTCACAAAGTCCCGCGCCATTCCGAGACCGGCGGACGAAGTTGGCCATCCCCACCCCCCAAGGCTATAGCCCACCCGTTTTTGTGGCCATTTTCCGCTGGACGAACTTGGCGCCCCGGCCTTCGGGCGGTTATTTTTGGGCGCGGCTGTGCCCGCGGCCTATTTTTGCCACACGGAGGCCGCTCGCAATGTCTCCCGCCATTCCGAGTCCGGCGGACGAAGTTGGCCAGCCCCACCCCCCAAGGCTATAGCCCACCCGTTTTTGTGGCCTTTTTCCGCTGGACGAACTTGGCGCCCCGGCCTTCGGGCGGTTATTTTTGGGCACGGCTGTGTCCGCGGCCTATTTTTGGCACACGGAGGACACTCGTAAAGTCCCGCACCATTCTGAGACCGGCGGACGAAGTGGGCCATCCCCACCCCCCTAGGCTATAGCCCACCCGTTTTTGTGGCCATTTTCCGCTGGACGAACTTGGCGCCCCGGCCTTCGGGCGGTTATTTTTGGGCGCGGCTGTGCCCGCGGCCTATCTTTAGCACACGGAGGCCGCTCGCAAAGTCTCCCGCCATTCCGAGTCCGGCGGACGAAGTTGTACAGCCCCACCCCCCAAGGCTATAGCCCACCGGTTTTTGTGCCTTTTTCCGCTGGATGAACTTGGCGCCCCGGCCTTCGGGCGGTTATTTTGTCTTGGCTGTGTCCGACCTATTTTTGGGACACAGAGGCCGCTCGCAAAATCTCGCGCCATTCCTAGTCAGGCGGACGAGGTTGGCCAGCCCCCCCTTTGAGGCTATAGCCCACCCATTTTTGTGGCCTTTTTCCGCTGAACGAACTTGGCGCCCCGGCCTTCGGGCGGTTATTTTTGTGTGCGGCTGTGTCCGCGGCCTATTTTTGGCACACAGAGGCCGCTCACAAAATCTCGCGCCATTCCGAGTCAGGCGGACGAAGTTGGCCAGCCCCACCCCCCAAGGCTATAGCCCACCCATTTTTGTGGCCTTTTTCCGCTGGATGAACTTGGCGCCCCGGCCTTCGGGCGGTTATTTTTTTGCGCGGCTGTGCCCGCGGCCTATTTTTGGCACACGGAGGCCGCTCGCAAAGTCTCGCGCCATTCCGAGTCCGGCGGACGAATTTGGCCAGCCCCACCCCCCAAGGCTATAGCCTACCCGTTTTTGTGGCCTTTTTCCGCTTGACGAACTTGGCGCCCCGGCCTTCGCACGGTTATTTTTGGGCGCGGCTGTGTCGCGGCCTATTTTTCGTACACAGAGGCCGCTCACAAAGTCTCGCACCATTCCGAGTCCGGCGGACGAAGTTGGCCAGCCCCTCCCCCCAAGGCTAGCCCACCCGTTTTTTGGGACTTTTTGCGGCGCACGAACTTGGGGATGGGACGTTCAGGGGCTTATTTTTGGACGCGGCTGTGGCCGCGGCCTATTTTTGGCACACGGAGGGTGCTCGTAAAGTCTCACCCCATTCCGAGTCCGGCGGACGAAGTTTGCCAGCCCCTCCCCCCAAGGCTATAGCCCACCCGTTGTTTGGGCATTTTTGCGGCGGACGAACTTGGGGACGGGACCTTCGGGGGCTTATTTTTGGGCGCGGCTGTGCCCGCGGCCTATTTTTGGCACACGGAGGGCGCTCGCAAAGTCTCGCCCCATTCCGAGTCCGGCGGACGATGTTGGCCGGACCCTCCCCCCAAGGCTATAGCCCACCCGTTTTTTGGGCATTTTTGCTGCGGACGAACTTGGGGACGGGACCTTCGGGGGCTTATTTTTGGGCGCGGCTTTTTTCGCGGCCTTCTTTTGGCACACGGAGGGCATTCGCAAAGACTCGCCCCATTCCGAGTCCGGCGGACGAAGTTGGCCAGCCCCTCCCACCATGGCTGTAGCCCACCCGTTGTTTGGGCATTTTTGCGGCTGACGAACTTGGGGACGGGAACTTCGGGGGCTTATTTATGGGCACGGCTGTGCCCGCGGCCTATTTTTGGCTCACGGAGGGCGCTCACAAATTCTCGCCCCATTCCGAGTCCGGCGGACGAAGTTAGCCAGGCCCTCCCCCCAAGGCTATAGCCCACCCGTTTTTTGGGCATTTTTGCGGCGGACGAACTTGGGGACGGGACCTTCTTGGGCTTATTATTGTGCGCAGCTGTGCCCGCAGCCTATTTTTGGCACATGGAGGCCTCTCGCAAAGTCTCGCCGCATTCCGAGTCCGGCGGACGAAGTTGGCCAGCCCCTCCCCCCAAGGCTATAGCCCACCCGTTTTTTGGGCATTTTTGCGGCGGACGAACTTGGGGACGGGACCTTCGGGGGCTTATTTTTGGGCACGGCTGTGCCCGCGGCCTATTTTTGACTCACGGAGGGCGCTCGCAAAGTCTCGCCCCTTTCCGAGTCCGGCGGACGAAGTTAGCCAGGCCCTCCCCCCAAGGCTATAGCCCACCCGTTTTTTGGGCATTTTTGCGGCGGACGAACTTGGGGACGGGACCTTCTTGGGCTTATTATTGTGCGCGGCTGTGCCCGCAGCCTAATTTTGGCACACGGAGGGCCCTCGCAAAGTCTCGCCCCATTCCGAGTCCGGCGGACGAAGTTAGCCAGCCCCTCCCCCCAAGGCTATAGCCCACCCGTTTTTTGGGCATTTTTGCGGCGGACGAACTTGTGGACGGGACCTTCGGGGGCTTATTTTTGGGCGCGGCTGTGTCGGTGGCCTATTTTTAGCACACAGAGGGCGCTCGCAAAGTCTCGCCCCATTCCGAGTCCGGCGGATGAAGTTGGCCAGCCCCTCCCCCCAAGGCTATAGCCCACCCGTTTTTTGGGCATTTTTGCGGCGGACGAACTTGGGGACGGGACCTTTGGGGGATTATTTTTGGGTGCGGCTGTGGCCGCGGCCTATTTTTGGCACACGGAGGGTGCTCGCAAAGTCTCGCCCCATTCCGAGTCCGGCGGATGAAGATGGGCAGCCCCTCCCCCCAAGGCTATAGCCCACCCGTATTTTGGGAATTTTTGCGGCGGACGAACTTCGGGACGGGACCTTCGAGGGCTTATTTTTGGGCGTGGCTGTGCCCGCAGCCTATTTTTGGCACACGGAGAGTGCTCGCAAAGTCTCGCCCCATTCCGAGTCCGGCGGACGAAGTGGGCCAGCCCCTCCCCCCAAGGCTATAGCCCACCCGTTTTTTGGGCATTTTTGCGGCGGACGAACTTGGGGACGGGACCTTCGGGGGCTTATTTTTGGGTGCGCCTGTGCCCGCGGCCTATTTTTCGTACACAGAGGCCGCTCGCAAAGTCTCGTCCCATTCCGAGTCCGGCGGACGAAGTTGGCCAGCCCCTCCCCCCAAAGGCTATAGCCCACCCGTTTTTGGGCATTTTTGCGGCGGACGAACTTGGGGACGGGACCTTCGGGGGCTTATTTTTGGGCGCGGCTGTGCCCGCAGCCTATTTTTGGCACACGGAGGGCGCTCGCATAGTCTCGCCCCATTCCGAGTCCGGCGGACGAAGTTGGCCAGCCCCTCCCCCCAAGGCTATAGCCCACCCGTTTTTTGGGCATTTTTACGGCGGACGAACTTGGGGACGGGACCTTCGGGGGCTTATTTTTGGGCGTGGCTGTGCCCACGGCCTATTTTTGGCACACGGAGGGTGCTCGCAAAGTCTCGCCCCATTCCGAGTCTGGCGGACGAAGTCGGCCAGCCCCTCCCCCCAAGGCTATAGCCCACCCGTTTTTTTGGCATTTTTGCGGCGGACGAACTTGGGGAAGGGACCTTCGGGGGCTTATTATTGGGCGCAACTGTGCCTGCGGCATATTTTTGGCAGACAGAGGGCCCTCGCAAAGTCTCGCCCCATTCCGAGTCCGGCGGACGAAGTTGGCCAGCCCCTCCCCCCAAGGCTATAGCCCACCCGTTTTTTGGGCATTTTTGCGGCGGACGAACTTGGGGACGGGACCTTCGGGGGCTTATTTTTGGGCGCGGCTGTGGCCGCGGCCTATTTTTGGCACACGGAGGGCGCTCGCAAAGTCTCGCCCCATTCCGAGTCCGGCGGACGAAGTTGGCCAGCCCCTCCCGCCAAGGATATAGCCCACCCGTTTTTTGGGCATTTTTACGGAGGACGAACTTGGGGATGGGACCTTCGGGGGATTATTTTTGGGTGCGGCTGTGGCCGCGGCCTATTTTTGGCACACGGAGGGCGCTCGCAAATTCTCACCCCATTCCGAGTCCGGCGGACGAAGTTCGCCAGCCCCTCCCCCCAAGGCTATAGCCCACCCGTTTTTTGGGCATTTTTGCCGCGGACGAACTTGGGGACGGGACCTTCGGGGGCTTATTTTTGGGCGCGGCTGTGCCCGTGGCCTCTTTTTGGCACACGGAGGGCGCTCGCAAAGTCTCGCCCCATTCCGAGTCCGGCGGATGAAGTTGCCAGCCCCTCCCCCCAAGGCTATGGCCCACCCGTTTTTTGGGCATTTTTGCGTTCGACGAACTTGGGGACGGGACCTTCGGGGGCTTAGTTTTGAGTGTGGCTGTGCCCGTGGCCTATTTTTGGCACACAGAGGGCGCTCGCAAAGTCTCGCCCCATTCCGAGTCCGGCGGACGAAGTTGGCCAGCCCCTCCCGCCAAGGATATAGCCCACCCGTTTTTTGGGCATTTTTGCGGCGGACGAACTTGGGGACGGGACCTTCGGGGGCTTATTTTTGGATGCGGCTGTGTCGGTGGCCTATTTTTAGCACACAGAGGGCGCTCGCAAAGTCTCGCCCCATTCCGAGTCCGGCGGATGAAGTTGGCCAGCCCCTCCCCCCAAGGCTATAGCCCACCCGTTTTTTGGGCATTTTTGCGTTCGACGAACTTGGGGACGGGACCTTCGGGGGCTTAGTTTTGAGCGCGGCTGTGCCAGCGGCCTATTTTTGGCACACGGAGGGCGCTCGCAAAGTCTCGCCCCATTCCGAGTCCGGCGGACGAAGTTGGCCAGCCCCTCCCGCCAAGGATATAGCCCACCCGTTTTTTGGGCATTTTTACGGCGGACGAACTTGGGGATGGGACCTTCGGGGGATTATTTTTGGGTGCGGCTGTGGCTGCGGCCTGGCCCAGCACACGGAGGGCGCTCGCAAATTCTCACCCCATTCCGAGTCCGGCGGACGAAGTTCGCCAGCCCCTCCCCCCAAGGCTATAGCCCACCCGTTTTTTGGGCATTTTTGCCGCGGACGAACTTGGGGACGGGACCTTCGGGGGCTTATTTTTGGGCGCGGCTGTGCCCGTGGCCTCTTTTTGGCACACGGTGGGCGCTCGCAAAGTCTCGCCCCATTCCGAGTCCGGCGGACGATGTTGGCCAGCCCCTCCCCCAAAGGCTATAGCCCACCCGTTTTTTGGGAATTTTTGCGGCGGAAGAACTTGGGGACGGGACCTTCGGGGGCTTATTTTTGGGCGCGGCTTTGCCCGCGGCCTAATTTTGGCACACGGAGGGCGCTCGAAAAGTCTCACCCCATTCCGAGTCCGGCGGACGAAGTTGGCCAGCCCCTCCCCCCAAGGCTATAGCCCACCCGTTTTTTGGGCATTTTTGCGGCGGACGAACTTGGGGACGGGACCTTCGGGGGCTTATTTTTGGGCGCGGCTGTGCCCGCGGCTTATTTTTGGCACACGGAGGCCGCTCGCAAAGTGTCACCCCATTCCGAGTCCGGCGGACGAAGTGGGCCAGCCCCTCCCCCCAAGGCTATAGCCCACCCGTTTTTTGGGCATTTTTGCGGCGGACGAACTTGGGGACGGGACCTTCGGGGGCTTATTTTTGGGTGCGGCTATGGCCACGGCCTATTTTTGGCACACGGAGGGCGCTCGCAAAGTCTCGCCCCATTCCGAGTCCGGCGGACGAAGTTTGCCAGCCCCTCCCCCCAAGGCTATAGCCCACCCGTTTTTTGGGCATTTTGCAGACGAACTTGGGGACGGGACCTTCGGGGGCTTATTTTTGGGCGCGGCTGTGCCCGTGGCCAATTTTTGGCAAACGGAGGGCGATAGCAAAGTCTCGCCCCATTCCGAGTCCGGCGGACGAAGTGGGCCAGCCCCTCCCCCCAAGGCTATAGCCCACCCGTTTTTTGGGCATTTTTGCGGCGGACGAACTTGGGGACGGGACCTTCGGGGGCTTATTTTTGGGCACGGCTGTGCCCGTGGCCTATTTTTGGCAAACGGAGGGCGATCGCAAAGTCTCGCCCCATTCCGAGTCCGGCGGACGAAGTTGGCCAGCCCCTCCCCACAAGGCTATAGCCCACCCGTTTTTTGGGCATTTTTGCGGCGGATGAACTTGGGGACGGGACCTTCGGTGGCTTATTTTTGGGAGAGGCTGTGCCCACGGCCTATTTTTGGCACACAGAGGCCGCTCGCAAAGTCTTGCCCCATTCCGAGTCCGGCGGACGAAGTCGGCCAGCCCCTCCCCCAAGGCTATAGCCCACCCGTTTTTTGGGCATTTTTGCGGCGGATGAACTTGGGGAAGGGACCTTCGGGGGCTTATTTTTGGGTGCGGCTGTGCCTGCAGCCTATTTTTGGCACACGTAGGCTGCTAGCAAATTCTCGCCCTATTCCGTGTCCGGCGGTCGTAGTTGGCCAGGTCCTCCCCCCAAGGCTATAGCCCACCCGTTTTTTGGACATTTTTGCGGCGGACGAACTTGGGGACGTGACCTTCGGGGGCTTATTTTTGGGCGCGGCTGTGCCCGCGGCCTATTTTTGGCACACGGAGGGTGCTCGCAAAGTCTCGCCCCATTCCGAGTCCGGCGGATGAAGATGGCCAGCCCCTCCCCCCAAGGCTATAGCCCACCCGTATTTTGGGCATTTTTGCGGCGGACGAACTTCGGGACGGGTCCGGCGGACGAAGTCGGCCAGCCCCTCCCCCAAGGCTATAGCCCACCCGTTTTTGGGCATTTTTGCGGCGGATGAACTTGGGGACGGGACCTTCGGGGGCTTATTTTTGGGCGCGGCTGTGCCTGCAGCCTATTTTTGGCACACGGAGGCCGCTCGCAAAGCCTCGCCCTATTCCGAGTCCGGCGGACGAAGTTGGCCAGGCCCTCCCCCCAAGGCTATAGCCCACCCGTTTTTTGGACATTTTTGCGGCGGACGAACTTGGGGACGTGACCTTCGGGGGCTTATTTTTGGGCGCGGCTTTGCCCGCGGCCTATTTTTGGAACACGGAGGGTGCTCGCAAAGTCTCGCCCGATTCCGAGTCTGGCGGATGAAGATGGCCAGCCCCTCCCCCCAAGGCTATAGCCCACCCGTATTTTGGGAATTTTTGCGGCGGACGAACTTCGGGACGGGACCTTCGAGGGCTTATTTTTGGACGTGGCTGTGCCCGCGGCCTATTTTGGAGAGTGCTGGTTCGCCCCATTCGAGTCCGGCGGACGAAGTTGGCCAGCCCCTCCCGCCAAGGATATTGCCCACCCGGTTTTTGGGCATTTTTGCGGCGGACGAACTTGGGGCGGGACCTTCGGGGGCTTATTTTTGGACGCGGCTGTGCCCGTGGCCTATTTTTGGCACACGGAGGGCGCTCGCAAAGTCTCGCCCCATTCCGAGTCCGGCGGATGAAGATGGGCAGCCCCTCCCCCCAAGGCTATAGCCCACCCGTATTTTGGGAATTTTTGCGGCGGACGAACTTCGGGACGGGACCTTCGAGGGCTTATTTTTGGGCGTGGCTGTGCCCGCAGCCTATTTTTGGCACACGGAGAGTGCTCGCAAAGTCTCGCCCCATTCCGAGTCCGGCGGACGAAGTGGGCCAGCCCCTCCCCCCAAGGCTATAGCCCACCCGTTTTTGGGCATTTTTGCGGCGGACGAACTTGGGGACGGGACCTTCGGGGGCTTATTTTTGGGTGCGCCTGTGCCCGCGGCCTATTTTTCGTACACAGAGGCCGCTCGCAAAGTCTCGTCCCATTCCGAGTCCGGCGGACGAAGTTGGCCAGCCCCTCCCCCCAAAGGCTATAGCCCACCCGTTTTTGGGCATTTTTGCGGCGGACGAACATGGGTCGGGACCTTCGGGGGCTTATTTTTGGGTGCGGCTGTGCCCGCAGCCTGCCACAGCACACGGAGGCGCTCGCATAGTCTCGTCCCATTCCGCGTCCGGCGGACGCAGTTGGCCATCCTCTCCCCCCAAAGGCTATAGCCCACCCGTTTTTGGGCATCTTTGCGGCGGACGAACTTGGGGACGGGACCTTCGGGGGCTTATTTTTGGGCGTGGCTGTGCCCACGGCCTATTTTTGGCACACGGAGGGTGCTCGCAAAGTCTCGCCCCATTCCGAGTCTGGCGGACGAAGTCGGCCAGCCCCTCCCCCCAAGGCTATAGCCCACCCGTTTTTTTGGCATTTTTGCGGCGGACGAACTTGGGGAAGGGACCTTCGGGGGCTTATTATTGGGCGCAACTGTGCCTGCGGCATATTTTTGGCAGACAGAGGGCCCTCGCAAAGTCTCGCCCCATTCCGAGTCCGGCGGACGAAGTTGGCCAGCCCCTCCCCCCAAGGCTATAGCCCACCCGTTTTTTGGGCATTTTTGCGGCGGACGAACTTGGGGACGGGACCTTCGGGGGCTTATTTTTGGGCGCGGCTGTGCCCGTGGCCTATTTTTGGCACACAGAGGCCGCTCGCAAAGTCTCGTCCCATTCCGAGTCCGGCAGATGAAGTTGACCAGCCCCTCCCCCCAAGGCTATAGCCCACCCGTTTTTTGGGCATTTTTGCGGCGGATGAACTTGGGGACGGGACCTTCGGGGGCTTATTTTTGGGCGCAGCTGTGCCCGTGGCCTATTTTTGGCACACGGAGGCCGCTCGCAAAGTCTCGCCCCATTCCGAGTCCGGCGGACGAAGTTGGCCAGCCCCTCCCCCCAAGGCTATAGCCCACCCGTTTTTTGGGCATTTTTGCGGCGGACGAACTTGGGGACGGGACCTTCGGGGGCTTATTTTTGGGTGCGGCTGTGCCCGCGGCCTATTTTTGGCACACGGAGGGCATTTGCAATGTCTCGCCCCATTCCGAGTCCGGCGGACGAAGTGGTCCTGCCCCTGCCCCAAGGCTATAGCCCACCCGTTTTTTGGGCATTTTTGCGGCGGACGAACGTGGGGACGGGACCTTCGGGGGCTTATTTTTGGGCGCGGCTGAGCGCGCAGCCTAGTTTTGGCACACGGAGGGTGCTCGCAAAGTCTCGCCCCATTCCGAGTCCGGCGGACGAAGTTGGCCAGCCCCTCCCCCCAAGGCTATAGCCCACCCGTTTTTTGGGCATTTTTGCGGCGGACGAACTTGGGGACGGGACCTTCGGGGGCTTATTTTTGGGCGCGGCTGTGCGGGTGGCCTATTTTTGGCACACGGGGGCCGCTCGTAAAGTCTCGCCCCATTCCGAGTCCAGCGGACGAAGTTGGCCAGCACCTCCCGCCAAGGCTATAGCCCACCCGTTTTTTGGTGACTTTTGCGGCGGACGAACTTGGGGACGGGACCTTCGGGGGCTTATTTTTGGGCACGGCTGTGACGAGGCCTACTTTTGGCACATGGAGGGCGCTCGCAAAGTCTCGTCCCATTCCGAGTCCGGCGGACGAAGTGGGCCGGCCCCTCCCCCCAAGGCTATAGCCCACCCGTTTTTTGGGCATTTTTGCGGCGGACGAACTTGGGGACGGGACCTTCGGGGGCTTATTTTTGGGCGCGGCTGTGACCGCGGCCTATTTTTGGCACACGGAGGGCACTCACAAAGTCTCGACCCATTCCGAGTCCGTCGGACTAAGTTGGCCAGCCCCTCCCCCCAAGGCTATAGCCCACTCGTTTTTTGGGTATTTTTGCGGCGGACGAACTTGGGGACGGGACCTTTGGGGGCTTTTTTTTGGGTGTGGCTGTGCCCGCGGCCTATTTGTGGCACATGGAGGGCGCTCGCAAAGTCTCTCCCCATTCCGAGTCCGGCGGACGAAGTGGGCCAGCCCCTCCCCCCAAGGCTATAGCCCACCCGTTTTTTGGGCATTTTTGTGGCGGACGAACTTGGGGACGGGACCTTCGGGGGCTTATTTTTGGGCGCGGCTGTGTCCCCGGCCTATTTTTTGCACACGGAGGGCGCTCGTAAAGTCTCGCCCCATTCCGAGTCCGGCGGACGAAGTTGGCTACCCCTCCCCCCAAGGCTATAGCCCACCCGTTTTTTGGGCATTTTTGCGGCGGACGAAATTGGGGACGGGACCTTCGGGGGCTTATTTTTTGGCGCGGTTGTGCCCGTGGCCTATTTTTGGTACACGGAGGCCGCTCGCAAAGTCTCGCCCCATTCCGAGTCCGGCGGACGAAGTTGGCCAGCCCCTCCCCCCAAGGCTATAGCCCACCCGTTTTTTGGGCATTTTTGCGGCGGACGAACTTGGGGACGGGACCTTCGGGGGCTTATTTTTGGGCGCGGCTGTGACCGCGGCCTATTTTTGGCACACGGAGGGCACTCACAAAGTCTCGACCCATTCCGAGTCCGTCGGACTAAGTTGGCCAGCCCCTCCCCCCAAGGCTATTGCCCACTCGTTTTTTGGGTATTTTTGCGGCGGACGAACTTGGGGACGGGACCTTCGGGGGCTTATTTTTGGGCGCGGCTGTGTCCCCGGCCTATTTTTTGCACACGGAGGGCGCTCGTAAAGTCTCGCCCCATTCCGAGTCCGGCGGACGAAGTTGGCTACCTCTCCCCCAAGGCTATAGCCCACCCGTTTTAGGCATTTTGCGGCGGACAGAGGTGGGGACGGGACCTTCGGGGGCTTATTTTTTGGCGCGGTTGTGCCCGTGGCCTATTTTTGGTACACGGAGGCCGCTCGCAAAGTCTCGCCCCATTCCGAGTCCGGCGGACGAAGTTGGCCAGCCCCTCCCCCCAAGGCTATAGCCCACCCGTTTTTTGGGCATTTTTGCGGCGGACGAACTTGGGGACGGGACCTTCGGGGGCTTATTTTTGGGCGCGGCTGTGCCCCTGGCCCAGCACGGAGGGCTCTCTCAAAGTCTCGCCCCATTCCGAGTCCGTCGGACTAAGTTGGCCAGCCCCTCCCCCCAAGGCTATTGCCCACTCGTTTTTTGGGTATTTTTGCGGCGGACGAACTTGGGGACGGGACCTTCGGGGGCTTTTTTTTGGGTGTGGCTGTGCCCGCGGCCTATTTGTGGCACATGGAGGGCGCTCGCAAAGTCTCTCCCCATTCCGAGTCCGGCGGACGAGTGGGCCAGCCCACTCCCCCAAGGCTATAGCCCACCCGTTTTTGGGCATTTTGCGGCGGACGAACTTGGAGTACGGGACCTTCGGGGCTTATTTTTGGTGTGGTTGTGCCCTCGGCCTATTTTTTGCACACGGAGGCGGTGCAAAGTCTCGCCCCATTCCGAGTCCGGCGGACAGTTGGCCAGCCCCTCCCCCAAGGCTATAGCCCACCCATTTTTAGGCATTTTGTAGGACGAACTTGGGGGGACGGGACCTTCGGGGGCTTATTTTTGGCCGCGGCTGTGTCCGCGGCCTATTTTTTGCACACGGAGGGCGCTCGTAAAGACTCGCCCCATTCCGAGTCCGGCGGACGAAGTTGGCTACCCCTCCCCCCAAGGCTATAGCCCACCCGTTTTTGGGTATTTTTGCGGGGAAGGGGGACGGGCTTATTTTTGGCGCGGGTGCGTGGCCTATTTTTGGTTGCCGCTCGCGTCTCCCCATTCCGAGTCCGGCGGACGGAGTTGGGCCAGCCCAGGCTATAGCCCACCCGTTTTTGGGCATTTTGGGGACGAACTTGGGGGCGGGACCTTCGGGGCTTATTTTGGGCGCGGCTGTGCCTGGGCGGAAAGTCTCGCCCCATTCCGAGTCCGAGCGGACGAAGTTGGCCAGCCCCTCCCCCAAGGCGCCCACCCGTTTTTAGGCATTTTGCGGCGGAAGAACTTGGGGGCGGGACCTTCGGGGGCTTATTTTTGCTGTGCGGGACCTTCGGGGCTTATTTTTGGGCGTGGCTGTATTTTTGGAACAGGAGGGCACTCGCTCTCGCTCGGACGAGTGGGCCAGCCCCTCCCCCAGGCTATAGCCACCCGTTTTTGGGCATTTTTGTTGCGGACGAACTTGGGGTCGGGACCTTCGGGCGTATTTTTTGAGTGCGTGGAGGCGCGCCGAAGTTGGCCAGCCCCCTCCCCCAAGGCTGTAGCCCACCCGTTTTTGGTCATTTTGGCGGCGGACGAACTTGGGGGCGGGACCTTCGGGCGCTTAATTTTTGGCCCGGCTCGACCCGCGAACTATTTTTGGCAAACATAGGTGCTCGAAAAGTCTCGCCCCATTCCGAGTCCGGCGGACGAACTTGGCCAACCCCTTCCCCCAAGGCTATAGCCCACCCGTTTTTTGGGCATTTTTGCGGCGGACGAACTTGGGGACGGGACCTTCGGGCACTTTTTTTGGGCGCGGCTTTGTCCGCGACTATTTTTGGCACACGGAGGGCGCTCACAAAGTCCCGCCCCATTCCGAGTCCGGCGGACGAAGTTGGCCAGCCCCTCCCCCCAAGGCTATAGCCCACCCGTTTTTTGGGGATTTTTGCGGCGGAAGAACTTGGGGATGGGACCTTCGGGGGCTTATTTTTGGGCGCGGCCTTGTCCGCGGCCTATTTTTGGCACACGGAGGGTGCTCGCAAAGTCTAACCCCATTCCGAGTCCGGCGGACGAAGTTGGCCAGCCCCTCCCCCCAAGGCTGTAGCCCACCCGATTTTGGGCATTTTTGCGGCGGATGAACTTGGGGACGGAAACTTCGGGTGCTTATTTTTGGGCGCGGCTGTGCCCGCGGCCTATTTTTTGCACATGGAGGGCGCTCGCAAAGTCTCGCCCCATTCCGAGTCCGGCGGACGAAGTTGGCCAGCCCCTCCCCCCAAGGCTATAGCCCACCCGTTTTTAGGCATTTTGCGGCGGACGAACTTTGGGGCCAGGACCTTCGGGCACTTTTTTTGGGCGCGGCTTTGTCCGCAGACTATTTTTGGCACACGGAGGGCGCTCACAAAGTCCCGCCCCATTCCAGTCCGGCGGACGAAGTTGGCCAGCCCTCCCCCAAGGCTATAGCCCACCTGTTTTTGGGCATTTTTGCGGCGGACGAACTTGGGGCCAGGACCTTGGGGGCTTATTTTTGGGTGCGGCTGTGCCCGTGGCCTATTTTGGCAAGCGGAGGTGCTCGCAAACTCTCGCCCCATTCCGAGTCCGGCGGACGAAGTTGGCCAGCCCCTCCCCCCAAGGCTATAGCCCACCCGTTTTTTGGGCATTTTTGCCCCGGACGAACTTGGGTACGGGAAGTTCGGGGGCTTATTTATTGGTGTGGATGTGCCCGCGGCCTATTATTGGCACACGGAGGGCGCTCGCAAAGTCTCGCCCCATTCCGAGTCCGGCGGACGAACTTGGGTACGGGACCTTCGGGGGCTTATTTTTTGGCGTGGCTGTGCCCGCGACCTATTTTTGGCACACGGAGGCCGCTCGCAAAGTCTATCCCCATTCAGAGTCCGGCGGACAGAGTTGCCCAGCCCCTCCCCCAAGGCTATAGCCCACCCGTTTTTGGGCATTTTGCGGCGGAAGAACACTGGGGACGGGACCTTCGGGGCTTATTTTTGGTGTGGCTGTGGCGGCGGCCTATTTTTGTAACAGGAGGGCTCTCGATAACTCTCGCCCCATTCTGAGTCCGTCGGACGAAGTTGGCCAGCCCCTCCCCCCAAGGCTTTAGCCCTCCCGTTTTTTGGGCATTTTGTTGCGGACGAACTTGGAGGTCGGGACCTTCGGGCGTATTTTTGGTGCGTTTGTGACCGCGGCCTATTTTTGCACAGGAGGCGCTCGCAAAGTCTCGGCCCATTCCGAGTCCGGCGGACCAGTTGGCCAGCCCCTCCCCCAAGGCTGTAGCCCACCCGTTTTTAGTCATTTTGGCGGCGGACGAACTTGGGGACGGGACCTTCGGGCGCTTATTTTTGGGCACGGCTCGACCCGCGTCCTATTTTTGGCAAACAGAGGTGCTCGTAAGTCTCGCCCCATTCCGAGTCCGGACGAACTTGGCCCCTTCCCCCAAGGCTATAGCCCACCCGTTTTTAGGCATTTTGCGGCGGGACGAACTTGGGGACGGGACCTTGGGCACTTTTTTGGGCGCGGCTTTGTCTACGGACTATTTTGGCACACGGAGGCGCTCACAAAGTCCCGCCCCATTCCGAGTCCGGCGGACAGTTGGCCAGCCCTCCCCCAAGGCTATAGCCCACCCGTTTTTGGGGATTTTGCGGCGGAAGAACTTGGGGATGGGACCTTCGGGGGCTTATTTTTGGCGCGGCCTTGTCCGGCGGCCTATTTTTGGCACACGGAGGTGCTCGCAAAGTCTAACCCCATTCCGAGTCCAGCGGACGAAGTTGGCCAGCCCCTCCCCAAGGCTGTAGCCCACCCGATTTTAGGCATTTTTGCGGCGGATGAACTTGGGGACGGAAAGGTGCTTATTTTTGGGCGCGGCTGTGCCCATGACCTATTTTTGCACATGGAGGCGCTCGCAAAGTCTCGTCCCATTCCGAGTCCGGCGGACGAAGTTGGCCAGCCCCTCCCCCCAAGGCTATAGCCCACCTGTTTTTAGGCATTTTGCGGCGGGACGAACTTTGGGGCCAGGACCTTCGGGCACTTTTTTTGGGCGCGGCTTTGTCCATGAGACTATTTTAGCACACGGAGGCGCTCACAAGTCCCGCCCCATTCCGAGTCCGGCGGACGAGTTGGCCAGCCTCCCCCAAGGCTATAGCCCACCCGTTTTTTGGGCATTTTTGCGGCGGACAAACTAGGGGACGGGACCTTCGGAGCTTATTTTTGGGGTGCGGCTGTGCCCGTGGCCTATTTTTGGCGCACAGAGGGCGCTCGTAAAGTCTCTCCCCATTCCGAGTCCGGCGGACGAAGTTGGCCAGCCCCTCCCCCCAAGGCTATAGCCCACCCGTTTTTTGGGCATTTTTACGGCGGACGAACTTGGAGTGCAGGAAGTTCGGGGCTTATTTATTGGTGTGGATGTGCCGCGGCTATTATTGGCACACGGAGGCGCTCGCAAAGTCTCGCCCCATTCCGAGTCGGCGGCGGACGAGGACCTTCGGGGGCTTATTTTTGGCGTGGCTGTACCCGCGGCCTATTTTGGCACACGGAGGGTGATTGCAAAGTCTTGCCCCATTCCGATTCCGGAGGTCGAAGTTGCCCAGCCCCTCCCCCCAAGGCTATAGCCCACCCGTTTTTTGGGCATTTTTGCGGCGGACGAACTTGGGAAAGGGACCTTCGGGCGGTTATTTTTGAGCACGGCTGTGCCGCGGCCTATTTTGGCACACGGAGGCCGCTCGCTATGTCTCACCACTTTCTTATTCAGGCGGACGAATTTGGCCTGCCCCTCGCCGCATGGCTATCGGCCTCCCGTTTTTTGGGCTTTTTTGCGGCGGACGAACTTGGGGACAGGACCTTCGGGGATTTATTTTTGAGTGCGGCTGTGCTCGCGGCCTATTTTGTCACACGGAGCGCTTGCAAGTCTTGCCCCATTCCGAGTCCGGCGGACAGAAGTGGGCCATCCCCTCCCCGAAGGCTATAGCCCACCCGTTTTTGGGCATTTTGCGGACGAACTTGGGGCGGAACCTTCCGGGCTTATTTTTGGCGCGGCTGTGTCCGCGGCCTATTTTGGCACACGGAGGCGCTGTAAAGTCTCGCCCCATTCCAAGTCCGGCGGACAGAAGTGGGCCAGTCCCTCCCCAAGGCTATAGCCCACCCGTTTTTGGGCATTTTTGCGGCGACGTGGGGACGGGACCTTCGGGGGCTTATTTTTGGGCGCGGCTGTGCCACCTATTTTGGCACATGGAGGAGCTCGAAAAGTCTCGCCCCATTCCGAGGCCGGAGGACTATGTGGGCCAGACCCTCCCCCCAAGGCTCTAGCCCACCCGTTTTTGGGCATTTTGCGGCGGACGAACTTGGGGACAGGACCTTCGGGGGCTTATTTTTGGGCTTAGCTGTGCCGCGGCCTATTTTGGAACACGGAGGCGCTGCAAGTCTCGCCCCATTCCGAGTCCGGCGGACAGAGTTGGCCAGCCCCTCCCCAAGGCTATAGCCCACCCGTTTTTGGGCTTTTTGCGGCGGACGAACTTGGGGCCAGGACCTTGAGGGCTTATTTTTGGGCGCACCTGTGTTGCAGCCTATTTGTGGCACACGGAGGCGCTTGAAGTCTCACCCCATTCTGAGTCCGGCGGACGAGATTGGCCAGCCCTCCCCCAAGGCTATAGCCCACCCGTTTTGGGAATTTTGCGGCGGACGAACTTGGGGGGGACCTTCAGGGGCTTATTTTTGGGCGCGGCTGTGCCCCGGCCTATTTTTGGAACACGGAGGCGCTCGCAAAGTCCCGCCCCATTCCGAGTCCGGCGGACAGAAGTTGGCCAGCCCTCCACCCAAGGCTATAGCCCACCCGTTTTTGGGCATTTTGGGGCGGACGAACTTAGGGATGGGACCTTCGCCAGGGGCTTTTTGAGCTATAGCCCCCTATTTTTGGCTGGGTGAGGGCTAAAGGTCCCATTCCGAGTCCGGCGGACGAAGTTGGCCAGCCCTCCCCCAAGGCTATAGCGCCGACCTTTTTTTTTGGGCATTTTGCGGCGGAGTCGAGTCCGGCGGACGAAGTTGGGGACGGGAGGCCTTCGGGGGCTTATTTTTGGGCGCGGCTGTGCCGCGGCCTATTTTGGAACACGGAGGGCGCTAGCAATGTCTCGCCCCATTCCGAGTCCGGCGGACAGTTGGCCAGCCCCTCCCCAAGGCTATAGCCCACCCCGTTTTTGGCATTTTGCGGCGGACGAACTTGGGGCGGGACCTTCGGGGCTTACTTTTGGGTATGGCTGTGCCCGCGGCCTATTTTTGGTACAGGGAGGGTGCTTGTAAAGTCTCGTCCCATTCCGAGTCCGGCGGACGAAGTTGGCCAGCCCCTCCCCCCAAGGCTATAGCCCACCAGTTTTTTGGGCATTTTTGCGGCGGACGAACTTGGGGACGGGAACTTGGGGGACTTATTTTTGAAAGCGGCTGTGCCCGCGGCCTAATTTTGGAACACGGAGGCGCTCACAAAGTCCGCCCCATTCCGATCCGGCGGACGAGTTGGCCAGCCCCTCCCCAAGGCTATAGCCCACCCGTTTTGGGCATTTTGCGGGAGGAGGGGGAACTTGGGGCCGGGACCTTCGGGGCTTATTTTTAGGCAAAACTGTGTTCGCGGCCTATTTTGGCACACGGAGGCGCTCACAAAGTCTCACCCCATTCGAGTCCGGCGGACGAAGTTGGCCAGCCCCTCCCCCCAAGGCTATAGCCCACCCGTTTTTTGGGCATTTTTGCGGCGGACGAACTTGGGGACGGGACCTTTGGGGGCTTATTTTTGGGATTGGCTGTGCCCGTGGCCCATTTTTGGCACACGGAGGCCGCTCGCAAAGTCTCGCCCCATTCCGAGTCCGGCGGACGAAGTTGGCAAGCCCCTCCCCCCAAGGCAATAGCCCACCCGTTTTTTGGGCATTTTTGCGGCCAGACGAACTTGGGGACAGGACCTTGGCTTATTTTTGGGTGCGGCTGTGTTCACGGCCTATTTTGGCACACGGAGGCGCTGCAAAGTCTCGCCCCATTCCCGAGTCCGGCAGACCCATCTTGGCCAGCCCACTCCCCCAAGGCAATAGCCCACCCGTTTTTGGGCATTTTGGGCGGACGAACTTGGGGCGGGACCTTCGGGGCTTATTTTATGGGCAAGGCTGTCCCAGCGGCCTATTTTGGCACACAGAGGGCGATCGCAAAGTCTCGCCCCATTCCGAGTCCGAGCGGACGAAGTTGGCCAGCCTCCCCAGGCTATAGCCCACCCATTTTTGGGCATTTTTGCGGCGGACGAACTTGGGGCGGGACCTTCGGGGGCTTATTTTTCGCGGCTTATTTGTCACACGGAGGGCGCCGTAAGTCTCACCCCATTCCAGAGTCCGGCGGACAGGTGGCCAGCCCTCCCCAAGGCTACCATAGCCTTTTTTGGGCATTTTGAGGACGAACTTGGGGATGGGACCGTTTTGGGCTATTTTTGGCGGCGGCACTATTTTTTGGCACGGAGGGTGTCCTTGGCCAGCCACTCCCCCAAAGGCTATAGCCCACCCGTTTTTAGGCATTTTGCGGACGAACTTGGGGCGGGACCTTCGGGCTTATTTTTGGGCAGGCTGTGTCCTGCCTATTTTGGCTCCACGCTCAAAGTCTCGCCCCATTCCGAGTCCGGCCGGACGAAGTTGGACCAGCCCTCCCCCAAGGCTATAAGCCCACCCGTTTTGGGCATTTTGCGTAGGACGAACTTGGGGAGGACCTTCGCTTATTTTTGGGGCGGCTTCCCTATTTTTGGCACACGGAGGCGCTGCAAAGTCTCGCACCCATTCCGAGTCCCGGCCAGTTGGCCAGCCCCTCCCCCAAGGCTATAGCCCACCCGTTTTTGGGCATTTTGCGACGGACGAACTTGGGGACCGGGACCGGGGCTTATTTTTGCTGGCTGTGCCCCGTGGCCATTTTTACACACGGAGGGCGCTCGCAAAGTCTCGCCCATTCCGAGTCCGCGGACAAAGTTGGCCAGCCCCTCCCCCAAGGCTATAGCCCACCCGTTTTTGGGCATTTTGCGGCGGGCGAACTTGGGGACGGGACCTTCGGGGCTTATTTTGGGCGTGGCTGTGTCACGGCCTATTTTTGTCCCAGCACAGGAGGCGCTCGCAAAGCCCTCGCCCCATTCCGAGTCCGGCGGAAGTTGGCCAGCCCCTCCCCAAGGCTATAGCCCACCCGTTTTTGGGCATTTTTGCGGCGGAGGGAAGGGCGGGACCTTCGGGGCTTATTTTTGTTTGGCGCCTATTTTGGCACACGGAGGCGCTCGTAAGTCTCTTCCCATTCGAGTCCGGCGGACAGTTGGGCCTCCCCCAGGCTATAGCCACGCCGTTTTTGGGCATTTTGTGGACGAACTTGGGGCCGGGACCTTGAGGGCTTATTTTTGGCGGCTGCGCCGTCACTTATTTTTGGCACCACGGAGGCTGCTGAAGTCTCGCCCCATTCCGAGTCCGGCGGAAGTTAGCCAGCCCTCCCCCAAGGCTATAGCCCACCCGTTTTTGGGCATTTTGCAGGACGAACTGGGGGCCCACGGGACCTTTGGGGGCTTATTTTTGGGCAAAGGCTGTGCCCGGCCTATTTTTGGCACACGGAGCGCTCGCAAAGTCTCGCCCCATTCCGAGTCCGGCGGACAAGTTGGCCAGCCCCTCCCCAAGGCTATAGCCCACCCATTTTTTGGGCATTTTTGGCGTGAGACGAACTTGGGGCGGGACCTTCGGGCTTATTTTTGGGCGCGGCTGTGCTCAGCGGCCTATTTTGGCACACGGAGGCGCTCGCAAAGTCTCGCCCCATTCCGAGTCCGCCCGGACGAGTTGGCCAGCCCCTCCCCAAGGCTATAGCCCCACCCGCTTTTTTGGGCATTTTGCGGCGGACGAACTTGGGGACGGGACCTTGGGGGGGCTTATTTTGTTTGCAGCTGTGGCACACGGAGGGCTGCAGTCCCCCATTCCGAGTCCGAGCGAAGGCCACTCCCCAAGGCTATAGCCCACCATTTTTGTTTTAGGCATTTTTGCGGCCGTGGGGAGACCTTTAGGCAATTAGGCCCCCATTTTCCGACGGACCTTGGCCAGTTGGCCAGCCCCTCCCCCAAGGCTATAGCCCACCCGTTTTTGGGCTTCCCCTTGGGCGCGGCTGTGCCCGTGGCGCTCTTTGGCACACGGAGGCGCTGTAAAGTCTCGCCCCATTCCGAGTCCGGAGGCCAGCTCCCCTCCCCCAGCCCAGGCTATGGCCACCCGTTTTGGGCATTTTGCGGCGGAGGCGAACTTGGGGACGGGACCTTCGGGAGCTTATTTTTGGGCGCAAGGCTGTGGTCACAGCCTGGGCGATCGCAGGGAGTCTCGCCCATTCCGAGTCCGGCGGAAGAGTTGGCCAGCCCCTCCCCCAAGGCTATAGCCACGCCGTTTTTGGGCATTTTGCGGGCGGACGAACTTGGGGACGGGACCTTCGGGGGCTTGTTTGGGATTTTTGGCGCGGGCGCAAAGTCTCGCCCCATTCGAGGCGGACGAAGGTTGGCCAGCCCTCCCAAAGGCTATAGCACCCGCGTTTTGCTGGCGACGAACTTGGGGATGGGACCTTCAGGGGGCTTATTTTGGGCACAGCTGTCCAGCCTCTTTTGGCACACGGAGAGGGCGCTCGCAAAGTCTCACCCCATTCCGAGTGGGCAGTTGGCCAGCCACCCCTATGAGGCCCCCCTATAGGACTGTTTTTGGGCATTTTTGGTTGCCAGGGCAGGACGAACTTCCGGGGGGCAAGGGGACTTCTTGGGGGCTTATTTTGGGCAACCGTTTTTGGGCTTGTACCGGGGGGCTTATTTTTAGTATTTATTTTGGGGGCAGGCCCACAGGAGTCAAGTCTCGCCCCATTCCGAGTCCGGCGGACGAAGTTAGCCAGCCCCTCCCCCAAGGCTATAGCCCACCCGTTTTTGGGCATTTTGCACGGTGACGAGGCTTGGGGACGGGACCTTGGGGCTTATTGGGGGCTGTTATTTTTGTCTGGGCTCCCCCAAGGCTATGTGGCATTTTTCTTGGCACTTAGTGGGACGGCTTAGCCTATTTTGGCACACGCTCGCAAAGTCTCACCCCATTCCGAGTCCGGCGGGAAGTGGGCCAGCCCCTCTCCCCAAGGCTATAGCCCACCGTTTTTGGGCATTTTTGCGGCGGACGAACTTGGGGCCACGGGACCTTGGGGGGCTTATTTTTGGGGAGCCTGGCTGTCCCACGGCTGGCTATTTTTGGCACACGGAGGCGCGCAAAGTCCCGGCTCGCCCCATTCTTATCGAGTCCGGGCGGACGATTGGCCAGCCCCTCCCCCAAGGCTATAGCCCACCCGTTTTTGGGCATTTTGCGGCGGACGAACTTGGGGACGGGACCTTCGGGGCTTATTTTTGGGGCGCGGCTGTGCCTGAAACTTTGTAACCCACAGCACACGGAGGCGCTCGCAAAGTCTCGCCCCATTCCTAGTCCGGCGGAAGTTGGCCAGCCCCTCCCCCAAGGCTATAGCCCACCCGTTTTTGGGCATTTTTTACGGCGGACGAACTTGGACGGGACCTTGGGGCTTATTTTGGGAGTGCGGCTGTGCCGCGGCCTATTTTTGGCACACGGAGGGCTCGCAAAGTCTCCCCCATTCCGAGTCCGGGCGGACGAAGTGGGCCAGCGGCCTCCCCCAAGGCTATAGCCCACCCTGTTTTTGGGGCATTTTTGGCGGACGAACTTGGGGACGGGACCTTCGGGTACCTGGCAAGCGCTGTGCCCGCTTATTTTTGGCACACAGGGCATCGCAAGTCTCGCCCCATTCCAGATCCGGCGGACGAAGTTGGCCAGCCCCTCCCCAAGGCTATAGCCCACCGTTTTTAGGGCATTTTTTATGGCGGACGAACTTCGCCCACAGCACACAGGGGATTTTGGACGGGGCCTTCGGGTGGGGCCTTTTTTTTGGCATTTTGAATTTGACCTTTTTTGCACACGGAGGGCGCTAGCAAAGTCTCATCCCATTCCGAGTTGAGGCGGACGGGTTGGCCAGCCCCTCCCCTAAGGCTATAGCCACCCGCTTTTTGGGCAGTTTTTGCGCGGACGAACTTGGGGCCAAGGACCTTCGAGGGCTTATTTTTGGCGCGGCTGTGCGGCTGCCTATTTTTGGCGCACGGAGGCGCTGGCAAGAGTCTCCCCATTCCGAGTCCGAGGCGGGCCAAGTTGGCCAGCCCCTCCCCCAAGGCTATAGCCCACCCGTTTTTGGGCATTTTGGCGGGCCGAACTTGGGGACGGGACCCTCGGGGCTTATTTTTGGGGCTGGCTGTGCCCGCGGCCTAATATTGGCACACGGAGGCGCTCGCAAGCCTCGCCCCATTCCGAGTGCAGACAACGGCGACCAGCCCCTCTACAAACCCACTCCCCGGGGCTATAGCCCACCGTTTTTGGGCATTTTGCGGCGAGACGAACTTAGGGGACGCGGACCTTCGGGGCAGCCTGGATAGGGCTGCATTTTTAAGCGCTCAGCCTCCTTTAATGGAGGCTGCTGCGCAAAGTCTCGCCCCATTATTCCGAATCATTTTTGGAGCATTTTCACAGTAGACGAACTTGGGGGCCAGGACCTTCGGGAAAAACTGAGCCTCGCCCCCCCCAAGGCTATACTTCCTACCCACCCGTTTTTGGGCATTTAGTGCGGCCCGAGACGAACTTGGGGACGGGACCTTCGGGGCTTATTTTTGGGGGCGACTGTGCCGGTCTATTTTGGCACACAGAGGGCGCTCGCAAGTGTCGCCCCATTCCCAAGTCATTGAGACTAGCCAGCCTCCCCCAAGGCTATCCTGCCTTCGTTTTGGGCATTTTTTAGTGGATGAACTTGGGAGGCGGGACCTTGGGGCCTTATTTTTGGGGGCGGTTGTGAGGCTGCCTGTTGGCACACGGAGGCCGCTGAGTCTCGCCGCATTCAGCTCAGCGGACGAAGGGGGCCAGCCCCTCCCCCAAGGCTACCAAGCCACCCGTTTTAGGCATTTTGCGGCGGGACGAACTTGGGAATGGGACCTTCGGGGCTTATTTTTGGGCTGTGCCCGCGCACTATTTTGGCACACGGAGGCGCTCGCAAAGTCTCACCCATTCTAGTCGGAAGGAAGTGGGCCAGCCCCTCCCCCAAGGCTATACCCGCATTTTTAGGCATTTTGCGGCGGACGAACTTGGGGCCAGGACCTTCAGAGCTTATTTTGGGAGCGCTGTGCGTGCTGTGACCGCGGCCCTATGGCACCGCTCATAGTCTCGCCCCATTCCGAGTCCAGCGGGAAGTGGTGCCAACCCCTCCCCCAAGGCTATAGCCACCCGTTTTAGGCATTTTGCGGGCGAACTTGGGGACGGGACCTTCGGGGCTTATTTTTGGGCACTGGCTGTGCCTTAAGGACTAGCACAGGCCGCGCAAAGTCTCACCCCATTCCTAGTCCGGCTGGAGTGCCCGCCAGCCCCTCCCCCAAGGCACCGGCCCACCTATTTTTTTAGGCTTCGGCGAGGAATGAACAAGATTACAACCCACCCGTTTTTGGGCATTTTGGGGGACCTTGGGCCTTATTTTTGGGCGCGGCTGTGGCGGCTTATTTTGCTGGCACACGGGCGCTCGCAAATGTCTGCGCCCCATTCGAGGCCGAGTCAGGGGACGGGTGGGCCTGCCCCTCCCAAGGCTATAGCCACCCGTTTTTGGCATTTTGCGGCGGACGAACTTGGGGCGGGACCTTCGAGGGCTTATTTTTGGGCGCGGCTGTTTCAGCCGCTGCCTATTTTTGGCACCACGGAGGCCGCTCGCAATGTCTTTCGCCCCATTCCGAGTCCGGCGGACCCAGTGGAGATTGTGCCAGCCCCTCCCCAGGCTATCGCCCACCCGTTTTTAGGCATTGCAGCGAGACGAACTTGCGGCGAGGGCAGACAGGGGCGGGACCTTGAGGGCTTATTTTGGGCACGCTGTGCCGGCATGACCTGTTAGCCCCACGGCACACGGAGGGCTCGCAAAGTCTCGCCCATTCCGAGTCCGGCGGGACGAGATTGGCCCCCTCCCCTAAGGCTATGGCCCACCCGTTTTTGGGCATTTTTGTGGCGCGGGACGAACTTGGGGAGCGGGACCTTCGGGGGGCTTGGCCACCAGTGTAGCTGTGCCACGCCCGGCCTATTTTGGCACCACAGAGCCGCTCGCAAAGTCTCGCCCCATTCGGAGTCGTGAGATGAAGTTAGCCAGCACTCCCCAAGGTAGCCCACCCGTTTTTGGGCATTTGGGCGGACCCAGTGAGACGAACTTGGGAACGGCACCATAGGGCTTGAAGTGCAGGTGTGGCTTTGGCAGCTTTGTTACAGCACCACGGAGGGCTTTCACTCGCAAAGTCTCGACCCATTCCGAGTCGAGCGGGACCCGAGTTTGCCAACCCCTCCCCCAGGATATAGCCACCCATTTTTGGGCATTTTTGCGGCGGACGAACTTGGGGAGGCGGGATCTTCGGGGGCTTATTTTTTGGGCGCGGCTGTGCCCTTTGCTTGGACCGCGGATTACTTTGGCACACGAAGGCGCTGGTCTCGTCCCATTCGAGTCGAGGCGGACGAGTGGCCAGCCCCCTCCCCCAAGGCTATAAGCCCACCCGATTTTGGGCATTTTGCAAAATGTGGACGAACTTGAGGAGGCGGGACCTTCGGGGGCTTATTTTTGGAGCGCGGCTGTGCCGCGGCCTGCTGCCCGGCACACACGGAAGGCGCTGCAAAGTCTCGCCCCATTCCGAGTCCGGCGGACGAAGTTGGGCTATCCCTCCCAAGGCCAATGCGCATAGCCACCCGTTTTTGGGCATTTTGCGGCGGATGAACTTGGGGGCGGGACCTTCGGGGGCTTATTTTTAGGCGATGCGGCTTTTCCATAGTCTATTTTTGGCACACGGAGGGTGCTGTGCAAAGTCTGCGTCCCATTCCGAGTCCGGCGGCGGGCGAAGTGGAGCCAGCCCTCCCCCAAGGCTAAGCCC
>JASUUJ010000060.1:0-207500 GCA_030449895.1 Citrus mangshanensis | reverse complement strand
CACATGTACCATAACTCATCTTCAGAGATGGTGAGGCTGGGAACAATGGTGAAGCTAGTGAGAAACAAGTGTTCTAGACATAAAGAGGGAAACCTTTCTGGTTTGGTTCTGTGAACATTCATGAAATACCTGTAAAGGAATTTCTTTGCAAAATCTTGGATTTTGAAGGCTGATTGGAAAGTGAGGTTTAGAGGAAAAGCTTTTTGGGTTAAGGCCTTGAAGGGGAGTGATCGATACATGGCTATAATTGGGATGGTTTGGATTGAAGAGACGAGAACAGGGCTTTTTATAGATGGTCGGGTGAGGAAATCAGGGATAAGATTTTTATCACATTTGATGTGTTGGACTGTGTAATCATACTTTGCAAACCATATCTTTAAATTGAGTAATTGCTTGTCAGGAAGCAATTTGTTCTTGAAGTCAAAGATCTTTGGAAAAGAACTGTTGTCCATTCTGATGAGGAAATTGTGGCTGATGAGATGAAATTCAAATTTCTTGATTCCATATTTTACCGCAGGATTCTGAGTCACCGATCTTTTCCAAAAGGATAGCACTCCAAAAGTCATCACTAGCATTTGTCTGGAGAATGCGTTGGCCGGTAGTGGGAATTTTGAGTGGAGGAGGTGACTGGGCTATCTTTTTTAGCTGCTTTACAGCTTCTGTCTGAGTAGGGCCCCATGGCGGAGCCGTCTTTTTGAGCATGCATGATAGCTGACTAGTGTGGACCGCAACTTCGGGAATAAAGTCTCTGACATAATTAACAATTCTAAGGAACTGTTAAATTTGCTTTCTGGTGAAATTAGTGTCCGGAAACTTTAATAATTTTGTTGCAATGTGTGGTCCTGGATGATAGTGGCCATCTTTTAAGACCATGCCAAGAAAGTCAATAAATTCCTTTCCTGTGCTGCTTTTCTTTTTAGAAAGCATGATGCCATGTGTCTGCACGATTTCTAGGAAATTTGAAAGGAGTTGTTGATGTGTTTGGTGGTTATGGGAAAACAACAGGATGTCATCAATGTAAATCAAAGCATGATGGAGGATCGGAGAGAAGATCTTAACCATTGCTTTTTAAAATAATGATGGAGCAACTTTGAGACCGAAAGGTAGAACTGTCCACTGATAATGAGCATCAGGGATACAGAATGCTATTTTGGGACGGTCTTCTGGAGAAATGCCAAGTTGCCAAAAACCAGCTTTAAGATCGAACTTTGAAAATACCTTTGCACCTTGAAGATGAATGAATAGAGACTGGATCTTTGGAAGAGCAAATTTGTTATCTTTAAGGAAATCATTAAGTGGCTGGTAATCAATAACTAATCTCTTCTTTCCACGAACTAATTTAGACCGTTTTTCAACATAGAAAGCTTGACAAGCCCAATCTGAAGTAGTGGGTTCGATGAGACCTTGTCGAAGCAATTGAGTGCATTCTTGCTAGAGTGAGATCAGATGGAGGCATCCCTGGATGTGTAGCTTTCGTGGGATTAACATCTTTATTGAGTTTGAAAGGAAGATGGATGAAAAACTGTTTATTTTTCCAAAGTGGTGATGGATGAGTAAATTGGGAATGATTTTCAGGACAAAGTTCAAAGAACTTTTGGGAAATGGAGGTATAAGGGGGATCTGTATCTGACAATGTATACAGACGGAGAACATCTGTATAAGGCATAAACATTTGTTTGAATTTAATGCCTGTTGGTGCAATGAAGAGGTTTTTTACCAGTTGGAGGATATCAAATCCGATGAGTACTTTGTCTGGTAAATCTGAACCAACAATCTTTTGCCAAATGATACAGTTTGGGAAGAACTGGATACCAATGTGTTTTTTGGTAATAAGAGATGTTTCAAAAACTTTTCCATTTGCAGCTCTGAAATATTCAGCATGGTTTTCCCAACAATCCGGATGAAGGATTCTAGGATTGAGCATACTGCGTTATGCAACAGTATCAAGGAAACCAATGACTGAGAGAGGTTTATGGAATTTAGAAGGGATGACTGAAATGTTTACTGATGGACAAGTAAATGTGGGACGAATGTGGTTAATCTCTTGAATAGTGGAGATTACAGAAATGTCATATGGATCTGAGTTTGTTGAATCAGCAAGGACGAAGGCTGTATGATCATCTTTCTCTGACTGTTTTGAGAAAATGGATTCAACATCTTCGTTGTCAGAAAGTATGGAAGATTGTTGTAAGTGCTGAATGAGACGAACAGCTTTTGCTGACTTATTAGGGCAATTGCGGGCAAAATGTCCGCGCTTTTTGCAAATAAAACAGCGATTGTATTTCTTCTTTCTGAACTGGGAAGGATCCTTTTTCCTGAAGTATCTGTAAGGCTTCTTTGGTTTTTTGGAAAAGGATTTGTGGAAATGTTTCTGGAAGTGCTTCTTTTTGTTGGTTGGACAAGTGCACTTTTTGTCATCTTTGCACTAGATTGTGAGATAAGGGTTTTTACAGGTTGAGGCAAAGGGTTCTTTGTGTTCAATAAGATCTTTGAAGAAATCTTTTTGTTCACAGATCTTATCAAGGCATAGCATGGTTAATTGAAAGATTTTACCAAGTGAGACATTTGCTATGTCAAGGTTAAAGGCTGTCAATTGCCTTTAAAGCTCTGGCTGAAGCTCTGATGGTAAAGATGCAGCAAAAATATGCTTCAAAGATGGATCATTGAATCCATTCAATTTGTAATAAAGCATGCTCATCCTTTTGTAATGCATTTCCAAGTGATGACGTTTGAGAGAACAACATTTTATCTGGTGATATTCTTTTCTAGATGCTTTAGTTGATGCTGCTAGTTCTCCAATAAACTGCAAGAGCTATATGAATGGTGGTTTGAATCAATTGGAGTTGTCTGTATTCACCTAGACTTTCAAACCAATCTCGTAATGATCCAATGAATCTGGAACAAAACTCTCGGAGAACATTCTGTGATTGTGCCTGAGACCTTGTCATTTGCACATCAATCCATGCATCACATTCTTGATGTCGAGCCTGCCATTTGTGACGAGGGATGTCATCAAATGTAAACCATGGTGAAGAAGATGGTTTGGAAGAATTTTTAGAAACCGGAGGAATTGGTGGAACCGATTCTGTTTGGGAGCCTTGGTCATCATTATTATCATCAGAAGAGTCATTGACAACAGGAGTGAATGTACTAGGATCTTCTGTTTTTGTGGTCATGAGAAGGCTAGAAATGTCTGCATATTGAGACTTTGAATCTGAAGAAGTTTGTTCAGATGAGCTGAAATTCTCAGTGGAGGGTAAACTTTTTTCTGAGGTTGAATCTGAGTCACTATTCTGGTATTCAATCTGTTGATAATGGTATTGGTAAGCTGGAGCTTTGTCTTTCTTGGGAGGTTCATGAGTTGCTTTAGGAGAGTCTTTTGGTACTTGAAGGTCTTCCTTTGGTGGAGGTTTTGAGATTTTGACCTTGGATTTGGGTTTTCTTGGTGAAGTAGGCTTTGGCAGTGGAACCGAAGGAATATTTGGGTTTGTGGAATGGAGATGAGAAAGACCAAAGAAGTGGTCGTAAGTTGACTATTTAGGAGGATTGTAAAAAAGCTGATATGAGGTGAATAGTGGTGCTGGTATAAGGATGGACTGTGTTTTGGTAAAAAGGGAAGGTTGTGCTTTGTCAGCATCAATTCTGGCCAATTCTGCTTCTTTCTTATTGAATTCAGGACCCCAGATATGATTGTTGGTCATCGTTCTGAGATCGATATCCAATTCAGAGATTCGGTTCTGTAGATTTGAATAAATATGTTCAAGCCGGGTAGTAATTGTGTCCACCTTTGTTTCTGTTTGTGACACCTGTGATGCCACTTTGTCAATCTTTTTATCGAGATGGTGGAGAGCTTGATTCTGAGCACTGGCATTTTGGGTTTGCCAGTTTAGCACTGCTTCATACTACTTTAGTGCTTTTGGTGCTCCAGAGGTTGTGATTGGTGATTGGACATAGAGTTGAGAAACAACTTTGGTTTGTGGGTCTGTGTGTCTTTCAAGTGGAGGAAATGATTTGTGGTATGATTGGCTAGAGGATGAGAACATCAAGCATGACTTGATTTGTGGTTGGACAGAGACAGGTTTAGATGAGGACTCTCTTTTTATTTGCCTAAGTGCTTTCTTGTAGATGGGTAAAGGCTTATCGAACTCTGGATCATCCGGTGGTCCTAAAGGA
This sequence comes from Citrus mangshanensis, assembly GCA_030449895.1. Taxonomy (NCBI): domain Eukaryota; kingdom Viridiplantae; phylum Streptophyta; class Magnoliopsida; order Sapindales; family Rutaceae; genus Citrus; species Citrus mangshanensis. The sequence goes on along the minus strand of JASUUJ010000060.1, from coordinate 203,327 downwards.
TAGGGTCGACACGGAGTTTTAGGATTAGGAGTCTTTTTCTTTCTTCTTCTTCTTCTTTCAAAGTCTTCGTCATCACCTGTGTGATCCAAGCAAGGACAATCTGAATTACACATATGGGCTTCTGGGACATCTCATAAGAAGTCACCGTTGACTTTGTCAGGATATACTGGATACCCTTCGGAGGAAAAGCCATAAATCGGAAGATCCGACTCTTGTCCAGTAGAAACTGCTATAATCATAGCAGTATAGGAGAGCCGTGGAGAATCTAGACTTGGCTTGTCTCGAGTCTGAAAAGACAACTTGACTTGTCCATCTGGTCTTCTTTCGAAGACAGCTTGAGAAGTCTGGATTGGTTCTGAATTCTGATGGAATTGCTCACAGTTGGTAAGCCATTCCAAAGGCATGAGTTGGAGCAACTCTTGTTTTTGGATTTGTTTAGGAATCTCGATAATGGTTGGAATTGTTTCTGTCTACAAGAATCATCAGTGCATCACTGGATGTTTGTGCAGTCGGGAGATCCAGTGCATGATTTTGCAATCGATACATTATCTGGTGATAGAGTGTGGCTATTTTTAGAAGTAGATGTTTGTTCTGCTCCTTGAAGTTGGATTTGGACTTTCAGTGTTGTTGGAAGGTTGGGATCTTCTAAAGACATGTTGAAATTTAGATAGAAGGTCAACAAGATGCTTCTAGCATGGAGAGTGGTTAAAACGATACCAATAACAGCATGTTGATACTGTTTGAACCTTGTGTCAAGGAGAGCAATTCTGGCTGTAACAGGTAAGCCTTTTCTGCCATGTAAAGTGAGGATAAGCCTGACACCACCCAAATAGAGGTGTGTATACCCTTCTCATTTCCAGTTGGTTATGAGGTCTGTTGATATATCTATAGTGACATATTGTTCACTTTGAGAGGCTTGAAGAGCACATTGATAAAGTCTTGAGGACTGAATGTATTCTTTAGGAAGAGGTCTTTTTGTAGAAATTAGGGTTCGAATGCTTCGAGTGAAAGAAGTTTTTTGTTTGTAAAGATGGTATGGACTCATAACAGGGAACTGAGATTCATTAATCTAAGCAGATTCTGGAATATACGAGTACTCAACAAGATTTTCTATTTTTGAGGCTACATGTTTTTTACAAGAACGAGGTAATGAAAGAGTGGAAGAGAGAGAGATAGAAGAAGATTTTAATAGAGATATTTCTGATGAAGAAGAGGAAGATGCCATTTTTTATAGAGTTTCTTCTAGGTCTTGAATAATAATACTTGAGAACTAAACTATGATACCACCTCGGGCAAAAGTACGTATGGCTCTGATACCACTAGACCAGTGGGTGTGCAGTTACGTGGCGTTGTTATACCTGAACTATGATAGTGCTAGACTATCCTTTGGACCAGTAGTCCGCAAGTTCTGGTTTCCAGCCGATATACCTATGTTCCCTAAGATATAAAACCTGAAAAGCAAAAACCATTGATCTCGATACCACCCAAAAACAGGTCACCTCTGACCTTCAAAGAGGGTGAACGTTGTGAGAAAATAGTTTTATTTTAAATCGGTTTTATAAATAAATCAGGACTTTTCTGATACACGGGATCCTTTAAGAAAGGCAAGTGTAGAGCATACTCAGTATAGAAAATAGAGATGAACGCTCTTAGTTTAATAACTCAAGTATTTTCTTCGTTACCTAGAAGAAGAAGAGAGACTTAGTAAGCCATAGAAGTTTAAGAAAAACTTAGAAATATTATTTATGGCAATCTGATTTTTGCAAAGACAGAAGAGCTCTTAAATAGAGCTGGAAAGCTAAGATAAAGATAAAAGATAAGACAGGACCCTTATCTTTTCTTTAAGAAAAAGCATAAAGCAAAAGCAAACCATGATAATTTACTTTGAAAAGCATAAGAGCTAAAACACACTTTAGACAGGGTAGGACCCATTTCATTTATTGAATGCAAGAAAAGCCGAGATTCCCGGATGACTCTGTAGCCATGTGAGGCGATTATGGAGTTGAGGGAAATCTGGATAGAGACACGTCACCAGTGTCATTTTCATAATCTGCTTTTTCCTTTTGAATTTCTTGGTAGATGAGATCATCTTCATCTAACTCTAGGGATGTTTTTCTTTGTGCTGGAGCTGGAGTGGACGAAGTGCTGGGTTCAGTGACAGTGTACTGAGGTTCTTGTGATGGTTATAAAGACTGGAAGTCTTCCCAAGGGTCTTGAGCGTCTTGAAAGAGAACATTGGTGTAGTCAGGTCGTTGTTCACGAACAAGAATTCCATGAGGACTGAAGCTGGATCCTGGAGTGCATATCTAGGCTTTTGGTATAATTTCAAGAGTATGGGAAGGACCAATGGATGTATGGTGAATGTTTGTTGGGACAAGTTGGACATTGTTGAGTTCTAACAAATAGGCTTTGAGAGTGGATGTGAGTGTAGGATCATGGTTAAGAGGGAAAGGAGGAGGGAATGTTTCCCATTCATATGCCATATCATGTGTCCAGTAGTCTTTTGTTTCAGGATGTTGGAAATATGGTCTGTGAACTATGAATACCGAAGTAAACATATCTGCTTCTTGATCTGGAATCCTATCTAACTGATGAAAGTTAGATATATTCTGTAATTGTTTATGCCACCAGGTGAGTGGTGAAAACCATTCAAGAAGTGTCCAGAGAAGTGTGGGTGCATGATCTAGTGTGGAGATATGCCTAAGGGTTGGTCAGAAGCAATTTGTTCTTGAAGTCAAAGATCTTTGGAAAAGAATTGTTGTCCATTCTGATGAGGAAATTGTGGCTGATGAGATGAAATTTAAATTTCTTGATTCCATATTTTACCGCAAGAATTTCCTTGTAAATCACGTGATAATTCTTTTCTGAATCTTGAAACTGTCCACTTGCATGAGCGCAATAGGATTCTGAGTTACCGATCTTTTCCAAAAGGATAGCACTCCAAAAGTCATCACTAGCATTTTTCTGGAGAATGCGTTGGCCGATAGTGGGAATTTTGAGTGGAAGAGGTGACTGGGCTATCTTTTTTAGCTGCTTTACAGCTTTTGTCTGAGCAGGACCCCATGGCGGAGCCGTCTTTTTGAGCATGCATGATAGCTGACTAGTGTGGACCGCAACTTTAGGAATAAAGTCTCTGACATAATTAACAATTCCAAGGAACTGTTGAATTTGCTTTCTGGTGAAATCAATGTCTGGAAACTTTAATAATTCTGCTGCAATGTGTGGTCCTGGATGATAGTGGTCTTTATACTCAGTATAGAAAATAGAGATGAACGCTCTTAGTTTAATAACTCAAGTATTTTCTTCATTACCTATAAGAAGAAGAGAGACTTAGTAAGCCATAGAAGTTTAAGAAAAACTTAGAAATATTATTAATGGCAATCTGATTTTTACAAAGATGGAAGAGCTCTTAAATAGAGCTGGAAAGCTAAGATAAAAATAAAAGATAAGACAAGACCCTTATCTTTTCTTTAAGCAAAGGCATAAAGCAAAAGCAAACCATAATAATTTACTTTGAAAAGCATAAAAGCTAAAACACACTTTAGACAGGGTAGGACCCATGTCATTTATTGAAAGCAGGAAAAGCCGAGATTCCCGGATGACTCTGTAGCCATGTGAGGCGATTATGGAGTTGAGGGAAATCTGGATGGAGACACGTCACCAATGTCATTTTCATAATCTTCTTTTGCCTTTTTTAAGACCATCATTAAATGTTGATTGAATTTTCTGATGAAAATTAAAAAATGATAATTGAATTTTCTTGGTGTTTAATTGGAATTTAACTGTTGTTTTATATTTTGGGATGTTTTATTATGTATGGTGGTGATCATATTGGATACTAGATGTATATCTTTTGAAATTAATTTGTTGGATTGAATGGATGTTAATTAATATTTTTTTTACGATATTCATTTTATTAATTAATTAAATTTACAAACAAGAATTTTTCAATAAAATTATAATTATCATCATAAAATCTGTCATAAATAATTTCCAGCCAACATTGAATAATAAATTTACATATGATAATTGAATTTTCTGTAAAAAATTTTAAAAAATGCTCAAAATTTTAATTTAATTATTTTTTCAAATTAAAATATTGTGTGATGGATATATGACTGTGAAATACCATCATGAATTCATGACATAAAGTATTAATAATAATGACAGTTATTTCACTAACCAATTGCCTGTTTTCTTGTTGTGAATTTAATGACAGTTATCTGTCATAGAAAACATATATAGTTGCTATAAATAACCAACAGCAACATTGATGATTACTTGAAAAGTACCAGCATTAAATGTTGTTTCAAGATTTAATGATGATTCTTTCAATAAACTGTCATTAAAATGACACATTTAAAAACGGTGATTTAAATTTGATATTGAACATATACATTTAATGATGGTTATCGATAGTAACCCTCATCAAAATATATATAGTTACAAGAAATAAAGATTGTTTTGGAAAATAACTGTTATTAAAAATATATATATATTTAATGATGGCTATTGCACCATCATAAAGAGTATACTCCTTTTAATGTGGGTGCCTAAAATGATGGTTTTAAAATCTTCCTCATTTTTACATGGTTAAATATTGTCAAAAGTCTTAGGCTAAAGGGCTAAAGGAATCTTGAGCCTTAGGCTACAAATTTTTCTTAAGGTGTTTTAAATTCATTTTAGATTTGAGTAGTGCTACATATCCCAAATTATTTATCCTAAAAATTATTTCAAATGACGTGGCATTTATCAATTGATTAGTGAGGATAATATAATTAATTTACTTGGATCTTATAAAGAATTACAAATCAAACAATGAATGACATATCAATTAGGGTAGAATTTGGGATAAAAACTTTGGATGTCTATCATTATTCTTTCATTATAATGAAATCACTCCCAAAATTAGATAAAGGACTAAGAATTCCACTCACTAATTACTAAGAAAAAGCGTACAAAATGTTCTTAAACAAAAAGAATAAAACATAAGAAAAAGATGGCACCAAGAATCTGATTGATTGTCTCCTCTTAAACTTTCCATTTAAAACTCAATAACATTATCTATAGAAATAAGCACAAGGGTCAGGTCTGCTGGTGGGTTTATTGGCAAAACTCATCGGCTGCCCACATTAAAGAAAAGGAGAAACCTTTGAAGGAGAATACTAAAATATTTAGCATAAGTATCCCCCTTACCTTTAGCTCTTCCTCTATTTATAGGCAAAAGAGGAGAGGAGGTCAAATCTACCTCATATACACATCAAATATGCATTGTATCTCATAATCCTTGTAGCCGCTTCGTTTATCTGTTGGACTCTCTAATACATAGATATCCACATTGACTTACTTTTTGTTTGCACTTTGGTTAGTCACCCAACACCTACTCCTAAGACATTGATCTAATGCCAACTAGCGCTACGCCTGCTATTTTTGTTGGAGTTTTATTGGTATTTCAAGATACTAATGTTCCATATTGGAGGGAAGTGAGAGTAATCATTTTTATGTTTCATTTGAAATTAATCATATGTTTGATTTAATTACAAACTAAAGTTGAATAAGTCAAATCTAAATGTGATTTTATTATGCCAAACTCCCTTGTTTGTCTACAATAAATCAAATTTTTAAAATATAAAGTATGTTAAAATTAAATAGAAAATAATTTAATTTATATAATTAAAAATAGAATTTGGTTAAATCATATTTATTTCCTAAGAGTTTCACCTTACCCTAACTATTATTATTTAGCTAAGTATAATTGAAAAAAAATAATTATTAAAATTAAATTCTCACAATTAAAAGGAATAAAAACAACTAAAATTGAAAATAAAATTTATTTATAAAAATAATTATGCAAAATATTAAAACACACTTGAAAAATAAGATTACAATGAAATTGAAAGAAATTGAGAAGAAGAGATATGCTCAAAACATAAAAATAAATTCAAAATCCAGTGTTTTGCGTTCCATCATAAGTTCTATGAATGCGCTCCTTACAGTCATTAGATCAAGATCTAACGGTTGGTCAAACTTTAAAAGTCAACATCACACATGGCATCTTGTGAAGCGTCTGATTTGGTCAAAGAACGGTTGAGATTTAGCGAGTTAATAGGTGGATCGGGTTGACATCCATTTATCTGTTTGGAGCCTCGAATTACGTGAAATTAATATTTTACCTAATAAATACACAAAAATACACGAAATTAATATAGTTAAGACATAATTAATAATTGCTAATATATTGAATAAACACAAATATAAATTATAATACAAGCACAAAATAACATTTTTATCGCTTGATAATTAAATAATTTTTAATACTAATCAAACGTGTTAGTGTTTCTCTATTTCCCATTTTTCGTTCTTGGTACACTACTATTGTCATGCTTAACAATTTAAAATTTTCCATCTTGCAATGATGATGCCTCTAGAACTGGATTGATTGAGTTTTTTAATTCAATACTTGGCTAAGCATTGGCACAGTTGCCAGGGGTGGGCAAAATCGAGTTCGAGTCAACACAATTGGGTTTTGGGTTATTTGAGTTGGACAAAAATCAATCTAAATGCAATTCTAACTTACAACCTGACCCGATCTGATCCGCTACATATTCGAATCGATTCAGATTGGGTCACAAAATTGGGTTAAATTCAGGTAGGCTCAGGTTCGATTAAAAATGGGTCGGATTAAGCATATATAATTATATACCATGAAACTTGAAAACTTCAGATTCAAAACACAAAGGGCAGAAACTCGGGTTGGAGGCTTAGGCCTTGGAGCAGCAGATCACAGATGGCTGGACGCGCAATAGATTGGTTTCACTTTGTGCCAGCAGATGGGCAGACGTGGAGTAGCAGATCGCGGACGGCTTGGTAGTGTCGTTAAGGTGCACCAAATTTAAAACCTTACCACTAATATAAATAATTAGTACAGAGCGAGTAAGGATCAATCCCACAGAAACTATGCTAGTTATATTTATTATTAACTCTAAAGCAAGATTTGAAATAAAATAATAGTAGTAATAATAAGAGTAATAATAATATAAATTAATCTAACTAAAGAAAATGCCAATTATAAATAAAAAAGAGGGTTTATGAATTTTTAACTAAATAGTAAGAAGTAAAGAAATTAAAACTGCGAACAAGAATTTAATAAAAACTCTAATTAAATGAGAAAGAAATAATAATGATGAAAACTTTGGTTAAAGGATCATTCGCCACCACCAAACATGCACATAATATATCAATTCTATTATCAATTTATATTGAAACTATCAACCGTAGACAACAATAAGCTTTGTTAGTCTCAATCTTTCCTTAGTGTGTTGTTAGGCAAAACAAGCTCTTCATTTAATCTCTAACCATTAAATAATTTAAAACAAGCTCTTTAAATTTAAGATAATGGAAGCATTAAACAAAGAAAGATATTAGGTAGATCTAGGCAATAAACACACAAGCTCGGATTATTTAACCTAGGTTATGTTCTTCAATTGAAATCACTAATTCCAACTTGCTACTAATGATTAAAATATCAAGACAATTACGGATCAAGAATTTTAATCTAGCAATAAAATTTATTCAAGTCCTATCTAATTGGCCACTCAAATAAAACAAGAATAAACCATGAACATTAATTATAGAAGAACATAAAAAATCTCAATTAAATAAATTGAATGATAGAATTTAAATTTAATTGCATAGCATGTTTAGGGTTTTGAATTCACCCTCAACCAAATAAAAATCTAGCCTAACATAATTGAATTGGGAATAAGAGAATTGATAAAACCAGTCATGGAGATTAATTCAAGCGGCTGCCTTTGCTTCAATTTTAATTCCTTCCGGCGTCTCCCTTGTTTTTTTTTCCTTCTTGCGGCTGCAATCTCAAATTCTCTTGCTCGAATTGCGTCTGTACTCTTATGTTTCCATCCAGCAGCTCCCCTTTTATAATGCTAGTTGACCGAATTCTTCTCCAACAAGAATAAAGAAATTCTTTTTCAATTCTAATTGAAATCCTTTTCCAATTTAACGCCACCAAAAGCCATTAGTTCCAACTTTTGAAAGTCAATTGTGGGCCCATTTAAATTGCTTTCCACTTTTGCAATGCCATGCACGTGCACTCCAATTGCCAATTGGAAAAATTAAATCTTTTAATTATTCAACATTTCTCAATTGGATTAATTGCTTATTCTTCCACTCGATTCTATCAATTCTTGACTGTATTTTTGTCTTCCAATTTAATCTTTATTCCTTCTCAATTTGAACTTCTTCATGCCCTTTTTATCCACAATCTCCAATTAATTTCCTATTCAATAAAATAATACAATTAATTAAAAATAAGAAATAAAAATAACTAGCAAATATATAATAATAAAAGGTAAAATATGTATATTAATTAATTCCCTATTAAATTAAAAATTAACTAAAATAACTAGAATATTTAAGATCAAAACAAGAAAAAGATGGAGAAATTAAAAGCAAAATATATGGAAAATATGCACTTATCACGGCTGGATACGCAGCAGCAGATCGCGGGACTGGAGAGTGGAGAGTGTGTGGCGTCCGTTGGCGTCTTGGTGGTGGCCGTTGGGTGTCACTATGTAATGAGGATTGAAGAGGGTTGTGTGTGTGAGTCTTGTGAGTTGTGACTTGTTTGTGTTTGTGTGAGTATTGTTGTGATTTGTGAATCTATTTTGTGTTTGTGTGTGTGCCTGGGAGAGTGTGTGTTTAGGTTTAGTTAGTTTTTTTTGTTTAAGCAACCCAATCAGGTTTTACTCGACCCAATCACAACCCGATCGGGTTTGCTATATTTCATTCGATTGGGGGTCAAATGTTACACCCTTCGAATAAGGCCTTGGAATGACCTTAGGACCCTACTATATTAAAGTAAGAGAACCCTTACTAGATTTTTTTTTTGTAAGCGTGTCCCGTTATATTAAAGTAAAGGAACCCTTACTAGGTAATGATAATATGTGTGCAAGTGTGTGTGTGTCTGTATATATACATATATTATCATTACCTAGTAAGGGTTCCAGAGGTTGCGGATTGACCTTAGGACCCTACTCAATACTTGCACACTCAAAGCTCTCCTTTCTACTAAAGTCAATTCCCCAAGGGCTATATATTCTTCATCTTCGACATCCTCTAATGGTGGCATCTCATTTTCTTCTGTTTCATCTTCAATTACAATCTCACCATTGTCCCGCAACATCATAACTATTTTATTCACACATTCACTTGCGATATGCCCCCTGCCTTGACATTTAAAACACTTAATGTCACGATTCCTAATAGTAGAAGTCACGGTGTTACCTTGTGTATTGTGCTTGGAGGGCTCGGATCTTAACTTAGGTGTAGTAGATGCTTGTGGCCTCTCGTCTTGTTTCACATAGCTCGGCTTCCAAGGATTGGAACTCGAGCTTAGGGCTGCACGAGTGTTACCCCTCGTCTTGAGTTGTTGCTCAATCTTGATGGGTTCGTGGACTATCTCCTCAATCTCCATATAATGTTGCAACTCAACCTTATCTGCAACCTCCCGATTAAGTCCATTTAAGAATCGTGCCATGGTAGCTTCTCTATCCTCCTCCACATTTGCTCTAATCATGGTAATCTTCATTTCTTTATAATAATCCTCAACGCTTTGGCTACCCTGTGTAAGACATTGTAATTTTTTGTACAAGTCTCGATAATAGTGGTTAGGTACAAATCGCTTTCTTATCAATGATTTCATTTCATCCCATGTCTCAATTGGACGTTCCCTATTTCGCCTCCTGCTTATAACAAGCTGATCCCACCAAGTAATAACATAGTCAGAGAACTCCATCACAACCAATTTTACTTTTTTTGCCTCTAAATAATTGTGGCAGTCAAATATGAACTCCATTTTCTTCTCTCATTCAAGGTATGCTTGTGGGTCAGATTTTCCTTGAAAAGATGGAATCTTCATCTTTATGCAACTCATTCCATTATCTCTATTCCTATCTCTCCTACCTTGTCCATCTCTCTTATAGCTACCCATTGAGTCCTCCCCTTCATCATACTCATCTCTATAATAGTCATCAATCTCTTTTCTAGCTGGAGCTCTTTCTCTCCTACGTGCTCGGGGAACGGGTTATGGCTGCCCTGCACGTGTGTTCTCTACCTGATCCAAATGCTCGTGTATGAGCTCTAATTTAGCCTTCATCATCCTTCTCATCTCTCCCATCAATACTTGAATTTGTAAATTCTGAGTAGTTGCGGATTGATCCTCTTTATTTGTGTTTCGTTCTAGGTTGTGAGACATAGCTATTATCTGCAAAAGAAAGTTAGAAATAATGTGGAAAGGACTTCACCTCACTCCCTTACGTGTTTCACTCAAGAAAATGACTCATTCAATTCCACTCGTGTTTCACTCAAATAAATTGGCTTTTACACTCTAATACGCTCACACTCTCTTGCCTTTTTCCACTCCTAGTAATCCTCACTCGGTTCTTATCAAACTAATCAAACATATCAGGATTTCAGCAGCAATTCACAAAGATGACTCTAAGGAGAACTTAATTTCAAGAGTAAGAAGGCAATGTGTACGAAAGTCGAGTTTTGATTTTGGGCAAAATTTTCACCTAGACACAAATAATGAAAAAAAAAATAAAAGATTTTAAGAGGAGTTTGGAGATTCTTTTTTTTTATAGGAAAAGAAATAGGTAAAACTTGTGGATTTAAGGAAAATTAAACCACAAGGATGCAAAATTGATTTAAAAGGAAACCCTAAAATATTGTTCACGCGGCACTGTTCATGCAAATACTGTTCACGACATTTTTTTTTTTTATATATATAACTAGAACAAGGATGAAAAATTCAACCAAGAATGAAAAATAACAAAGATAGATGGATCTGACCTTGGAGGCTAAACTCTGATACCAAATGATACGAACCCCGTAAAGAACTGACGCAACCCCTAATCAATTTAGTTCCCAAGATCGAATCTAAACCAGGAATTGGAATGGAACCTCGACCCAATGCTTATTGAAAGCACGAACCTTGGTATGTGAAGACGCCACAACTGATGCGAATCCCACAATGAAACTTTCAATCCCACACTTAATTTATAGTTTCAACTTCCCAAGAAAGTTCTAAACAGATTTAAGACAAACAAAACCTTGACCCAATGCTTAAGAAAACATGAACCAAAGGTATAGAGAATGGTATTGACGCCACACTCAAGAAATAGATGAGAAGGTGAGTGATAAGTCTAAATTTGGAACGCCACAAGAATGCAAATTCTTGATAAGTTCACTAGTTCTCAAAAGAACCAAAGAAAGAATAATCTTTCAAATTCAAATAACATTAATCTCTAAATCCTTACATACCAAGGTTGCTGAATTTAAATAGGCTAAAAGAAACCCAAGATCCTAAAAATACAAATGGAAACATTGGAACAACCTTCCAAGTAGGTTTGTCAAAAGATGTTTCAAAAGTCTTCACCAACCCACCATAATCAATGCTATCTTTGACAAACTTAATGTTAGCCCACCATCATTGATGGTAGACTTACCTTACACATTGACAAGCTTGAAACAAAACAAAGAAATAAGTTGAAAAACAAAGGATTCGTTGAAAATCCCAAGTCTGAACAAGCTGTAAAGAATTGGTCATAACTCCTTCTAGAGAACTCCAAATCCAGCTCTGTAAAATTTATTGGAAAGATAACTTAATTATCTTTCTAACGGTATATAGCTTGCACTTTAATTCTGGCTCAATCAATACAGTTTTTATTCCGAATTTGACCTTTCTGCATTTGATACAACTTGTGTATTTGGCTGCCCAATGACTTGAATAATGCCCACAATGCCTTGTCTTCTCTTCAAGCCCAATTCATGATGTCTTGCATCTTGAATTGTATTTTCAATCCATATTTTCTCAATTAATCCATTTAAAGCAGCTTGCATCTTTTTGGCTCTTGCTCTTGTAATTGGGCCTCCATGAATGTGCAAATGATCACTTGAAGTTTTAATGGTCCCTTGATGGTTCTCATCAACAACCAGCTATGGATGGTCTGATTGATAAGTCAAAAGTTTGAAAGCCACGGAAATCCAATAAGTTCAAAGAGTTTGTAAATAACCAAAGAGAATTGACTCTCTCACCAATTGCATAAAAAAAACTTTTTTTTTTATTGGATACGAGTACTTTATATAGGATTGGTTACGAGAATTTTTGGAAATAAATCATAACCCAAAAATCAAATCAAAATCAGAATCTTCCCTAATAGGAAAGAATCTAAATCAAATTTGAATCCTAATCTAAGTAAATAGGAAAGAATTTAAACCAAATCAGAATCATAATCTAAGTAAATAGAAAAGAATCTAAATCAAATCAGGATCCTAATTGGCTTAAATGTATTACATCAATTAAATGGAAACTAGGCGATTAAAATAGAAATAACTGATTTGTTTCCCTAGTAGCCTCCTCAAGAAAAGGAAAAGTATCTGAAAAAGGAAAATAATATATTTTGCCGCCATAATGTGCAAATCAACTCCCTATTTCATTAAAGTGATTATTTGGAAATTTGAAGAGCCTGAATCATGCATTTATCATGTGCGATTCCTTCAACGGGCCTGCACGAATTTGATTGAACCCAAGTGCTTGTGATAGTTTCATCCTTAATCTCATCGGACATCTTTTTAGTTTTGGAAGCAATTTCTGTTTTGATTTTGAACTTTACGAAGTATTAGTAGTAGTTGATTTTTTCTTGCAAATTTCTGAATTTGCTTGTAAATATTACCGTCACTTAAAGTGTTTCTGTTTGAAATTTGTTTAAATTCTAGCTAACTGTTAAAGTTTGTTAACATTGAATTAACTTTGAGGGTCATTCTGGGTTTTGATTAAATAAGCAGGTTAAGAGCATTGTGCGCTTTTTACTTTCTGGGATTTCCTTGTCCTCGTTTTCATTTCATTATTATTGTTTTTTTAAATGTTCTAATTTTTAAATATTTTCAATTAAAACTGGGTTTGATTGCAAAATGGATTATTTGTGGATGAGAATACTTATACGGAGATTATAAAGCTATTTAGAGAAACAAAACATCTGCTATTAGCAAACATCTCCGCTATTGGAAATGGAATGGTATTTTTCCTTTTTCTGCTTATGTGTTCATATGTGGTAATTTCCATGTGTTAATAAACGTAAAGATACTAGCCTACCTATTATTTTTTAATAGCCAGAAGAAGCCGAGGGGTTTTGGTTTGCATTTGTCTTGTATTTGGTTAGAAGGCTGAGTGAGAAGAATGGAGAGAATTTGCAGCAGGGATCTAATGATAATGAATTCAATTTATGCCACATATTGAGAGTCATGAAGCTGAAGTATGTTGTTCATAACCCATGTGAATTTATTGAGTTTAATTGTTTTTTTTTTTAAAATGAAAGTTTCTGCTCTAATTTACTCTTTTCTTTTGTTTTTGTTTTTTTTTCCAGCATTGTGGATTTTTTCAAAGAGCTGCATCAGTTTCTAGTCAAGTCTGGTCCAATATTAAGTAACATTTATAGGGCAGATTGGGAGAAGTGGCTAGAGGTATTGACACGATATATTCAAGGATTGCATTAATATGCTTCTACATTCATGATTGTTCATCTCTAGTTTGGGTATCACTCATTTTTTCCTATTCAGGCAAAAGAATTGCAGGCCAATTTTGTGCACCTCAGTATTTTAAGCGAGTGAGCTTTCATACCTCTACATCTCCTGTTCTTAGTGTTGTCTTAAATAATTAGTGCCTTGTTTTGTTAATCATCTGATGACATAGTTAAATGTCTTAGAAGTAATATTCTTGGCACTCATGATGTATGCTGAATGAAAGTTTAAAATGATGATGATGGTCATAGCTTGCATTTTCAATTGGCATGGTTACACAAATCTCCTGTGGTTCCTTGGGGGTCAAGATAGTTCTTCACCTGTTTATTTTTTATCTTGCCGAAAATTGATATAAATGTAAATATTTTTAAAAGATTATTTTATAGGATTATAGCTATTTTTTTATTGAAGGCAAAGGAACCTAGAATGCACTCTGTCCCCTAATTTTTTTTCCCTTTCTGTATGTTTTTTACATCCTGTGCAATTGCTTCTTGTAGTATTCCTCTACCCAACTGCTTGTTGCAATATTATTTTACTCTACACAGAATCAGCCTGTTCTCTTTGCTTGCCATCCAGGATTTTCAGTGACCTAGTGTTTTCAAATCTACTAGCATTTATGCCTTGAATGGCTACAAACTTAAAGTTCTAATCTTTTGAGGCTACATAGTTGCCTTCAAGATGCTTAGTTCACTAATATATCAGGAGGCTAAATATAGTAAAAAATGGTTACTTAACTACAGTAAGAAAGTCCTTTTATTTTGTTACTCTTTGTTCTCTCTTTTTTTATTAAATAGAAATATAGAGTTTATAGCTTATACCAATAGAACTTTTGAAAAAATCGTTGGGTATTTGGTTGTCGATAAAAAACACTTTTGAACCATTAAATGTGATTTTTTTATTATATATTTTTAGAAAACTTCTACTCCCAAAAGCTCAAATTTTTTTTTAGAGGTAAATTAGCTTATTTAAGCTAAAAAAACTCTACTAAAAAAATAACCAAACACCATAAAAATTTTTAAAAAATACTTATACGATTAAATAAGCACTTATGACTCTTAAATAAGCCATACCAAACAGGCACGAAATCGTCCTTTTTAATAGAAAATTTGTCATTGGCATTGAGTTGGTTGCAACTACCTTACTTTACCACATTCAATTTTTAAATGCTACGTTTTGTGGGTTATATTTATGAGTGCTGATATTTGTTCCCGGTCAAACCCCGAAAATAACTTAAACAGCGTCGTTTTGATATTTTTTTTTCTTTTTTGCTACTCCAAAACGTTGCCGTTTTAACTTGCCATTTTCGTTTCACTTACCATTTGTAAAACGCGAGCATTGTCCCTGAACTGAAAGAATCCAAAATGCGCCTGAAAGAATCCAAAACGCGAACATTGTCCCTGAAAGAATCCAGTAGCTGGGAACGCGATTCGTTTCTTCTTTTCGAAGGCTGAAAAAATCGTTACTTTCCTTCCTCGACCGCGGTGTAGGCTTTCGGGATCCACAGCTCATCATCTCATCCTTAAGTCTGAATGCCTCCGTCAAATTTCCATGCTTCACGCAAGCCCCGATAAGATTTGTATATTCCCCTGAAGGAACCCGACCCATATCTCTCATCTCCTTCACCAGTCCACAAGCTACTTTCAAATTGGGTTTCCTACACAAAGCTTGAATAACCATTCTATATGCCCTAGCATCAAGCTTTACTCCTAAAGCCTTTGCATCCCTAAAATACTTCTCGGCTTCCTCGGTTGTATCTTCTTTTAAGCATGCACGCATCATTACCCTTATTGTCACTGAATCAACACCCAAACCTTTTAGGTTCATCTTATTATAAAACTCCTTTGCTTCATCAATCAAATTTCTCCGAACTAATGCCTTCAAAACTGAATTCATACTTCGCAGCAACGGAATTATATCGCGCTCTATCATCCCATTACAACACTCTACAGCGTCATTTATTCTATCAGCTCGAACATAGCTACGCAGCAAGTAACTGAAAACCCCAGAATCCAAATCAAAATCAAACCTTTTCGCACTTTCGATCAAGTGATCAATAATAGCAGCCGATGTGGGTTCTGAACCGCCTGAAACATAGTGATTAAG
Source organism: Citrus mangshanensis (assembly GCA_030449895.1). Classification (NCBI taxonomy): domain Eukaryota; kingdom Viridiplantae; phylum Streptophyta; class Magnoliopsida; order Sapindales; family Rutaceae; genus Citrus; species Citrus mangshanensis. Next base: position 187,628 of record JASUUJ010000060.1, on the reverse strand, counting down.
CAAATTCCGAGCATATCGATGAGACTCACGGTCTTTCATCAAAATGTGAAGCAGAACGCAAAATGTATCAAGGCTTTTGAGGAAGCCTCGCCGCCTTTCGACCCGTTTGAAGTACTCGAAAGCTGAAACTGGCTCGTTTCTGTAGCTTAGAAGAGAGCTTATCACACTGGTCTGTGATAAATCAGTGGGCTGAAAAGTATTGGATTCTGGGAAAATTGGGTTTCCAAAAAAATGGGAACCTTTGGTGATTTTCTCGGGAAAATTCTCGGAAACTGGAGATTCTGATGAGATGGGCTTTTCGGAGGACTGTGGTTGTGAGCATGTTAATTTAGTGTTTTTGAAATGCCGGATTATAAATGGTCGGATTGGTGAAGAAGTAAGCGAAGATCTCATCCTTTTTTTTTTTTTTAATGCTTACAGCTGCTGGTTACAATTAAATCGTAAAACCCTCATGTTCATGTAACATGATTAGCTAGATGGAAAGAGACGAACTTGTGGCGGCATGGGCTGGGCTCATACAGATTTCGGCCCTCATTGTTTTCATTAAGCAACTTGCTCTTCTCTATGTTGCTTTCCCAGGTGAAATGAAGAAACGAAAAAGAAGAGGAAGATATTTTATTCTTCTAAAATTGTCATCAGAAACGGCAACGTTTTGGAGTAGTAAAAAAAAAAATCAAAACGATGCCGTTTAACTTATTTTTGGGGTTGATCCGAGACAAACATCATTTTCCTATATTTATTAAGTGTTGACTGAAGTTCACACATGATATATAATTATTTAATGTTACTAGGTCCTATAAACGCATCTATCGTGAATTCTTCTTACCAAGTGATGCAAATGGTGATAAGCAGTCAGCTGCTGCCAGTACATCTGGCTATGTTTCAGACTATCATCGTTTCGGATGGTTGCTATTTTTGGCTCTCCGTATACATGCATTCAGCCGGTTCAAAGATCTAGTGACTTGCACAAATGGTTTGGTTTCCATACTGGTCAGTTACATTCCTCTTCAAATTCTAAGACGTACCTGAGACTTTACAAATATTTTTCGTGTGTCTTTTTGTTTTAGATTTTGGTATTTTGACAATATACAATGAACTTATGAAGGCCAGAATTATGTAGGATTCATTATATTACATGTTGTATGTTCAACAAGTTCATCACGATGATTCCATTCTACAACTTATGTTTCTTCTGCTCTCTTTATAAAAGATTGTCTAAGAATAACAAAATGAAGCATCATTTCTTACTGCATAATGAAATCTGTAACAGGCTATTTTGATTATTCCTTCTGAAATTTCAACATCCATGACTCCTCACGCTTTGGTAATTGTCTTGCTCTTTTGTTCACTTTATAAGATATTCTTTCTTTTTTTGGAGGATGGTGTTTTGTGATTTAATCCTTTTTTTTGTGTTTCATTTTTCTTTTTCCTTTTTTTTAATTAAAATTTTTTTGGAGTGACGTAAGATTCAGCAGTGCTGATTAGTTTAACATGTGCTCCAGTTAAGAAAAGCAGCAAAGGTGTGGACTTGATTGCGTCACTGTGCAGCATTTATGACACCTCAGAGGATAATTTGAGGAAAATAATGGAGAAGACCAATACTTTAATAGCGGATATATTGGAAAAAAAAGCCTTGTGAAGCATACGAATGTAAAAACGATAACTTAGAGAATATTGACACAGGCAGTTTTATAAGTTTCCCATCTATTTCTGGTTGGCCAATGTGCTTTCACTTACTGATGTTCGTGAAAATCTGAAACTCGTCAATGCAGATGGTCTGATCTATTTTGAAAATCTAATGGACGATTCATCTCTGTCATCCAGTTTGAATATTTTAGAGAAGGATTATGATAATGCCACTCGTAACAAAGGCGAGCTGGATGAGAGGGTGTTTATTAATGAGGATGACAGCTTACTTGGTTCAGGAAGCCTTTTTGGAGGTGCCGTGAATATAACTGGTGCCAAGGTATGTTTCAATGAAGAATGCTTTTAAAACCTATAAGCTGCATTTTAGTTTTACTCTTGTTTGTTCACTGATGTAGAAACACTTAATCTCATCATCCTTGATTCTATTTCATGCAGAGAAAATTTGATTCATTGGCCTCTCCTGTAAAGACAATTACCAGTCCACTTTCTCCCCATCGCTCTTCTACTTCGAAGATGGTTGTGACACCTGTCAGCACAGCAATGACTACTGCAAAGTGGCTAAGAACAGTTATTTGTCCACTACCATCAAAACCCTCAGCAGAGTTGGAGCGATTCTTGAAATCATGTGATAACGATGTAACTGGTGACGTGATACGCAGAGTACATATAATATTAGAAGCTATATTTCCCAGCAGTGGTTTAGGAGAGCGCTGTGTAACTTGAAGCCTCCAAGGTGCAAATCTGATGGACAACATATGGGCAGAACAGCGAAGATTGGAAGCCCTCAAGTTAAATTATAAGGTATTGGAAGCAATGTGTACAGCTGAAGCCCAAGTGTTGCACGCAAAAAATTTGACATCTTTATTCCACAGATGTATGCTCGCCTGTTCCGCCGAACTGGTTCTGGCAACACATAAGACTGTCACAATGTTGTTCCCTGCAGTTTTAGAGATAATTGGCATTACGGCTTTTGACCTTAGCAAGGTCATAGAGAGCTTTATTAGACATGAGGAATCTCTTCCAAGAGAATTGAGGCGGCATTTGAATTCATTGGAAGAGCGAATTTTGGAGAGCATGGTGTGGGAAAAGGGCTCTTCAATGTACAATTCCTTGACAGTTGCAAGACCGGCCCTCTCGGCGGAGATAAATCGTCTTGGATTCACAGATATTCTCTTCCAAAATTCACAAGATTCATGGGAAGAATTCACCTCCATCCTGTATCCTACAGAAGCACCACATGCTCCCTCCACAAGCACAGTTCCACCGACAGACTCACCTACCTGTCAACATTATGAGAACTTACCCTGGTGGAAAGAACCATTTGCTGAAGTTGACAGTGATGTTAACAACTTATCTCCCTCGCACAGTATTTAAAAGTTTCTTGTAATAATTGCTTTTGCTTTCGTAAAAAGCAAAGCATCTGCTTTACTTTATCTTTTCTAAGGCATCTTCCTTTTGATCCCAATGCCAACTTTCGATGCAATTGCCACGCACATTAACTTTTCTTCTGGGGGATTGTCCCCCGTACATTCTTTGCATAAACATGGGACTTCACCAGGTAATTCTTCTTTCACATTTTGTTTTAAATTTCTTTCGTGAATTTACTCTCCTTCATTTGAAGTTTGCAGTATTTTTAATTTTCAGTTTTATGCAAATTGTTATGGTGAACTTGTTACTGATGTGATTGTTTAACGCTTCTCTCGCCAGTTAGTTTTATGCATATTTTTCTTCTATTGTTGAAGAGATTTCCAATTTAATGAACATATTGATCATGTTGTCCTATTTTAGGTCAAAATGGTGATGTCAGGACTACCGGAGTGTGTTAGTGGAGCGAAATAACTTTACATCACTAGTGAAGGATTGCTTACTGGGCTTAAATAACCTTAAATCGAAGCCTTTGCCCGGTACAATTCAATGTAGTTGCAGGTTTAGAAAGTAGCAGATTTGAATCTGTACCATGTTCCTGCTTCTTTTTTCTCATCATTTGGCTGTTTATGCAGCCCAACACGGTCAAATCCTGGAGGTGGAGGAGAACCATGCGCAGAAACTGGGATCAACATTTGCTTTTGCAAGGTATAATAGGCAACATTTCAGCAAAAAATTTGTCCAGCTTTCCCATTCAAGAGTCTAAATTTTCCCATCACATTATTGTCTGCATGCCTTAAAAGTTTTGGAGGCATTGGCTCTCCACTTTCTTTCTTTCTTTCTTTCTTTTTTATTTTTAAAAAAATTAATTTTAGTTTATTTGTTTTATGAATTTATTTTTGGGGTTTCAGAGTGCGGTTTGGGTTGTTGGAAGAGCTTAGAACCACTATATTTATGAAATGTCAAACTTGGTGTAATTGGCCTGACTCTATTGTGGCTTTCTTTATGGTTGCTAGGATTATAGATGCTTCACAATATGTTAAGCCATCTTTTTCTGCCAGTTGCATAGAGGAACATGTGGCTGGATCTAAATGGTTCTCCTGCACTGCTCATTTTTGTTTGTGTTTAAATGGGAATTGAAATCATGCCAACATAAGTACAGAATGACTTAGAAGAAGACAGGAGACATATTACTGCCTCGATATTTAGACCTCAAATACTTCTTTCAGAAGTTACAAAACTATTTTATGAAGTTCTGGTTTATGTATCCCCTTATCTGATTAAGTAGCTCTGATGGAGATTGTGGTCTCACTTCTGAATATGCTTAGGATTGAATTATGCTTCCTTTATGTATATGTGTAGATCAATAAGTTAGCTGCCGTCAGAATCAATGCTATGGTGGAGAGATTACAATTGTCGCAGCAGATAAGGGAGAGTGTTTACTGTCTGTTTCAGCAAATACTTAGCGAGCGTTTGGGGCAGCTGCGCTGCCACAGCGGAGCTGCTCCCGATGCTTTATTCTAGGGAATATTCCCTAGAATATAGGGTGGAGAGCAGCTGCGCTGTGGCAGCGCAGCTGCCCTAAACGGCCTTAATCAGCGGACGTCTCTCTTCTTTAACCGTCACATTGACCAGATTATCCTCTGTTGTTTCTACGGAGCTGCGAAGGTTCTTTTTATTAGGAACTTGCATTATTCTTGTCTGCTTTTTATTGTCTACACTTTTAAGTCTCATTTGTTCTTTCTGTTTCCACTGATTGGTCTGCAGATTTCTCAGCTAAACTTGACCTTCAGAGAAATCATCTATAATTATGGGAAGCAACCACAATGTAAACCTCAAGTTTTTCGGAGTGTGTTTGTTGATTGGTCATCTGCAAGGCAGAGTGATCAGAGCAGGATCATGTTGATATTATAACATTTTACAACAAAATATTTGTTCCTGCTGTAAAGCCTTTGTTGGTGGAGCTTGGTCCTGTTGGAACGGCCATGAAGACTAACCGAGTTTCTGAAGTCAACCATAATAATGATGGTATACATTTCCAACCCTTATTTATGATTCTGACATTGAGTTTGTTACTTTTTTGTAAGCCATTGCCAAGTAAGTTTGAATTTTTCTTTCCTTATCTAATTAGATCCATGCCCCGGATCGCCTAAAGCATCAGTTTTTCCAGCCCTCCCTGATATGTCACCTAAGAAAGTATCTGCTACACACAGTGTGTACGTCTCACCATTGCGGACATCCGAGGTCTTTTTTCTTGTGTCTATTTCATTATCCTTTTCTTTAAAAAGCATTCTTATCTTGCATGAAATGGGCAAAACGTAATGAGAAAGTAAGGACTACTACCATTTAACTGTTTCACGAGTTGTTTTAATTTTGCCATTTCATTCTTGAAGCATCTGTGAAGCATATCTAGTTCAATTACTTAATAATAAAAAAGTAAAAAATCTATTGTACCTTTCATGTTTGGCTTAGAAGTACAAAGAATAAAAAATAAAAAAAAATCCTACTGCCACCATCACTGTCATCACTCTTGTTACTCTTTTTTGTACATGAGCTAAGAACGTGAGCAAAGTTAAGCTCGCCAAACCTTTGTTCTCCCAATGGTGTTTGGCACCTTTTTCTTCAATATTTATTTTAAGAAAACGAAAACAACTAAGAAAAGAACTAAGAGAGCAATTATGTATACACATTGAATGATAAAAAGATTATTAATTCTTCCTACACTCCTGGGAATCAAAATAGAGCTTCCTAATATTACTTTCTAAAGGAACTTAGATGTTTGAACTTGAAGCTAGCCATCACATTTATGTTGGTTGATGTTGACTTTTAGAAACTTGTTAGAGAAAATAACTCAGTTAGAAGGGATAGCAGAGAAATCTTTAATGAGAAAAACCATGAAATTGAAGCTGGAAAGTGTTGATAGGTACCTTTTCTTGTGGGATAAGTGTGGTAATATGGTTAAGGTGCTGTGTTAAGTTTTTCTTTTGCATCTTCTTATACTGAAGTCTTTGAGGTATCTAACTACAACAGTCTGGGCTTGCTGGATGGTTTCTCTGTTGTGTTACCGCTGTACAGGAGTAGGCTTTCATGAGCCATAAGGAGTAACCTTGTTTTAAGTTATTCTTGTGAATAACCCATTCTCTTTTTATTTTTTTATTTTTTTATTTTCTATGTATACAGATGGATGCTCTGATCTCACATAGCTCAAAAAGCTATTATGCTTGTGTTGGAGAGAGTGCTCATGCTTACCAGAGCCCTTCATAAGATCTGACTGACATTAATCACCGGTTGAATAGGTAACTTATTTCTTTATAGTGCAGTTTTTGTAGCTTAAACTATATTTCTACATCATTAATGTCATTTATTATTTTTTTATCCTAACAGTAACAAGAGAGTGAGAGGCGCACTCAACTTTGATGATGTTGATGTTGACGTTGGGTTGGTCAGTGATTCGATGGTAGCAAACAGCCTCTACCTTCAGAATGGAAGTGCTGCTGCATCCACGTGTGCGGTTTTGAAACCTGAGCAACCTGATCCCTAAATTAGTATTTGCATATTGACATGTTTTGTTAGTAAATTCTATTCCATTCCTCTCAATCCTTGATATACTTTAATTTATACCTCAATTTGTACTGAAGTTCATGACACCGGGTTTTGCGTGAGCAGTGAGTTATTTATAGAATAGCTGCCATCATACCCCATGTTTTCTGATCAAATACTTGTTTTAACTAAATAGCACACTGGGTTCTAACTACAAATAAAATAAGAAAATTTGCCTTTTCATTTGTTGTTGATCTTGCTTTTGCCAGAACTTGTTTTAATAGATATTATTGTTGCTGCTTATTCTTTGTCTGAGGAATATTGTTCTATTCCGTTTCTCTGGGATTATAACTGCAGGTAGTTTGACAATTTTCATTTTTGGTTACCTTTTAAAATCTGCCTAAACCGGTATATGCTTCTTGTCACCTCTGTATGCTGCCGCATCAAAATGTTTTACTTTTTTGATGCTATGATAAATTATAATTAGAACTTTCTTAATATTTATAATTAAAAATTTATTGGAAAGATAATTCTAATATGACATAGTCTAAAATTTTTATCCTTGCATATATCTATTCCACCTCTATTAGTAGGGAGATAATTTTATCCTTAGGTGATGTTTAGTTGGAAGGAGAGAATGAGAGGAAAGTAATTCAAATTTTACTTTTATTTACATTGTTTGGTTGCACAAAATATATAAAAATTTAATTTTCATTAGAATTTAATATTCCTTATAATGTAGAATTTGAATTCCACACCAAAAAGTGAAGAATTCAAATTCCTCTTATGTTGAAAACCCAAGCTTCCAAAATTGCCTTTCAACATTTTAACTTGCTTAATGCTATTAATAATTATTATTTATAATTTTATTTTATCAATTTAATATTATAAATAATTTTATATTAATTAAATTTAATGAATGATTTAAGAAATTTAATAAAATAAATAAACTTATTTATTTATTTAATATGAAAATATATAAATAAAAATTAACTATCGCCGGACTTCCGTCGGAACTTCGCCAGACCGTCATCGGACCTCCCCTGGACCGTCGTTGGACCCTTAGACATCACCGGAAGCCATTGAAAATTCACTGCAAAGTCATTGGCCGCCATTGACCTGCGTTGACTTAAGTTGACTGCTACTGTTGACCGACTTTATTTATATTAAATTATATTAAATAGTTTAGTATATCAAACTCAATGAAGAATTCTTACTCTAAAAGAATGTTTGTAGTTCTCAATGGGTTTTGCCTTTTATGTTGAAAAGCGTTACGAACATCAGGAAAGAAAATTGACTATCAGCCACTAAATATGTTTTTGCAAGATGATAAATTTCCTTTGCCCCGACGACAAAGCATGTTTTCTTTTCACAAAAATGCCTAGATCTTTTCCAAATTTGATTTAAAATCAGGTTTTTGGCAATTAGGCATTGAACCCTCGGAGCATTACAAAACTGCCTTTTGTATCCCAAATGCCCATTATCAATGGACAGTCCTTTCCTTCGGCCTCAAAACTGCCCCATCCATTTTTCAAAAACCCATGGTCAAAATCTTTCACCCTATCCTGCATCATTACATTGATGGTATCTTGCTTTTTTTAGGATCACATTTGATTCATGATATTGTTCAAAGTCAAGAAAAGCACCATTGCCACGGATAACATTGAATTCCTTGGTATGATCATAAAGGACGACCATTATCAGCCAGGAAAGCACATTGCCCAAGAGTTGCTTCACTTTCCAGATCAACAACTTTCTAAAAAGCAAGTTCAACAATTTCTAGGCATTATCAATTACATCAGAGACTTCATCCCACATGTGGACCGCTATACTCACCACCTCTCGGCTTTATTAAAAAAGAAGCCCCCAGAGTGGAATGCTGACCACACAACTACTGTCACTACCCTCAAGCAAATTGCACAAAATCCACCTCCCTTAAAGTTAATTACTGATGGAAAGCGCATATTGCAGACAGATGCAAGTGATAAATCATGGGGTGCCATCCTCCTCGAAGAACTCAACAACAAAGAATACTTTATCGCTTACGCTAGCGGACAATTTTCTGACACACAGAAGCATTACCATAGCGTATTCAAAGAAATCTTAGCGGTAAAGAATGGCATCAAAAAATTTGAGTATCACCTTATTGGACATCATTTTCTCATTCGATTGGACAGTTCAGCCTTCCCCAATATTCTCAATTTCAAAGGTACAACTATCCCAGAAAAGATGTTACTTCAATTAAAAGATTGGTTTTCCAAATATGATTTTTCGGTTAAGCATATAAAGGGGTCCCAAAACCTCATCCCTGATATGCTATCCAGACTCTCAAAACCAGAACACTCTCTAACCTTGATTTCCACAACATATCAATTTCCGATCATCTCCATGGCCACATCACCTCCACCAGAAGCTCTCACCAAGAAAACTTTTCCCCTTGAAAAAACTTTCTCTTCTGTCTTTGCTATCCAAGAGTTTGCAAGAAAAGCTATTTTCCGCTTCTTCATGAAAGCCTACCTTTTAGCTGACTCTTTCCATTTTCCACCTTCCACCTAGAAAATCTGTTCCTTACAGGTTTAACCCTCTCTCCGTCCAGCGAAATCACTGAAGATGAGTTATGGTACATCTGGTGCCTAACTGTTCTTTATGCCACCAAGTTAGTCTTACCAATCACTCCCACTTTGAACCATCTCCTTAATCCCGACAAAGCCACCTCTCTTACCTGGACATTACTTGAATGGTTCTCCCCAATACCATGGTGGAGAAAGAAGCTACCACAACTGTCAGAGATTTACAATCTTGAACGTATGCCCACCTCTGAAGCACAATTGTTTACATCAATATTTATCATTCACAGACCATACTTCCAACATCCAGACACAAATCTCTTTTGGACTCAAGACCAGGTATATGAATGGTTTACTGCACCTCACCCAGCTGTCATTGACAATGAAATCCAATCTAACCTGCACAACTACCTTTGTCAATTGAACCACCAAACTCCACCACACCAGGATATCTTTCACACCTCCTTAGGACCACAACATGACCTCATCATGATCCCCACTCCATACGCCATATCCAAACCAAAGTCCACAGGAATCATCATTAAAGAAGAAAAACCAGACTACACTGACTTCCTTTACCAAGACTCCCAAGACCCATGGGAAGAATTCCTTCCTCTAAGCCAACATCTCCAACAGTTTCCACAACCAACCATGTATGAACCCGGATCATCATCCCAACCCTCCAAAGTTGACAAGGCCACTCAGATGCCAAGCCCCAAGTCTCAGTCATCACCCCCCAGCCAGGATACCGAAGAGATTGCCCTTATCCACCTTGCCGTGGTCCCCACTGTAAGCATCTAAAGCTCTCCAAAACCTTTTTCCCAAAATACAACCGTGACACTGACCCAGATGAAACAGAAAGCTCATCCGAAGACGACTACATGAATCTCCGCTCTCCATAAAATAGTTTGTCTTGTTGTAATAATTATGTTCTACTTTATGATTTTGTCCTGTATAATTATTAAGGCTTGCTTTTCCTTTAACCTTTTGCTTTTGTCAAAGTCATGCTTTAATTATTAAAGCACACTTTGTCCTTTGTAATCATTAAAGTTGTCATGATGTGTCTTTTACTTTTGCTTTTGTAAAAGATAGGGATCCTGAATCTTCTTCGAGAATTCTCCTATATAAAGAATTCTCCTTTTGTTTGTAACATAAGAAGTTTTGAAATAAACTCTCGTGTGCTTCCATAAATTATGCATTTCTAAACCTCTCCTCTCTCTCTGCAAATGAAGATCTAGAGAAAGAAAAGGAATAAAGAATTAAATTTGTTCATTTTGAAACTTTAAGGAAGTATGCTCTGCACTTGCCTTCCAGTAAGGATCCTGTGCATCAGAAAACTTATGATGATTTTTTAAACGGTTTGGTACCCTATTTTAAAGACTAAGGAGAGTCTGTTTTTGGGTTATATGACCTTAAAAGAAACGTTTTAGGTTTTACGAATGCTCCTGTCCAAAAGAGATTTGTGTTTGGATATTGGAAGTATGGCCTGTGAATGATAAATACTGATGTAAACAGTTGTACTTTAGAGGGAGGCATGCGTTCAAGGTTGTAAATTTCTTACAGTTGTTGTAGCTTCTTTCTCCACCATGGTATTAGGGAAAACCATTCAAGTAATGTCCAGGTAAGAGAGGTGGCTTTGTCTGGATTAACGAGATTGTTCAAAATGGGAGTGATTGGTAGGACTAGCTTGGTTGCATAAAGAACTGTTAGGCACCAGATGTACCATAACTCATCTTCTGTGATTTCGCTGGATGGAGCGAGGGTTAAACCTGTAAGGAACAGATTTTCTAGGTGGAAGGTGGAAAATGGAAATGAGTCTACCAAAAGGTAGGCTTTCATGAAGAAGCAGAAAACAACTTTCCTTGCAAACTCTTGGATAGCAAAGACAGAAGAGAAAGTTTTGTCAAGGGGAAAAGTTTTCTTGGTGAGAGCTTCTGGTGGAAGTGATGTGGCCATAGAGATGATCGGAAATTGGTATGTGGTGGAAATCAAGGTGAGAGGGTTTTCGGGTTTTCGGGTCTTGAAAGTCTGGATAGCATATCAGGGATGAGGTTTTGGGACCCCTTTATATGCTTAACCGAAAAATCATATTTAGAAAACCAATTTTTTATTTGGAGTAACATCTTTTCTGGAACAGTTTTACCTTTGAAATTGAGAATATGGGGGAAGGCTGAATTGTCCATTCTGATGAGAAAATGGTGTCCAATAAGATGATACTCAAACTTTTTGATGTCATTCTTTACCGCTAAGATTTCTTTGAACACGCTATGGTAGTGCTTCTGTGTGTCAGAAAATTGGCCACTAGCATAAGCGATAAAGTATTCTTTTTCATTGAGTTCTTCGAGGAGGATGGCACCCCATGATTCATCACTTGCGTTTGTCTGTAATATGTGCTTTCCATCAATAATCAACTTTAAGGGAGGTAGATTTTGCGCAATTTGCTTAAGGGTAGTGACAACAGTTGTGTGGTCAGCATTCCATTATGGGGGCTTTCTTTTCAATAAAGCCGAGAGGTGGTGGGTATAGCGGTCTACATGTGGAATGAAGTCTCTGATATAATTGATAATGTTGAGAAACTGTTGAACTTGCTTTTTGGAAAGGTGCTGATCTGGAAAGTAAAGCAATTCTTGAGCAATGTGCTTTCCTGGCTGATAATGGCCGTCCTTTATGATCATGCCAAGGAATTCAATGTTATTCGTGGCAATGATGCTTTTCGTGGCAGACAGCATGATTCTATGACTTTGGACAATATCATTGAATTGAGTTAACAGCTGGCGATGTTCATCATGTGATCCTGAAAAAAGCAAGATATCATCAATGTAAATCAATGCATGATGCAGGATAGGTTGGAAGATTTGGACCATGGATTTTTGGAAAATGGATGGGGTAGTTTTGAGGCCAAATTGTAGAACTGTCCATTGAAAATGGGCATTTGGGATACAAAAGGTAGTTTTGTAACGCTCAGAGGATTCAATGCCTAATTGCCAGAAACCAGATTTTAAATGAAATTTGGAAAAGATCTGGGCATTTTTTAGAAAAGTAAACATGCTTTGTCGGCGGGGCAAAGGAAACTTGCCATCTTGCAAAAACATGTTTAATGGCTGATAGTCAATGACTAGGCTTTTTTTTCCTCGGACAATTTCAGAATACTTTTCAACATAAAAGGCTTGGCAAGCCCATTGAGAATTCGTGGGCTTGATTAATCCTTGGGCGAACAGTTGTGAACATTCTTTTTGGGCTAGGAGTAAGTCAGAAGGACTCATTCCTAGATGAGTAGCTTTGGTTGGGTTAATGTCTTCATTTAGTTTGAAAGGTAACCTGATGAAGAAAGATAGATTTTTCCACAAAGGGTTTGGATGAGTGAACTCAGAATGGGACCTTGGACAGAAACGTAAAAGATGGGATGAAATATCCTGGTGGGACTGGGGAGTGTCAGACAAATTGTAGTGTTTCAGAATGTCTGTGAATGGTTTGAACATGGACTTGACTCGAATTCCAGTGGAAATTATTTGGAGGTGTGTGATTTGGTGAAGTATGTCAAATTCTAACAAGATATCTTTATTAGGAAGGGTTGAACCGATAACCTTGGTCCAAATGACACAATTTGGGAAGATTTGAATACCAATGGGTTTGTTGGTAATCAAAGAGGTAGTGAAAAATTTGCCATTAACGGCCCTGAAATTTTCTTCATACTTTGTCCAGTATTCGGAGGGAAGAATATTGGGGTTTACCATGCTACGTTGGGCGCCAGTGTCTATGAGACCAATTGCTAGAATGGGCCTTTGGAATTTTGAGGGCAAGATATGGAGTTTGATGGAGGGTATAGGAATTGTAGTATCAAGGGACAATAATTGTTGGTGGAAGATAACTTGAGACAAATCACTATCTGAGTCATCAGAGGAGTTTTGTAGTGCAAACACGGTTTCATCATTGGGTTCATCTTGCTCAGAGAAATAGAATTCGAGTTCATCATTCTCGGGAGAGTAGTCTGTAGTGGCTTGAAGGTGTTCAACTAGCCGAATGGATTTCTCTCGTTTGTTGGGAAAATCTTCAGCATAATGACCTTTCTTCTTGTAGATGAAACATCTGCTTGATGACTTTCGTTTGAATTCTCTGGAGGAAGATGATTTTTTTTCTGAAGAATCAGTAGGGCTTTCGGGACCTGCGAGGTTTAGATGAAGATTCTGGATTTTTGAATTTCCGAAAATGCCTTTTCTTCTTAGAACTGCAATCACAATCCTTTTTTCTGTTTGCATTTGATCTGCAAGTAGGGTTTTTTGCAGGCACTTCTGAATGGTTCTTTGTCTTTCAACAGTTCTTTGAAAAACTGTTTCTGCTCACAAAGTTTGTCAAGGCATGTTTTGGCAATCTGGAAGATTTTGCCAAGAGAGATGTTGTCAAGGATGAGATTGGAGGCGGTAATTGTCGTTGTATATCGGGTTGGAGTTCTTCTGGAAGGGAAGCCAGAAAGACATGCTTTAATGTAGGCTCATTGAATCCATTAAGCTTATAGAACAGTAAGGACATTCGTTTGTAATGGAAGTCAAGATCCTTAGCATTGAGTGAACAACATTTCATGTTGAGATAGTCCCGTCGTGCAGCTTCAAAAACTGCAGTGGGGTCTCCAAGGAATTGATCATGGATGACTGCAAGGGCACTTGAGACTTCTGGTAATTGAACAAACTGTAATTGTCTGTATTGACCTAAAGAATCAAACCAATCTCTTAGAGCACCCGTAAAACTAGTAGCAAATTCTCTAAGGACTGACTGAGTTGTGGCTCCTGGCCTTAGCATTTGTAGGTCAATCCAGGCAGACATTTCAGTAAGTCTCTCTCTTCATTTATGAGATGGAAGATCATCAAATGTGAACCATGGACCATTTGACGATTTTTGACTTGTTGAACCGGTCTGGACTTGGGCTGGAGGAGGTTGGTGTGTTGCAGAGAAGTCTGGTATGTTGTCGTCAACTTTTGAAGGAATATCAACATATGGTTCTGTGTGAGAGGTTTGGGCGTGATCAGGTTAGTCAGGTTGAGCCATCAGGATTCTAATGATATCAGCATAGGACTTTTCAGAGTCACTAGTGGATACTAAAGATTCTGTGTCAGACTCAGAATGGCTGTTGGAAATGGCTAGATTTGAATCAGATGTTTGAGCAGAAGTTTGATCATTAGGGGTAGATGATGGATCGACAATGTGGGCACTATACTGGTGCAGGGGTTCTTTGTCTTTGGACTGAGGATGAGTTTGGGATTGAGGTAGGAGTGGAAGTGTGGGCGGTAGGGACTACTGTCCAGGAATGGACATGGATGGCTGATGAATGTTGACAGGGCGTGATTGAGGTTTAGGCTTTGGTTTAGGTTTAGGTGGTGGTGGTAAGGGATTGTCTCTAAAAAGGGTATGAGTCATGCCAAATAACTTGGAAGGGTCATACTGTTTGATGGGGGAAAGCATAGAGGCAAATGGATGATAAGTTGGACCTATGGAAGGGATATGAGGCGATGTGGTAAAAAGGGTAGGTCTTTACTTTTCAGATTCAATCTGATCAAGCTCGGCTTTTAAGCGTCTGATTTCCCTTTCTTTTTGGTCAAATTCTAGGCCATCGTATCTTTGAGCAAGCATGGTTCGTAACTCTGAATCAAGTTGAGTAATTCTAGATTGAAGATTGTGGTGGATCTGCTGCATCTGTGCAGTAATGGAGTCAACTTTCGTCTCAATCTGTTCAGTTCGTAAACTGATTTTCTCAACTTTTGAATTGATATGCAACAAAGTATCATTCTGTGCTCTGGCATTTTAGGTTTGCCAGTTAAGGACTGATTTAAAAGGTTTGGGAGGTTCTAGGTGGCCAGTGGAGGTAATAGCGGAAGGGATAAAAGGTTTGGATACCACATTTCGGTGGGAATCTGTGTGAGTTTCTAAAGGAGGAAAGGAGGAAGGGTAGTCTGAAGAGGTAGAAAAAAACATCATACAAGCTATCGGTTGGACGATAGGTATTGAGGGTGGGATGGGGGATGGAATCTCAAGTTTGCAATGCTTTGCAATCCATTTGAGTTTTTTTTTGTAGATGGATAATGGAGCTGGTGGAGGTGGAGGATCTTTTGGGGATTTGGGTTTACAGTGTTGACATGAGAGTGGAGGTTTTTTCTTTTTGGGTTTCTTTTTGGTGGCATAATCGGCGTCCTCTTCCCAGTCATCCCAACAGGGACAATCGGGGTCATACATGCCAGAGCCTGGGACATCCCATAGGAAATGTCCATTTTACTTTGCTGGATAAACAGTGTAGCCATCAGAAGTGAACCCTGTAATGGAAAGATCTTCCTGAGCTGTCTGAATAGCTATGATCATTGAAGAATAGGTAAATGAGAGCCGAGGGGGCTCTTGTGGAGCACTGGGAGGTGGTTTAAAAGTCATTCGGACTGTTCCATCTTGGCGTCTTTCAAACATGCTTTCAGAGGTCTAAATGGGAGTTGTATTTTGGTGGAACTGCTTATAGTCGGAGATCCATTCAAGAGGCATAAGCTTTATGAGCTCATGGCGGGGAAGTTGTCTTGGGATCTGAATAATTGTGGGAATCTGGTCAGATTCTGCTAACACCATGAGGGTGTCAGAGTGGTGTTCTGGAGTGGGTAGATCTAAGGCATGATTTTGAAGCCTATAGACCAGTTGATGGTGTAGGGTGGCAATTTTGGCAGAGGAAATTTGTTATGCACCTTGAATTTGGAGGGTAAGGATTAATCTGTATCTAGCAGAGCAAGTCGAGCGGTAACCGGTAATATTTTTCTCCCATGGAGGGTAAGGATTAATCTGATGCCTCCAAGATGGAGATGAGTGATTGCAGTTCTAAGAAGAAAAGACATTTTCGGAAATTCAAAAATCCAGAATCTTCATCTAAACCTCGCAAGTCCCGAAAGCCCTACCGATTCTTCAGAAAAAAATCATCTTCCTCCAGAGAATTCAAACGAAAGTCATCAAGCAGATGTTTCATCTACAAGAGGAAAGGTCATTATGCTAAAGATTTTCCCAACAAACGAGAGAAATCCATTCGGCTAGTTGAACACCTTCAAGCCACTACAGACTACTCTCCCGAGAAGGATGAACTCGAATTCTATTTCTCTGAGCAAGATGAACCCAATGATGAAATCGTGTTTGCACTACAAAACTCCTCTGATGACTCAGACAGTGATATGTCTCAAGTTATCTTCCACCAACAATTGCTGTACCTTGACACTATAGTTCCTATACCCTCCCTCAAACTTCATATCTTGCCCTCAAAATTTCAAAGGCCCATTCCAGCAATTGGTCTCATAGACACTGGCGCCCAACATAGCATGTTAAACCCCAATATTCTTCCCCCCGAATACTGGACAAAGTACGAAGAAAATTTCAGGGCCGTTAATGGAAAATTTCAGTTAAGCATATAAAGGGGTCCCAGAACCTCATCCCTGATATGCTATCCAGACTCTAAAAAACAGAACACTCTCTAACCTTGATTTCCACAACATACCAATTTCCGATCATCTCCATGGCCACATCACTTCCACCAGAAGCTCTCACCAAGAAAACTTTTCCCCTTGAAAAAACTTTCTCTTCTGTCTTTGCTATCCAAGAGTTTGCAAGAAAAGCTGTTTTTCGTTTCTTCATGAAAGCCTACCTTTTGGCAGACTCATTTCCATTTTCCACCTTCCACCCAGAAAATCTGTTCCTTACAGGTTTAACCCTCGCTCCATCCAGCGAAATCATTGAAGATGAGTTATGGTACATCTGGTGCCTAACTGTTCTTTATGCAACCAAGCTAGTCCTACCAATCACTCCCATTTTGAACAATCTCCTTAATCCAGACAAAGCCACCTCTCTTACCTGGACATTACTTGAATGATTTTCCCCAATAACATGGTGGAAAAAGAAGCTACAACAATTGTAAAAAATTTACAACCTTGAACGCATGCCTGCCTCTGAAGCACAACTGTTTACATCAGTATTTATCATTCACAGGCCACACTTCCAACATCCAAACACAAATCTCTTTTGGACTCAAGACCAGGTATATGAATGGTTTACCGAACCTCACCCAGCTGTCATTGATAATGAACTCCAATCCAACCTGCACAACTACCTTTGTCAACTGAACCACCAAACTCCACCGCACCGGGATATCTTTCACACCTCCTTAGGTCCACAACATGACCTCATCATGATCCCCACTCCATCCGCCATATCCAAACCGAAGTCCACAGGAATTATCATCAAAGAAGAAAAACCAGACTACACTGACTTCCTTTTCCAAGACTCCCAAGACCCATGGGAAGAATTCCTTCCTCTCAGCCAACATCTCCAATAATTTCCACAACCAACCATGTATGACCCAGGATCATCATCCCAACCCTCCAAAGATAACAAAGCCACTCAGATGCCAAGCCCTAAGTCCCAGACATCACCCTCCAAGTCGGGATACCGAAGAGATTACCCTTATCCACCTTGCCGTGGTCCCCACTGTAAGCATCCAAAGCTCTCCAAAATCTTTGTCCCAAAATACAACCGTGACACTGACCCAGATAACACAGAAAGCTCATCCGAAGACGATTACATGAATCTCCGTTCTCCATAAAGTAGTTTGTCTTGTTGTAATAATTATGTTCTACTTTATGATTTTGTTATGTATAATTATTAAGGCTTGCTTTTCCTTTAAGCTTTTGCTTTTGTCAAAGTCATGCTTTAATTATTAAAGCACACTTTGTCCTTTGTAATCATTAAAGCTGTCATGATGTGTCTTTTACTTTTGCTTTTGTAAAAAATAGGAATCCTGTCCTATCTTCTCCGAGAATTCTCCTATATAAAGAATTCTCCATTTGTTTGTAACATAAGAAGTTTTGAAATAAACTCTCGTGTGGTTCCATAAATTATGCATTTCTAAACCTCTCATCTCTCTCTGCAAAGAAGATCTAGAGAAACGTTTTACGAATGCTCTAGGTTTTACGAATGCTCAAAGAAACGTTTTAGGTTTTACGAATGCTCCTATCTTTGTATCAGAGCCATACTTGTCCTTGAAACTTTTATGTTTTCTAAACTTCCGTTTTTCTTGCTCAAAATGGTATGATTTATTTCTTTTTTTTGTTTTGATCTCTAGATCTTCAGGAGCAGAGAGACTTTCTCATTCATGGCTTCCACTTCATCTTCCCCTCCTTCTAATCCAGTTACTCTTTCTTCTACTCTTTCTTTGCCCAAATCCTGCACCTCTCATATCGCCAATAAGATTGAAAACCTTGTAGAAGATTCCTACATCCCTGAATCCGCCCAAATCAGTGAGTCATTATACCCTCTCATCAGCCCTTATCAGCTGTACAAACGCCCCAGTTCCTTTACCCAAAGTATCCGTACTCTTATATCTATTAGACGGCGTCAACCTAAAGAATATATCTAGTCTTCTCGCCCGGACCAATGTGCTCTTCAAGCAACCTCTGTTGAGCAATATGTCACTTTGGAAATACCTTCAAAGTTAATTTCCAATTGGAAAAGAGAAGGTTACACTCATCTCCAACTCTTCATGCAGGAAGTGTTTTACTCACTTTTTAATCCAAATTCAACCTTTCTCTCCAAGACACCAATTTGCCCACAACCCTGAAAGTTAAAGTTCAAATTTAGGTGCAGAACAAATTTCTTCTACCAAAATAGCCACTTTACACCACCAACTGGTCTATAGGCTTCAAAATCACGCCGTAGATCTTCCCACTCCAGAACACCACTCTGACACCCTCATGGTGTTAGCAGAATCTGACCAAATTCCCACAATCATCCAGATCCCACGACAACTTCCCCGTCATGAGCTTATCAAGCTTATGCCTCTTGAATGGATCTCCAATTATGAGCAGTTCCATACCAATACAGCTCCAATTCAGACATCTGAAAGCATGTTTGAAAGACGACAAGATGGAACAGTCCGAATGACTTTTAAACCACCTCCGAGTGCTCCACAAGAGCCCCCTCAGCTCTCCTTTACCTATTCTTCAATGATCACAGCTATTCAGATAGCTCAGGAAGATCTGCCCATTACAGGGTTCAATTCTGATGGATACCCTGTTTATCCAGCAAAGAAAAATGGACATTTCCTATGGGATGTCCCAGGCTCCGGCATGTGTGACCCAAATTATCCCTGCTGGGATGATTGGGAAGAAGACGATGATTATGCTACCAAAAAGAAACCCAAAAAGAAAAAACCTCCACTCTCATGTCAACACTGTAAACCCAAATCCCCAAAAGATCCTCCACCTCCACCAGCTCTATTACCCATCTACAAAAAAGAACTCAAATAGATTGCAAAGCATTGCAAACCTGAGATTCCATCCCCCATCCCACCCTCAACACCTATCGTCCAACCGATAGCTTGTATGATGTTTTCTTCTACCTCTTTAGACTACTCTTCCTCCTTTTCTCCTTTAGAAACTCACACAGATTCCCACCGAAATGTGGTATCCAAACCTTTTATCCCTTCCGCTATTACCTCCACTGGCCACCTAGAACCTCCCAAACCTTTTGAATCAGTCCTTAAACCCAAAATGCCAGAGCACAGAATGATACTTTGTTGCATATTAATTCAAAAGTTGAGAAAATCAGTTTACGAACTGAACAGATTGAGACGAAACTTGACTGCATTACTGCACAAATACAGTAGATCCACCACCATCTTCAATCCAGAATTACTCAACTTGATTCAGAGTTACGAACCATGCTTGCTCAAAGATACTATGGCCCAGAATTTTACCAAAAAGAAAGGGAAATCAGACGCTTAAAAGCCGAGCTTGATCAGATTGAATCTAAAAAGCAAGGACCTACCCTTTTTACCACATCGCCTCCTATCCTTTCCATAGGTCCAACTTATCATTCATTTGCCTCTATGCTTTCCCCCATCAAACAGTATGACCCTTCCAAGTTATTTGGCATGACTCATACCCTTTTTAGAGACAATCCCTTACCTCCACCACCTAAACCTAAACCAAAGCCTTAACCTCAATCACACCCTGTCAACATTCATTAGCCATCCATGTCCATTCCTGGACAGCAGTCCTTACCGCCCACACCTCCACTCCCACCTCAATCCTAAACTCATCCTCAGTCCAAAGACAAAGAACCCCTGCACCAGTATAGTGCCCACATTGTCGATCCATCATCTACCCCTGATGATCAAACTTCTGCTCAAACATTTGATTCAAATCTAGCCATTTCCAACAGCCATTCTGAGTTTGACACAGAATCTTCAGTATCCACTAGTGACTCTGAAAAGTCCTATGCTGATATCCCCAGAATCTTGATGGCCCAACTTGATCCACCTGATCATGGCCATGTTGATATTCCTTCAGAAGTTGACGAAGACATACCTGAATTCTCTGCATCACACCAACCCCCTCCAGCCCAAGCCCCAACCGGTCCCACAAGTCAAAAATCATCAAATGGTTCATGGTTCACCTTTAATGATCTTCCATCTCGTAAATGGCGCAAGAGACTTACTGAAATGTCTGGTTGGATTGACCTCCAAATGCTAAGGCCAGGAGCAACAACTCAATCAGTCCTTAGAGAATTTATTACTCATTTTACGGGTGCTCTAAGAGATTGGTTTGATTCGTTAAGCCAATACAGACAATTACAGTTTGTTCAATTACCAGAAGTCTCAAGTGCCCTTGCGGTTATTCATGATCAATTCCTTAGAGACCCCTCTATAGTTTTTGAAGCTGCACGACGAGACTATCTCAACATGAAATGCTGCTCACTCAATGCTACGGATCCTGACTTCCATTACAAATGCACGTCCTTGCTGTTCTATAAGCTTAATGGCTTCAATGAGCCAACTTTAAAGCATGTCTTTCTGGCTTCCCTTCCCGAAGAGCTCCAACCCGATATACAACGGCAACTCACCGCCTCCAATCTCATTAACCCGACCAAAGCTACTCATCTAGGAATGAGTCCTTCTGACTTACTCCTAGCCCAAAAGGAATGTTCACAACTGTTAGCCCAAGGTCTAATCGAGCCCACTAGTTCTCATTGGGCTTGCCAAGCCTTTTATGTTGAAAAGCATTCTAAACTTGTCCGAGGAAAGAAACGCTTAGTCATTGACTATCAGCCACTAAATATGTTTTTGCAAGATGACAAATTTCCTTTGCCCCGACGACAAAGCATGTTTACTTTTCTAAAAAATGCCCAGATCTTTTTCAAATTTGATTTAAAATCAGGTTCTTGGCAATTAGGCATTGAACCCTCGGAGCGTTACAAAACTGCCTTTTGTATCTCATTGTCAATGACAGTTGGGTGAGGTGCAGTAAACCATTCATATACCTGGTCTTGAGTCTAAAAGAGATTTGTTCTAGATGTTGAAAGTATGGCCTGTGAATGATAAATACTGATGTAAACAATTGTGCTTCAAAGGCAGGCATACGTTCAAGATTGTAAATCTCTGACAGTTGTTGTAGCTTCTTTCTCGACCATGGTATTGGGGAGAACTATTCAAGTAATGTCCAGGTAAGAGAGGTGGCTTTGTCGGGATCAAGGAGATGGTTTAAAGTGGGAGTGATTGGTAGGACTAGCTTGGTGGCATAAAGAACAATTAGGCACCAGATGTACCATAACTCATCTTCAGTGATTTTGCTGGATGAAGCGAGGGTTAAACCATTAAGGAACAAATTTTCTGGGTGGAAGGTGGAAAATAGAAAAGAGTCGGCTAAAAGGTAGGCTTTCATGAAGAAGCGGAAAACAACTTCTCTCCAAACTTTTGGATAGCAAAGACAGAAGAGAAAGTTTTTTCAAGGGGAAAAGTTTTCTTGGTGAGAGCTTCTGGTGGAAGTGATGTGGCCATGGAGATGATCGGAAATTGGTATGTTGTGGAAATCAAGGTTAGAGAGTGTTCTGATTTTGAGAGTCTAGATAGCATATCAGGGATGAGGTTCTAGGACCCCTTTATATGCTTAACCGAAAAATCATATTTGGAAAACCAATCTTTTAATCGGAGTAACATCTTTTCTGGGACTGTTTTACCTTTGAAATTGAGAATATTGGGGAAGGCTGAACTGTCCAATCGGATGAGAAAATGATGTCCAATAAGATGATACTCAAATTTTTTGATGCCATTCTTTACCGCTAAGATTTCTTTGAATACGCTATGGTAATGCTTCTGTGTGTCAGAAAATTATCCTCTAGCATAGGCGATAAAGTATTCTTTGTTGTTGAGTTCTTCGAGGAGAATGGCACTCCATGATTCATCACTTGCATCTGTCTGCAATATGCGCTTTCCATCAGTAATCTGGTCAGATTCTGCTAACACCATGAGGGTGTCAGAGTGGTGTTCTGGAGTGGGTAGATCTAAGGCATGATTTTGACGCCTATAGACCATTTGATGGTGTAAGGTGGCAATTTTGGCAGAGGAAATTTGTTCTGGACCTTGAATTTGGACTTGAACTTGCAAGGCCGTGGACAAATTGGTGTCTTGGAGAGAAAGGTTGAAATTTGGATAAAAGGTGAGTAAAAGACTTCTGGCATGAAGAGTTGTGAGAACAGTGCCGATAACAACATCTTGGTACTGTTTGAACTGGGTATCAAGCATAGCAATTCGAGCTGTGACCGGTAACCCTTTTTTCCCATGAAGGGTAAGGATTAATCTGATGCCGCCAAGATGGTGATGATTGTAACCTTCTCTTTTCCAATTGGAAATTAACTCTGAAGGTATTTCCAAAGTGACATATTGCTCAGCAGAGGTTACTTGAAGAGCACATTGGTCCAGGCGAGAAGACTGGATATATTCTTTAGGTTGAGGCCGTCTAGTAGATATAAGAGTATGGATACTTCGGGTAAAGGAACTCGGGCGTTTGTACAGCTGATAAGGGCTGATGAGAGGGTATGATGACTCACTGATTTGGGCGGATTCAAGGATGTAGGAATATTCTACAAGGTTTTCAATCTTATTGGCGGTATGAGAGGTGCAGGATTTGGGCAAAGAAAGAGTAGAAGAAAGAGTAACTGGATTGGAAGGAGGGGAAGATGAAGTGGAATCCATGAATGAGAAAGTCTCTTTGCTCCTGAAGATCTAGAGATCAAAACAGAAAAAAGACAAATCATACCATTTTGAGCAAGAAAAACGGAAGTTTAGAAAACATAAAAGTTTCAAGGACAAGTATGTCTCTGATACCGGGATAGGAGCATTTGTAAAACATAGAGCATTCGTAAAACCTAAAACGTTTCTTTTAAGGTCATATAACCCAAAAACAGACTTTCCTTAGTCTTTAAAACAAGGTACTAAACCGTTTAAGAAATCATCATAAGTTTTCTGATGCACAGGATCCTTACTGGAAGGCAAGTGCAGAGCATACTTCCTTAAAGTTTCAAAATGAACAAATTTAATTCTTTATTCCTTTTCTTTCTCTAGATCTTCATTTGCAGAGAGAGAGGAGAGGTTTAGAAATGCATAATTTATGGAACCACACGAGAGTTTATTTCAAAACTTCTTATGTTACAAACAAAGGGAGAATTCTTTATATAGGAGAATTCTCGGAGAAGATAGGACAGGATCCCTATCTTTTACAAAAGCAAAAGTAAAAGACACATCATGACAGCTTTAATGATTACAAAGGACAAAGTGTGCTTTAATAATTAAAGCATGACTTTGACAAAAGCAAAAGCTTAAAGGAAAAGCAAGCCTTAATAATTATACAGGACAAAACCATAAAGTAGAACATAATTATTACAACAAGACAAACTACTTTATGGAGAGCGGAGATTCATGTAGTCGTCTTCGAATGAGCTTTCTGTTTCATCTGGGTCAGTGTCACGGTTGTATTTTGGGAAAAAGGTTTTGGAGAGCTTTGGATGCTTACAGTGGAGACCACGGCAAGGTGGATAAGGGCAATCTCTTCGATATCCTGGCTTGGGGGGTGATGACTTGGACTTGGGGCTTGGCATCTGAGTGGCTTTGTCAGCTTTGGAGGGTTGGGATGATGATCCGGGTTCATACATGGTTGGTTGTGGAAACTATTAGAGATGTTGGCTTAGAGGAAGGAATTCTTCCCATGGGTCTTGGGAGTCTTGGTAAAGGAAGTCAGTGTAATCTGGTTTTTCTTTCTTGATGATGATTCCTGTAGACTTTGGTTTGGATATGGCAGATGGAGTGGGGATCATGATGAGGTCATGTTGTGGTCCTAAGGAGGTGTGAAGGATATCCCGGTGTGGTAGAGTTTGGTGGTTCAATTGACAAAGGTAGTTGTGTAGGTTGGATTGGATTTCATTGTCAATGACAGCTAGGTGAGGTGCAGTAAACCATTCATATACCTGGTCTTGAGTCCAAAAGAGATTTGTGTCGGGATGTTGGAAGTATGGCCTGTGAATGATAAATACTGATGTAAACAATTGTGCTTCAGAGGCAGGCATACGTTCAAGATTGTAAATCTCTGACAGTTATTGTAGCTTCTTTCTCCACCATGGTATTGGGGAGAACCATTCAAGTAATGTCCAAGTAAGAGAGGTGGCTTTGTCTGGATTAAGGAGATTGTTCAAAATGGGAGTGATTGGTAGTACTAGCTTGGTTGCATAAAGAACAGTTAGGCACCAGATGTACCATAACTCATCTTCAGTGATTTCGCTAGATGGAGCGAGGGTTAAACCTGTAAGGAACAGATTTTCTGGGTAGAATGTGGAAAATGGAAAAGAGTCGGCTAAAAAGTAGGCTTTCATGAAGAAGCGGAAAATAGCTTTTCTTGCAAACTCTTGGATAGCAAAGACAGAAGAGAAAGTTTTTTCAAGGGGAAAAGTTTTCTTAGTGAGAGCTTCTGGTGGAAGTGATGTGGCCATGGAGATGATCGGAAATTCGTATGTTGTGGAAATCAAGGTTAGAGAGTGTTCTGGTTTTGAGAGTCTGGATAGCATATCAGGGATGAGGTTCTGGGACCCGTTTATTGTTAGTAATATGCCCTAAAGGCCAATCAAATGGTGTTTGTTTGTTTAGGGAATTACTGTATTTGAATAGCATTTTGATATTTATAAAATGGCAAAGTTATCAATATTCATAAATTAATTTAATGAATATAGTCCAAGAAGTAAAATAGTTAAGGAACACATTCTCGAGTTTGTCGAGAATATGAAACGTGCATCCTTTGTACTATACTTCTAAAATAGTTCCTAGTGGTGGATTTATGAATGGACATTATAAATTCCTATAAACACTAGTATGTGTTATGACTCCTTATGGTATGTGATACTAAAATGGATGGTGAGTTTCATATCATTGACATGAGATGTCAAGTCAAACACATAGGTACTTGTTGAGAGAACGAGTTTACTGAACTTGACCAAATATAGTAAGCCATATGGTTTTGAGTGTTAATGGCTTACTATACATTGTATTAGACACTATGTTTAGTAATGGTCTTTAGACCTGAGGCATAACAGATGTCTTATACATAGACATCTCTGATATGTGAAAGCATAATGATTGATTCCTAATCACGGAAGAGATCTAGCAATAGCTGTCATGGTTGGTTATGTATAAAGACAAGTGTATGGCCAATATGGAATTCATCACTTTGTAATATACAAAAAGGATGTCCCTATTAGATAATATGAATTGGCATGAGAAATCCTTGGCCAAGGTGAAATATATTTGAAGGAGTTCAAATTATATTTTCATGTCAAGTTTATTTCGATTTATTTTGAGATAAAGCATAAGTGCTTAACATAATAAACCATAAGCCGTGCTTTTCTCTGGACATGGATGATGAAGAGACCAAGACATAGAGATACAATGGAATAGGTTCTATAGATCCAACAATTCTTGTTATTTGGATAGTTGTGATATACTGCTAGGTGTCACTCATGACTTGTAGAAACCTTAAGATCAATATTGGTAAAGCGTATTAGCAATGCATCTTAAGGTCATTAGAAAAGTTCTAATTGATGACTAAAGAGTTATCATTAAAATAGTTCTACTACCTTATAACTAAGAACCTAAAAGGTCACACACTAAATAGAAATGAAAAAGGAGTTACTAGAAAATGAGAAGTTAAATTTCCTAATTTTAGGAAAATCAATATTTATATTATAATTCATTGAGAATGAATATATATATAAATATATCTTAAATATGATTTAAGATAGAAATTTAGATGTTCCATAAATAGTTTAAGGAACAAAATAAATTTCGTAAATCCTCCATTAAACATTATGTAATATCGAGCACGTAAAATGATCATTTTGGACATGTTCCGGTTCATATATGATTATGGACTTCTAGACCAATTTTGGGTTTAGAATTTTGGGCTTTTATTGGATCTAATATGGATTAAGAGAAAGCATTAGAACATGTCACAAAATGAGCCCACATTTAACCATTTGATTTGATCAAAATGGGGTTAATTAATTAATTACGAAATTAATTAATTTAGCTATTTATATATTTCATTAAATAATTTATTTAAGTGATAAGATCACTTTCAAAAAATAATAGCTAAGTGGGTGGGTCTAGCACATGATAATGTTTGGTGCCATTATTAGAGATAATGGTAGCTTTATTTGGTGGAAGGAATCATCATGAACTAGCATTCATGTTTCTTCATTATCTCTCTCATTTCTAAACGAAATTTCGAGATTCCAAATCCTCTGAACTCCTAGAAAATTTTTAAGTGTGGACTAATTAGAGGCATCACAATTGGGGTGCTTTAAGGATCTCAGATCGTGGAAAAACAGAAGCTGTTCGTGCAGAGCTGTATTTTCTGGACAATGTTCGTAGCTTGCTGTTTTCAGTCATTTTCTCCTACTTCACGAAGTTTTTTTGGAAACTAAAAGTGAGGTAATTAAACTTCAATCTTTCCTCTTGATTTTCGTTTTTGAATAAAGCCGATCCGAGGTTTCTAGAGCTTCCGCCATCCGTTTAAATTTTACTGCACAAAAGTTGCGATATTAGGAACCTCATGGACAAATGTTGTCCTTCAATTGGTATCAGAGCCATCTTCATTCAATTTCGAATTTTTGAAGCATGATTTATGTTATTTCCATTTATAATAGCATGAAGGATGATCATGGAAAGACCTAGATATTTTATGATATATTTATGTCATGTGATGATTGAATATATGCGTGATTGAATGAGCTATTGATTTATTTGTTGATTTGGCCAATTTCTAAAAGGCTTAAATGGTTGTAATATTTTTAAATAGGGACTTGCATGTCTCTCCTTCTATTAAGATCTGATTGTATCCCATTACCCTAAATTTGTACCCCAATTCTTCTAAATATGTAATTTCTACAAGATGATTGTAAAAGGAGGGACGTTACGATGCCTTGGAGGTTGGAGCAAGAAGACTTTATGGATCGTTGCAGCACTTCCAATGATATTTTGGCCATTCAAATAGAAATTAATAATTGTAATAATTTGAGGCATAAGATGTCTCATAATTATTATTGTTTGCTTGATACCTAGGTGGACCTTAAAACCAATTTTGGCTCAAATTGGTTTTATTAGAAAATTCCATGATCATCCTTAGTTGGTTTGTCTATAATATGCATGAGATGTATATTAGGGTGCTTAGACATATTTGAATATTGAAAATGGAATAACATGCTAAAAAGTGAGACCATAATAATGACCAAATACTCCCTAATTAAATAAACTTAATTATTGTTAAGTTGTAATGATGAATATTGAGAATATCCATCATGGCCTACTAATACCAATGGAATATTTAAAATATTTTATGCTTGGGCTAGTTGTCATGGATACATGGGCTACTCATTCATTAAAATGTTGAAAATAAACCATATATCATGCGATGATGCGTAATTCATACATTAAGCTACCAAGAACTGTTAGGTGAGGTTAGTAAGATGTTTTGAAAATATGCAAGGGTATTAGGGTAAACTTAACTAAATCATTTATACTAAGAACTGTTAGGCGAGGTATTAATGATTTAGAGGCCAAAGGATAATCGGTACATGCATGAGATGCATTTGGTAAGAGTTACTTACTCATTATAATAAGTAAGCCAAGAATTGTTAGGTGAGGTAAACTTAGGCTAATGAGAATCCGATTCCTACTAGAAACTTTTACCAATGAAAGTTTCCGTTTCTTGCATATGGGAGTGTAATGAAATAATAAAATAGTGGGAGGTACTATTTGGTTTAAAGACCAAAATCAAATAGATTATAATAAAATAAAATGCTAATAATTTAATTTATACTTTCTGCATAAATATTTAATAATGAATAATCCGTTGGCACGAATTCTGGAAAACTACCGTTTGACAGAACCCAATTGCGTTGATTGGTTCAGAAATTTAAGAATTGTTCTTAATTATGAGAGAATTAGCTATGTTCTTGATACACCTAAGCCAAATGAAATTTCTGAGGGAGCAAGTGAGGCAGATCATGTCACTTATCAGAAGTGGCAAGATGATGACCTAAGTGCTAAAAGCTATATATTGGCATCGATGTCCAATGAACTACAAAGGCAACATGAAAATATGCCTAATGCAAGTTCCATGATACTTCATCTACAAGAGTTGTATGGTGAACAAAGTAGAACAGTTAGATATGAGATATCTAAGAAACTGTTCAGAATGAGAATGACTGAAGGATCAGTCAATGAGCATGTACTCAAAATGATTGACTACATAGAGCAGTTAGAAGCTCTTAATTTCTCAATGGATAGGGAATTAGCTATCGACCTTATCCTACAGTCCTTGCCAGACTCATTCTCTCAATTTATCATGAATTTTAACATGAATAAAATGGAGTGCAGTCTTCCGCCATCCGTTTTAATTTTACTGTGCAAAAGTTGCGATATTAGGAACCTCATGGACAAATGTTGTCCTTCATTTATATGCTTAACCGAAAAATTATATTTGGAAAACCAGTCTTTTAATCGGAGTAACATCTTTTCTGGGATTGTTTTACCTTTGAAATTGAGAATATTGGGGAAGGCTGAACTGTCCAATCGGATGAGAAAATGATGTCCAATAAGATGATACTCAAATTTTTTGATGCCATTCTTTACCGCTAAGATTTCTTTGAATATGCTATGGTAATGCTTCTGTGTGTCAGAAAATTATCCTCTAGCGTAAGCGATAAAGTATTCTTTGTTGTTGAATTCTTCGAGGAGGATGGCACCCCATGATTCATCACTTGCATCTATCTGCAATGTGCGCTTTCCATCAGTAATGAACTTTAAGGGAGGCGGATTTTGCGCAATTTGCTTGAGGGTGGTGACAGCAGTTGTGTGGTCAGCATTCCACTCTGGGGGCTTCTTTTTTAATAAAGCTGAGAGGTGGTGAGTATAGCGGTCCACATGCGGGATGAAGTCTCTGATGTAATTGATAATGCCTAGAAATTGTTGAACTTGCTTTTTGGAAAGTTGCTGATCTGGAAAGTGAAGCAACTCTTGGGTAATATGCTTTCCTGGCTGATAATGGCCGTCCTTTATGATTATATCAAGGAATTCAATGCTATCCGTGGCAATGGTGCTTTACTTGGCAAACAACATGATTCCATGACTTTGAACAATATCATAGAATTGAGGTAACAGCTGGTGATGTTCATCATGTGATCCTGAAAAAAATAAGATATCATCAATGTAAATTAATGCATGATGCAGGATAGGGTGAAAGATTTTGACCATGGATTTTTAAAAAATGGATGGGACAGTTTTGAGGCCGAAGGGAAGGACTGTCCATTGATAATGGGCATTTGGGATACAAAAGGCAGTTTTGTAATGCTTCGAGGGTTCAATGCCTAATTGCCAAAAACCTGATTTTAAATCAAATTTGGAAAAGATCTAGGCATTTTTTAGAAAAGTAAACATGCTTTGTCGTCGGGGCAAAGGAAATTTGTCATCTTGCAAAAACATATTTAGTGGCTGATAGTCAATGACTAAGCGTTTCTTTCCTCGGACAAGTTCAGAATGCTTTTCAACATAAAAGGCTTGGCAAGCCCATTGAGAACTAGTGGGCTCGATTAGACCTTGGGCTAACAGTTGTGAACATTCCTTTTGGGCTAGGAGTAAGTTAGAAGGACTCATTCCTGGATGAGTAGCTTTGGTCGGGTTAATGTCTTCATTGAGTTTGAAAGGTAACTTAATGAAGAAAGACGGGTTTTTCAACAATGGAGTTGGGTGGGTGAACTCAGAATGGGACTCTGGACAGAAACGCAAAAGATGGGATGAAATATCCTGGTAGGACAGGGGAGTGTCAGACAAATTGTAGAGTTTCAGAATGTCTGTGAATGGTTTGAACATGGACTTGACTCGCAATCCAGTGGGAATGATTTGGAGGTGTGTAATTTGGTGAAGTATGTCAAATCCTAACAAGATATCCTTATTAGGAAGGGTTGAACCGATAAAGTTGGTCCAAATGACACAATTTGGGAAGATTTGAATACCAATGGGCTTGTTGGTAATCAAAGAGGTAGTAAAAAATTTGCCATTAACGACCCTGAAATTTTCTTCGTACTTTGTCCAGTATTCGGGTGGAAGAATATTGGGGTTTAACATGCTGCGTTGGGCGCCAGTATCTATGAGACCAATTGCTGGAATGGGCCTTTGGAATTTTGAGGGCAAGATATGGAGTTTGATGGAGGGTATAGGAACAGTAGTGTCAAGGGACAGTAATTGTTGGTGGAAGATGACTTGAGACACATCACTGTCGGAGTCCTCAGAGGAATTTTGTAATGCGAATACGGTTTCATCATTGGGTTCATCTTGCTCAGAGAAATATAATTCCAATTCATCCGTCGCGGGAGAGTAATTTGTAGTGGCTTGAAGGTGTTCGACTAGCCGGATGAATTTCTCTCGTTTGTTGGGACAATCTTTAGTATAATGACCTTTCCTCTTGCAGATGAAACATCTGCTTGATGACTTTCGTTTGAATTCTCTGGAGGAAGATGATTTTTTTCTGAAGAATCGGTAGGGCTTTCGGGACCTCGGAGGTTTAGATGAAGATTCCAGATTTTTGAATTTCTGAAAATGCCTTTTCTTCTTAGAACTGCAATCACAATCCTTTTTCTGTTTGCATTTGATCTGCAAGTAGGGTTTTTTGCAGGCACTTCTGAATGGTTCTTTGTCTTTCAACAGTTCTTTGAAAAACTGTTTCTGCTCACAAAGTTTGTCAAGGCATGTTTTGGCAATCTGGAAGATTTTTCCAAGAGAGATGTTGTCAAGGATGAGATTGGAGGCAGTAAGTTGCCGTTTTATGTCGGGTTGGAGTTCTTCTGGAAGGAAAGCCAGAAAGACATGCTTTAATGTAGGCTCATTGAATCCATTAAGCGTATAGAACAGCAAGGACATTCGTTTGTAATGGAAGTCAAGATCCTTAGCATTGAGTGAACAGCATTTCATGTTGAGATAGTCCCGTCATGCACCTTCAAAAACTGCAGTGGGGACTCCAAGGAATTGATCATGGATGACTGCAAGGGCACTTGAGACTTCTGGACCCATAAAACGAGTAGCAAATTCTCTAAGGACTGACTGAGTTGTGGCACCTGGCCTTAGCATTTGTAGGTCAATCCAGGCAGACATTTCAATAAGTCTCTCTCTCCATTTATGAGATGAAAGATCATCAAATGTGAACCATGGACCATTTGACGATTTTTGACTTGTTGAACTGGTCTGGGCTTGGGCTGGAGGAGGTTGGTGTGTTGCAGAGAAGTCTGGTATGTCGTCTTCAACTTCTGAAGGAATATTAACATATGGTTCTGTGTGAAAGGTTTGGCCGGGATCAGGTTGATCAAGCTGGGCCATCAAGATTCTGGTGATATCAGCATAGGACTTTTCAGAGTCACTAGTGGATACTGAAGAGTTAGTGTCAGACTCAGTATAGCCAGTGGAAATGGCTAGATTTGAATCAAAAGTCTGAGTAGAAAGTTGATCATCGGAAGTAGGTGAGGGATTAATGGTGTGGGCACTATACTGGTGCATGGGTGCTTTGTCTTTAGACTGAGTTTGAGGGTGAGAGTGAGATGGTAGTGGAGGTGCAGGCGGTGAGGACGGTTGTCTAGGGATGGACATGGATGGCTGATGAATTTTGACGGGGCGCGGTTGAGGTTTAGGCTTTGGTTTAGGTTTAGGTGGTGGTGGTAAGGGATTGTCTCTGAAAAGGGTATGAGTCATGCCAAATAACTTGGAAGGGTCATACTGTTTGATGGGGGAAAGCATAGAGGCAAATGGATGATAAGTTGGACCTATGGAAGGGATAGGAGGTGATGTGGTAAAAAGGGTAGGCCTTTGTTTTTCAGATTCAATCTGATCAAGCTCGGCTTTTAAGCATCTGATTTCCCTTTCTTTTTGGTCAAATTCTGGCCCATAGTATCGTTGAGCAAGCATGGTTCGTAACTCTGAATCAAGTTGAGTAATTCTGGATTGAAGATTGTGGTGGATCTACTGCATCTGTGCAGTAATGGAGTCAACTTTCGTTTCAATCTGTTCAGTTCGTAAACTGATTTTCTTAATTTTTGAATTGATATGCAATAAAGTATCATTCTGTGCTCTAGCATGTTGGGTTTCCCAGTTAAGGACTGATTCATGGAGGCTCAATTACAAGAGCAAGAGCCAAAAAGATGCAAGCTGCTTTAAATGGATTAATTGAGAAAATATGGATTGAAAATGCAATTCAAGATGCAAGAAATCATGAATTGGGCTTGAAGAGAAGACAAGGTATTGTGGGCATTATTCAAGTTATTGGGCAGCCAAATACACAATTTGTATCAAATGCAGAAAAGTCAAATTCGGAATAAAAACTGTATTGATTGAGCCAGAAGTAACGTGCAAACTATATACCGTTGGAAATATAATTAAGTTAGCTTTCCAATAAATTTTACAGAGCTGGATTTGGAGTTCTCTAGAAGGAGTTATGACCAATTCATTACAACTTGTGCAGACTTGAGATTTTCAACGACTCCTTTGTTTTCCAACTTCATTTATTTGTTTTGTTTCGAGTTTGTCAATGTGTAAGGTAAGTCTACCATCAATGATGGTGGGCTAACATTAAGTTTGTCACTAATAGCATTAATTATAGTAGGCTAGCATTAAGTTTGTCAAAGATAGCATTAATTATGGTGGGTTGGTGAAGACTTTTGAAACATCCCTTGACAAACCTACTTGGAGGGTTGTTCCAATGTTTCCATTTGTATTTTTAGGATCTTGGGTTTCTTTTAGCCTATTTAAATTCAGCAACCTTGCTATGTAAAGATATTTAGAGATTAATGTTATTTGAATTTGAAAGATTATTCTTTCTTTGGTTCTTTTGAGAACTAGTGAACTTATCAAGAATTTGCATTCTTGTGGTGTTTCAAATTTAGACTTATCACTCACCTTCTCATCTATTTCTTGAGTGTGGCGTCAATACCATTCTCTATACCTTTGGTTCATGTTTTCTTAAGCATTGGGTCAAGGTTTTGTTTGTCTTAAATCTGTTTAGAACTTTCTTGGGAAGTTGAAACTACAAATTAAGTGTGGGATTAAAAGTTTCATTGTGGGATTGCATCACATATTCTCAATTTCAAAGGTAAAACTGTTCCAGAAAAGATGTTACTCCGATTAAAAGATTGGTTTTCTAAATATGATTTTTCGGTTAACCATATAAAGGGGTCCCAGAACCTCATCCCTGATATGCTATCCAGACTCTCAAAACCCGAAAACCCTCTCACCTTGATTTCCACCACATTCTAATTTCCGATCATCTCCATGGCCATATCACTTCCACCAGAAGCTCTCACCAAGAAAACTTTTCCCCTTGACAAAACTTTCTCTTCTGTCTTTGCTATCCAAGAGTTTGCAAGGAAAGCTGTTTTTCGCTTCTTCATGAAAGCCTACCTTTTAGCAGACTCATTTCCATTTTCCCACCTTCCACCCAGAAAATATGTTCCTTACAGGTTTAACCCTCGCTCCATCCAGCAAAATCACTGAAGATGAGTGATGGTACATCTAGTGCCTAACTGTTCTTTATGCAACCAAGCTAGTCCTACCAATCACTCCCATTTTGAACAATCTCCTTAATCCAGACAAAGCCACCTCTCTTACCTGGACATTACTTGAATGGTATTCCCCCATACCATGGTGGAGAAAAAAGTTACAGTAACTAACAGAAATTTACAATCTCGATCGTATGCTAGCCTCTGAAGCCCAAATGTTCACATCAGTCTTTATCATTCACAGGCCATATTTCCAACATCCAGATACAAACCTCTTTTGGACTCAAGATCAGGTATATGAATGGTTCACTGCCCCTCATCCAGCTATCATTGACAATGAAATTCAGACCACCCAAACACAATTACCTTTGTCAATTGAACCACCAAACTCCTCCACACCGAGATATCTTCCACACCTCCTTAG
Organism: Citrus mangshanensis; assembly: GCA_030449895.1. Classification (NCBI taxonomy): domain Eukaryota; kingdom Viridiplantae; phylum Streptophyta; class Magnoliopsida; order Sapindales; family Rutaceae; genus Citrus; species Citrus mangshanensis. Next base: position 153,167 of record JASUUJ010000060.1, on the reverse strand, counting down.
GTCCACAACATGACCTCATCATGATCCCTACTCCGTCCGCCATATCCAAACCAAAGTCCACAGGTATCATTATCAAAGAAGAAAAACCAGATTACACTGATTTCCTTTTTTAGGATTCCCAAGACCCATGAGATGCATTTCTTCCTCTCAGCCAACACCTTAACCAATTTCCCCAACCAACAATGGATGAACCCGGACCTTCTGAACCAGGACCATCAACCCAACCTTCCAAGACCCCAGTCCGACCCTCCAAAGTTGACAAAGCCACCCAAACCTCCCCAAGGTATACTTCAAAGTGTACTCCCAGAGACTATAATTGCCCTTATCCACCATGCCGTGGTCCCTCCTGCAAGCATCCAAAGCTCTCCAAAACTTTTTTCCAAAAGCACTCTGGTGACACGGACCCAGATGCAACGGAAAGCTCCTCTGAAGATGACTACATGAATCTCCACTCTCCATAAAGTAGTTTGTCTTCTTGTAATAATTATGTTTCCCTTTATAATTTTGTCCTATATAATTATTGCAGCTTGCTTTTACTTTAAGCTTTTGTTTTTGCTTTTGTCAAAATCGTGCTTTAATTATTAAAGCACTTTGTCCCTTTGTAATAATTAAAGGTGTGTCATGATGTAACTTTTACTATTATTTTTGCAAAAGATAGGGGTTCTGTCCTATCTTCCTGAGATTTCTCATATATAAGGAGTTCTCTCCTCTCTTGTAAGATAGAAAAATATAGAAGTTTGAAGCAATAAACTCTCGTATGTTTTCATAACCATGAATTTCTAAACTCTCCTCTCTCTCTCTGCAAATGAAGGCATAGGGAAAAGAAAAAGAATAAAGATTAAATTTGTTCATTTTGAAACTTAAGGAAGTATGCTCTGCACTTGCCTTCCAGTAAGGATCCTGTGCATCAGAAAACTTTTGATAAGCCTTCTTATCTAGTTTGGTACCCTCTTTTAGACTAAAGGAAAGTCTGTTTTAGGTTATATAGCCCGAGAAAGAAAATATTTTTGAAGTTTTCTTAATTTTCCATTTGAGTATATCGATGGGAAACCGACGACGTAAATTCCAGAGGTGATCCTGAATAAGCACTAGTCTGGTCTGCACTGTCGGATAATAGGTCACGTACCTAAAGTGGAGCAATTCTTGGGCAATATGCTTTCCTGGTTGATAATGGCCATCTTTTATGATCATACCAAGGAATTCAATATTGTCGGTAGCAATGGTGCTTTTCTTGGCCGATAACATAATTCCATGACTTTGGACAATACCATAGAATTGAGTTAACAGCTGACGATGTTCATCATGTGATCCTGAAAAAAGCAAAATATCATCAATGTAAATTAATGCATGGTGCAGAATAGGCTGAAAGATGTTGACCATGGATTTTTTGGAAAATGGATGGGGCAGTTTTGAGGCCAAAAGGTAGGACTGTCCATTGGAAATGGGCATTTGGGATACAAAAGGCAGTTTTGTAACGCTCAGAGGGTTCAATGCCTAATTGCCATAAACCTAATTTTAAATCGAATTTTGAAAAGATCTGGGCATTTTTTAGAAAAGTAAACATGCTTTGTCGACGGGGCAAGGGAAATTTGTCATCTTGTAAAAACATGTTTAAGGGCTGATAGTCAATGACTAGGCGTTTCTTACCTCTGACAATTTCAGAATGCTTTTCAACATAAAAGGCTTGGCAAACCTATTGAGAATTTGTGGGCTCGATTAAACCTTGGGCTAACAATTGGGAACATTCCTGTTGGGTTAGGAGTAAGTCAGAAGGACTCATTCCTGGATGAGTAGCTTTGGTTGGGTTAATGTCTTCATTGAGTTTGAAAGGTAACTTAATGAAGAAAGACTTATTTTTCCACAATGGGTTTGGATGGGTGAACTTAGAATGGGACTCTGGACAGAAACTCAAAAGCTTGTTTGAAATATCCTGGTATGGTTAAGGGGTTTCAGATAGATTGTAGAGTTTTAGAATGTCTGTGAAGGGTTTGAACATGGACTTGACTCGAATTCCATTGGGAAGGATTTAGAGGGGTTCGATCTGGTGAAGAATGTCAAAACCTAACAAGAGATCCTTATTAGGAAGGGTTGAACCGATAACCTTGGTCCAAATGACACAATTGGGGAAAATTTGAATACCAATGGGTTTTTTGGTAATCAAAGAGGTGGTGAAGAGTTTTCCATTGACAGCTTTGAAATGTTCTTCATATTCTGGTGGAAGAATATGTGGGTTTAACATGCTGCGTTGGGCACCGTTGTCGATGAGACCAATAACTAGAATGGGCCTTTGGAACTTTGAGGGTAAGATTTGGAGTTTGATGGATGGTATAGGAACAGTAGTGTCAAGGGACAGTAACTGTTGGTGGAAAATGAATTGGGACTGATCACTGTCTGAATCATCAGAGGAGTTCTGCAGGGCGAACACTGTGTCATCATTGGGTTCATCTTGTTTAGAGAAATAGAATTCTAGTTCATCCTTTTTTGGAGAGTAATCTGTAGTGGCTTGGAGATGCTCAACTAACCGAATAGATTTTTCTCGCTTGTTGGGACAATCTTTGGCAAAATGACCTATCTTCTTGCAGATAAAACATCGGCTTGATTTTCTTCGTTTAATGTCTCTGGAAGAAGATGACTTCTTTTCTGAAGAATCTGTAAGGCTTTCTGGATCGACGAGGTCTGGATGAAAATTCTGGATTTCTGAATTTCTTAAAATGCCTTTACTTTTTAGGACTGCAATCACAATCCTTTTTCTTTTTGCATTTGATCTGCAAGTAAGGCTGTTTGCAAGCACTCCGAAATGGCTCTTTGTCTTTCAACAGTTCTTTGAAAAACTGCTTCTATTCACAGAGTTTTTCGAGACAAGTTTTGGCAAGCTGGAAGATTTTGCCAAGAGAGATGTTGTCAAGGGAAAGATTGGATGTTGTGAGTTGTCGCTGGATGTCAGGTTGGAGTTCATCTGAAAGAGAGGCTAGAAAGACATGCTTTAATATCGGTTCATTGAATCCATTAAGCTTATAAAATAGCAAAGACATCCGCTTGTAATGGAAGTCAAGATCCTTAGCATTAAGGGAACAACATTTCATGTTGAGATAGTCTCGTCTTCAAAGATCGCAGAGGGTCTCAAGGAATTGATCATGGATAAAGGGCACTTAAGACTTGAACAAACTGCAATTATGCATGGTTGCCTAAAGAATCAAACCAATCTCTTAGAGCACCCGTAAAATGAGTAGCAAACTCTCTAAGGACTGATTGAGTTGTGGCTCCTGGACGTAGCATTTGAAGGTCAATCCAGGCAGACATTTCATTAAGGCGATCACGCCATTTATGAGAGGGAAGATCATCAAATGTGAACTATGGGTCATTTGAAGATTTTTGACTGGGTGAATTGGTTTGGGCTTGAGCTGGAGGGGGTTGGTTTGTGGCAGAGGATTCAGGCATTTCTTCTTCAACTTCTGAGGGAATATCAACATATGGTTCATTATAGGAGGTCTGGCCTTGAGGAGGGTGATCAGGTTGGGCCATCAAGATTCTAGTGATATCAGCATAGGACTTTTCAGAATCACTAGTGGATACTGAAGATTCTGTGTCAGTCTCAGTATGGCTATCAGAAACAGCTAGATTTGAATCATAAGTTTGGTCATCTGTAGTAGAAGAGTGGTCGACTGTATGGGCATTAAACTGGTGCATTGGTTGTTTATCTTTGGATTGAGAAGGTGGTTGGGATTCAGTTGGTGGTGGAGGTACTGGTGGCGATGTTTTAGAGAGTGTTGGCTTGGGATGGTAATGGGTGATGGATGAAATGTAACGGGTCGTGGTTGAGGTTTAGGCTTTGGTTTAGGTTTAGGTGGTGGTGGTAAGGGATTGTCTCTGAAAAGAGTATGGGTCATGCCAAATAACTTGGAAGGATCATACTGTCTAATGGGGGAAAGCATAGAGGCAAATGGATGATAAGTTGGACCTATGGAAGGGAGAGGAGGTGATGTGGTAAAAAGGGTATCTCTTTGTTTTTCAGATTCAATCCGATCAAATTCTGTTTTTAAGCGTCTGATTTCCCTTTCATTTTGGTCAAATTCTGGGCCGTAATAGCGCTGGGCAAGCATGGTTCGTAACTCAGAATCAAGTTGAATAATTCTAGACTGAAGATTTTGGTGGATCTGCTGCATCTATGCAGTGATGGAGTCAACTTTTGTCTCAAGTTGTTCAGTTCGTAGACTGATGTTCTCAACTTTGGAGTTGATATTCAACAAAGTATCATTTTGTGCTCTGGCATTTTGGGTTTGCCAATTGAGGACTGATTCAAAAGGTTTGGGAGGTTCTAGGTGGCCAGATGAGGTAATTGGTGAAGGGACAAAGGGTTTGGACACGACATTTCATTAGGAATCTGTGTGAGTGTCTAAAGGACGAAAAGAGGAAGAATAATCTGAAGAAGTAGATGAAAACATCATACAAGTGAGTGGTGGTGTGTGGAGTGGGATGGGTGATGGAATCTCAGATTTACATTGCTTTGCAATCCATTTGAGTTCTTTGTGGTAAAAGGGTAATAGAGCTGGTGGAGATGGAGGATCTTGTGGTGGTTTGGGATCATAATGGTGGCAGAAGACTGGAGATTTTTTCCTTTTGGGTTTCTTTTTCCTTGTGGTGGCATAATCATCGTCTTCGTCCCAATCATCCCAGCAGGGACAATTTGGGTCACACATGCCTGAGCCAGGGGCATCCCATAGGAAATGACCATTTTGCTTGGCTGAATAAATAGGGTAGCCTTCAGAATTGAACCCTGTAATGGGCAGATCTTCTTGGGTTGTCTGAACAGCTGTGATCATTGAAGAATAGGTAAAGGAGAGCCGAGGGGGCTCTTGTGGAGCACTTGGAGGTGGTTTAAAAGTCATTCGAACTGTTCCATCTTGGCGTCTTTCAAACATGCTTTCAGAGGTCTGAATTGGAGCTGTATTGTTATGGAACTGTTCATAGTTGGAGATCCATTCAAGAGGCATAAGCTTGATGAGCTCATGACGGGGAATTTGTCTTGGGATCTGGATGATGGTTGGGATGCCGATTCGGCTAAGACCGTGAGGGTATCGAATGATGTTCGGGAGTGGGTAGATCTAAGGCATGATTTTGAAGCCTATAGACCAATTGGTGGTGTAAGGTGGCAATTTTGGCGAGAAGAAATTTATTCACCTTGGATTTGGACTTGAACCTTTTTGTGGGCAAGTTGGGATCTTGGAGAGAAAGGTTGAAGTTTGGGTAAAAGGTAAGTAAAACACTTCCTGCATGGAGGTTGTAAAGCATAATAACATCTTGATCTTTAAACCGGTATCAAGCATAAGCAGTAATCCTTTTCTTCCATGAGAGTAAGGATTAATCTGATGCCTCCAAAATGAAGATGAGTATAACCTTCTCGTTTCCAGTTGGAGAGCAACTCGGAGGGAATCTCCAGAGTGACATATTGTTCAGCTGAGGTGGCTTGAAGAGCACACTGATCCAGGCGGGAAGACTGGATATATTCTTTAGGGTGAGGGCGTTGGGTAGAGATGAGGGTGCGAATACTGCAGGTAAAAGAGCTAGGTCGTTTGTACAACTGATAAGGGCTAATGAGAGGGTAGGAGGACTCACTGATTTGGGCTGATTCAGGGATATAAGAATATTCTACAAGATTTTCAATCTTATTGGTGGTATGAGAAGTACAAGAGCGGGGCAAAGAAAGAGTAGAAGAAAGAGTAACTGGAGTTGAAGATGAAGTGGAAGCCATGAATGAGAAGTTCTCTCTGCGCCTGAAGTACGTGGCGTTGTTCTGGGAATCAAAACTCTTAAAACATCTCCTTTCTCGGGTTATATAACCCAAAACAGACTTTCCTTTAGTCTAAAACATCGCCACCAATACCTCCACCACCAACTGAATCCCAACCACCTTCTCAATCCAAATAGAAACAACCAATGCACCAGTTTAGTGCCCATACAGTCGACCACTCTTCTACTACAGATGACCAAACTTCTGATTCAAATCTAGCTATTTCTGATAGCCACACGAGAATCTTGATCCACTAGTGATTCTGAAAAGTCCTATGCTGATATCACTAGAATCTTGATGGCCCAACCTGATCACCCTCCTCAAGGCCAGACCTCCTATAATGAACCATATGTTGATATTCCCTCAGAAGTTGAAGAAGAAATGCCTGAATCCTCTGCCACAAACCAACCCCCTCCAGCTCAAGCCCAAACCAATTCACCCAGGCAAAAATCTTCAAATGACCCATGGTTCACATTTGATGATCTTCCCTCTCATAAATGGCGTGATCGCCTTAATGAAATGTCTGCCTGGATTGACCTTCAAATGCTACGTCCAGGAGCCACAACTCAATCAGTCCTTAGAGAGTTTGCTACTCATTTTACGGGTGCTCTAAGAGATTGGTTTGATTCTTTAGGCAACTACAGACAATTGCAGTTTGTTCAATTACCAGAAGTCTTAAGTGCCCTTGCGGTTATCCATGATCAATTCCTTGGAGACCCCTCTGCAGTCTTTGAAGCTGCACGACGAGACTATCTTAACATAAAATGCTGTTCCCTTAATGCTAAGGATCTTGACTTCCATTACAAGCGGATGTCTTTGCTATTTTACAAGCTTAATGGATTCAATGAACCGACATTAAAGCATGTCTTTCTAGCCTCTCTTCCAGATGAACTCCAACCCGACATCCAGCGACAACTCACAGCATCCAATCTTTCCCTTGACAACATCTCTCTTGGCAAAATCTTCCAGCTTGCCAAAACTTGTCTCGATAAACTCTGCGACCAGAAGCAGTTTTTCAAAGAACTGTTGAAAGACAAAGTGCCATTTCGGAGTGCTTGCAAAAAGCCTTACTTGCAGATCAAATGCAAAAAGAAAAAGGATTGTGATTGCAGTACTAAAGAGAAAAGGCATTTTAAGAAATTCAAAAATCCAGAATTTTCATCTAGACCTCGTCGATCCAAGAAGCCTTACAGATTCTTCAGAAAGAAGTCATCTTCTTCCAGAGACATTAAACGGAGAAAATCAAGCCGATGTTTTATCTGCAAGAAGAAAGGTCATTTTGCCAAAGATTGTCCCAACAAGCGAGAAAAATCTATTCGGTTAGTTGAGCATCTCCAAGCCACTACAGATTACTCTTCAGAAAAGGATGAACTTGAATTCTATTTCTCTGAACAAGATGAACCCAATGATGACACAATGTTCGCCCTGCAGAACTCCTCCGATGATTCAGACAGTGATCAGTCCCAATTCATTTTCCACCAATAGTTACTGTCCCTTGACACTACTATTCCTATACCATCCATCAAACTCCAAATCTTACCCTCAAAGTTCCAAAGGCCCATTCCAGTAATTGGTCTCATCGACACCGGTGCCCAACACAACATATTAAACCCACATATTCTTCCACCAGAATACTGGACAGAATATGAAGAACATTTCAAAGCTGTCAATGGCAAACTCTTCACCACCTCTTTGATTACCAAAAAACCCATTGGTATTCAAATTTTCCCCAATTGTGTCATTTGGACCAAGGTTATCGGTTCAACCCTTCCTAATAAGGATCTCTTGTTAGGTTTTGACATTCTTCACCAGATCAAACACCTCCAAATCCTTCCCAATGGAATTCGAGTCAAGTCCATGTTCAAACCCTTCACATACATTCTAAAACTCTACAATCTGTCATTTAGTGGCTGATAGTCAATGACTAAGCGTTTCTTTCCTCGGACAAGTTCAGAATACTTTTCAACATAAAAGGCTTGGCAAGCCCATTGAGAACTAGTGGGCTCGATTAGACCTTGGGCTAACAGTTGTGAACATTCCTTTTGGGCTAGGAGTAAGTCAGAAGGACTCATTCCGGGATGAGTAGCTTTGGTCGGGTTAATGTCTTCATTGAGTTTGAAAGGTAACTTAATGAAGAAAGACGAGTTTTTCCACAATGGAGTTCGATGGGCAAACTCAGAATGGGACTCTGGACAGAAATATCCTGGTAGGATTGGGGAGTGTCAGACAAATTGTAGAGTTTTAGAATGTCTGTGAATGGTTTGAACATGGACTTGACTCGGATTCCAGTGGGAATGATTTGGAGGTGTGTGATTTGGTGAAGTATGTCAAATCCTAACAAGATATCCTTATTAGGAAGGGTTGAACCGATAACCTGGGTCCAAATGACACAATTTGGGAAGATTTGAATACCAATGGGTTTGTTGGTAATCAAAGAGGTAGTGAAAAATTTGCCATTAACGACCCTGAAATTTTCTTCATACTTTGTCCAGTATTGAGGTGGAAGGATATTGGTGTTTAACATGCTGCGTTGGGTGCCAGCATCTATGAGACCAATTGCTGGAATGGGCCTTTGGAATTTTGAGGGCAAGATATGGAGTTTGATGGAGGGTATAGGAACGAGTGTCGATGGTGTTGGTGGAAGATGACTTGAGACACATCACTGTCGGAGTCCTCAAAGGAATTTTGTAATGCGAACACAGTTTCATCATTGGGTTCATCTTGCTCAGAGAAATAGAATTCCAATTCATCTGTCGCAGGAGAGTAATCTGTAGTGGCTTGAAGGTGTTCGACTAGCCGGATGGATTTCTCTTGTTTGTTGGGACAATCTTTAGCATAATGACCTTTCTTCTTGTAGATGAAACATCGGCTTGATGATTTTCGTTTGAATGCTCTGGAGGAAGATGATTTTTTTCCGAAGAATCGGTAGGGCTTTCTGGACCTGCGGGGTTTGGATGAAACTTTCGAATTTTTGAATTTCCGAAAATGCCTTTTCTTCTTAGAACCACAATCACAATCCTTTTCTTTTTGCATTTGATATGCAAATAGGGCTTTTTGCAAGCACTCCTGAATGGTTCGTTATCTCTCAACAAGTCTTTGAAAAATTGTTTCTGCTCGCAAAGTTTGTCAAGGCATGTTTTGGCAATTTGGAAGATTTTGCCAAGAAAGATGTTGTCAAGGATGAGATTGGAGGCGGTGAGTTGCCGTTGTATATCGGGTTGGAGCTCTTCGGGAAGGGAAGCCAGAAAGACATGCTTTAATGTTGGCTCATTGAAGCCATTAAGCTTATAAAACAGCAAGGACATGCGTTTGTAATGGAAGTCAAGATCCGTAGCATTGAGTGAACAACATGTCATGTTGAGATAGTCTCGTCGTGCAGCTTCAAAAACTGCAGAGGGGTCTCCAAGGAATTGATCATGAATAACCACAAGGGCACTTGAGACTTCTGGTAATTGAACAAACTGTAATTGTCTGTATTGGCCTAACGAATCAAACCAATCTCTTAGAGCACCCGTAAAACGAGTAGCAAATTCTCTAAGGACTGATTGAGTTATTACTCCTGGCCTTAGCATTTTGAGGTCAATCCAAGCAAACATTTCAGTAAGTCTCTCACGTCATTTATGAGATGAAAGATCATCAAAGGTGAACCATGGACCATTTGACGATTTTTGACTTGTGGGACCAGTTGGGGCTTGGGTTGGAGGGGGTTGGTGTGTTGCAGAGAATTCAGGTATGTCTTCGTCAACTTCTGAAGGAATATCAACATATGGTTCTGTGTGTGAGGGTTGGCCATGATCAGGTGGATCAGGTTAGGCCATCAAGATTCTGGTGATATCAGCATAGGACTTTTCAGAGTCACTAGTGGATACTGAAGATTCTGTGTTAGACTCAGAATGGCTATTGCAAATGGCTAGATTTGAATCAGATGTTTGAGCAGAAGTTTGATCATCAGGGGTAGATGATGGATCGACAGTGTGGGCACTATACTGGTGCAGGGGTTCTTTGTCTTTAGACTGAGGATCAGTTTGGGATTGAGGTAGGAGTGGAGGTCTGGGCCGTAGGGACTGCTGTCCAGGAATAGACATGGATGGCTGATGAATGTTGACAGGGTGTGATTGAGGTTTAGGCTTTAGTTTAGATTTAGGTGGTGGTGGTGGTAAGGGATTGTCTCTAAAAAGGGTATGAGTCATGCCAAATAACTTGGAAGGGTCATACTGTTTGATGGGGGAAAGCATAGAGGCAAATGGATCATAAGTTGGACCTATGGAAGGGATAGGAGGCGATGTGGTAAAAAGGGTAGGTCTTTGCTTTTCAAATTCAATTTGATCAAGCTCGGCTTTTAAGCACCTGATTTCCCTTTCTTTTTGGTCAAATTCTGGGCCATAGTATCTTTGAGCAAACATGGTTCGTAACTCTGAATCAAGTTGAGTAATTCTGGATTGAAGATTGTGGTGGATCTGCTGCATTTGTGCAGTAATGGAGTCAACTTTCGTCTCAATCTGTTCAGTTCGTAAACTGATTTTCTCAACTCTGGCATTTTGGATTTGCTAGTTAAGGATTAATTCAAAAGGTTTGAGAGTGGAGGTTTTTTCTTTTTGGGTTTCTTTTTGGTGGCATAATCATCGTCCTCTTCCCGATCTTCCCAGCAGGGACAATTTGGGTCACACATGCCAGAGCCTGGGACATCCCATAGGAAATGTCCATTTTGCTTTGCTGGATAAACAGGGCATCCATCAGAATTGAACCCTGTAATGGGCAGATCTTCCTGAGCTGTCTGAATAGCTGTGATCATTGAAGAATAGGTAAAGGAGAGCCAAGGGGGCTCTTGTGGAGCACTCGGAGGTGGTTTAAAAGTCATTCGGACTGTTCCATCTTGTCGTCTTTCAAACATGCTTTCAGATGTTTGAATTGGAGCTGTATTGGTATGGAACTGCTCATAATTGGAGATCCATTCAAGAGGCATAAGCTTGATAAGCTCATGACGGGGAAGTTGTCGTGGGATCTGGATGATTGTGGGAATTTGGTCAGATTCTGCTAACACCATGAGGGTGTCAGAGTGGTGTTCAAGAGTGGGAAGATCTAAGGCATGATTTTGAAGCCTATAGACCAGTTGGTGGTGTAAAGTGACTATTTTGGCAGAAGAAATTTGTTCTGCACCTTAAATTTGAACTTGAACTTTCAAGGTTGTGGGCAAATTGGTGTCTTGGAGAGAAAGGTTGAAATTTAGATAAAAAGTGAGTAAAACACTTCCTGCATGAAGAGTGGTGAGGACAGTGCCTATAACAGCATCTTGGTACTGTTTAAACCGGGTATCAAGCATAGTAATTCGAGCTGTGACCGGTAACCCTTTTCTTCCATGAAGGGTAAGGATTAATCTGATGCCGCCAAGATGGAGATGAGTGTAACCTTCTCTTTTCCAATTGGAAATTAACTCTGAAGGTATTTTCAAAGTTACATATTGCTCAGCAGAGGTTGCTTGAAGAGCACATTGGTCCAGGCGAGAAGACTGGATATATTCTTTAGGTTAAGGCCGTCTAGTAGATATAAGAGTATGGATACTTCGGGTAAAGGAACTGGGGTGTTTGTACAGCTGATAAGGGCTTATGAGAGGGTATGATGACTCACTGATTTGGGTGGATTCAGGGATGTAGGAATATTCTACAAGGTTTTCAATCTTATTGGCGATATGAGAGGTGCAAGATTTGGGCAAAGAAAGAGTAGAGAAAGAGTAATTGGATTGGAAGGAGGGGAAGATGAAGTGGAAGCCATGAATGAGAAAGTCTCTCTACTCCTGAAGATCTAGAGATCAAAACAGAAAAAAGACATAAATCATACCATTTTAAGCAAGAAAAACGGAAGTTTAGAAAACATAAAAGTTTCAAGGACAAGTATGGCTCTGATAGCAGGATAGGAGCATTCGTAAAACCTAAAACATTTCTTTTAAGGTCATATAACCCAAAAACAGAATTTCCTTAGTCTTTAAAACAGGGTACCAAACCGTTTAAGAAATCATCATAAGTTTTCTAATGCACATGATCCTTACTGGAAGGCAAGTGCAGAGCATACTTCCTTGAAGTTTCAAAATGAACAAATTTAATTCTTTATTCCTTTTCTTTCTCTAGATCGTCATTTGCAGAGAGAGAGGAGAGGTATAGAAATGCATAATTTATGGAAGCACACAAGAGTTTATTTCAAAACTTTTTATGTTACAAACAAAGGGAGAATTCTTTATATAGGGGAATTCTCGGAGAAGATAGGACAGGATCCCTATCTTTTACAAAAGCAAAAGTAAAAGACACATCATGATAGCTTTAATGTTACAAAGGACAAAGTGTGCTTTAATAATTATAGCATGAATTTGAAAAAAGCAAAAGCTTAAAGGAAAATCAAGCCTTAATAATTATACAGGACAAAACCATAAAGTAGAAAATAATTATTACAACAAGACAAACTACTTTATGGAGAACGGAGATTCATGTAATCGTCTTCGGATGAGCTTTTTGTGTTATCTGGGTCAGTGTCACGGTTATATTTTGGGAAAAAAATTTTGGAGAGCTTTAGATGCTTATAGTAGGGACCACGGCAATGTGGATAAAGGCAATCTCTTCGGAAGGAATTCTTCCCATGGGTCTTGGGAGTCTTAGTAAAGGAAGTCAGTGTAGTCTGGTTTTTCTTCTTTGATGATAATTCTTGTGGACTTCGGTTTGGATATGGTGGATGGAGTGGGGATCATGATGAGATCATGTTGTGTACCTAAGGAGGTGTGAGAGATATCCCGGTGCGGTGGAGTTTGGTGGTTCAGTTAACAAAGGTAGTTGTGCAGGTTTGAGTGGAGTTCATTATCAATGACAGCTGGGTGAGGTGCGGTAAACCATTCATATACCTGGTCTTGAGTCCAAAAGAGATTTGTGTTTGGATGTTGGAAGTATGGCCTGTGAATGACAAATATTGATGTAAACAGTTGTGCTTCAGAGGCAGGCATGCGTTCAAGGTTGTAAATTTTTTACAGTTGTTGTAGCTTCTTTTTCCACCATGGTATTGGGGAAAACCATTCAAGTAATGTCCAGGTAAGAGAGGTGGCTTTGTCTGGATTAAGAAGATTGTTCAAAATGGGAGTGATTGGTAGGACTAGCTTGGTTGCATAAAGAACAGTTAGGCACCAGATGTACCATAACTCATCTTCAGTGATTTCGCTGGATGGAGTGAGGGTTAAACCTGTAAGGAACATATTTTCTAGGTGGAAGGAGAAAAATGGAAATGAGTCTGCCAAAAGGTAGGCTTTCATGAAGAAGCGAAAAACAGCTTTCCTTGCAAACTCTTGGATAGCAAAGACAAAAGAGAAAGTTTTGTCAAGGAGAAAAGTTTTCTTGGTGAGAGCTTCTGGTGGAAGTGATGTGGCCATGGAGATGATCGGAAATTGGTATGTGGTGGAAATCAAGGTGAGGGGGTTTTCGGGTTTTGAGAGTCTGGATAGCATATCAGGGATGAGGTTCTGGGACCCCTTTATATGCTTAACCGAAAAATCATATTTAGAAAACCAATCTATTAATCTGAGTAACATCTTTTCTGGAACAGTTTTACCTTTGAAATTGAGAATATGGAGGAAGGCTGAACTGTCCATTTTGATGAGAAAATGGTGTCTAATAAGATGATACTCAAACTTTTTGATACCATTCTTTACCGCTAAGATTTCTTTGAACACGCTATGGTATTGTTTTATGTTTCAGAAAATTGGCCACTAGCATAAGCGATAAAGTATTCTTTTCCATTGAGTTCTTCGAGGAGGATAGCACCCCATGATTCATCACTTGCGTCTGTCTGTAATATGCGCTTTCCATCAGTAATCAACTTTAAGGGAGGCGGATTTTGCGCAATTTGCTTAAGGGTAGTGACAGCAGTTGTGTGGTCAGCATTCCATTCTGGGGGCTTTTTTTTCAATAAAGCCGAGAGGTGGTGGGTATAGCGGTCTACATGTGGAATGAAGTCTCTGATATAATTGATAATGCCGAGAAACTATTGAACTTGCTTTTTGGAAAGGTGTTGATCTAGAAAGTGAAGCAATTCTTGGGCAATGTGCTTTCCTGGCTGATAATGGCCGTCCTTTATGATCATACTAAGGAATTCAATGTTATCCGTGGCAATGGTGCTTTTTGTGGCAGACAGCATGATTCCATGACTTTGGACAATATCATAGAATTGAGTTAACAGCTGGCGATATTCATCATGTGATCTTGAAAAAAGCAAGATAACATCAATGTAAATTAATGCATGATGCAGGATAGGGTGAAAGATTTTGACCATGGATTTTTTGAAAAATGGATAGGCTTTTAGAAGGAAGGATTGTCCATTGATAATGGGCATTTGGGATACAAAAGGCAGTTTTGTAACGCTCAGAGGGTTCAATGCCTAATTGCCAGAAACCGAATTTTAAATCAAATTTGGAAAAGATCTGAGCATTTTTTAGAAAAGTAAACATGCTTTGTCGGCGGGGCAAAGGAAACTTGTCATCTTGCAAAAACATGTTTAATGGCTGATAGTCAATGACTAGGCATTTCTTTCCTCGAACAATTTCAGAATGCTTTTCAACATAAAAGGCTTGGCAAGCCCATTGAGAATTCGTGGGCTCGATTAATCCTTGGGCGAACAGTTGTGAACATTCCTTTTGGGCTAGGAGTAAGTCAGAATGACTCATTCTTGGATGAGTAACTTTGGTTGGGTTAATGTCTTCATTTAGTTTGAAAGGTAACTTGATGAAGAAAGAGGGATTTTTCCACAAAGGGTTTGGATGAGTGAACTCAGAATGGGACTCCGGACAGAAACGCAAAAGATGGGATGAAATATCCTGGTAGGAAGGGTTGAACCGATAACCTTGGTCCAAATGACACAATTTGGGAAGATTTGAATACCAATGGGTTTGTTGGTAATCAAAGAGGTAGTGAAAAATTTGCCATTAACGGCCCTGAAATTTTCTTCGTACTTTGTCCAGTATTGAGGTGGAAGGATATTGGGGTTTAACATGCTGCGTTGGGTGCTAGTATCTATGAGACCAATTGCTGGAATGGGCCTTTGGAATTTTGAGGGCAAGATATGGAGTTTGATGGGTATAGGAACAGTAGTGTCAAGGGACAGTAATTGTTGGTGGAAGATGACTTGAGACACATCACTGTCGGAGTCCTTAGAGGAATTTTGTAATGCGAACACGGTTTCATCATTGGGTTCATCTTGCTCAGAGAAATAGAATTCCAATTCATCCGTCGCGGGAGAGTAATCTGTAGTGGCTTGAAGGTGTTCGACTAACCGAATGGATTTCTCGCGTTTGTTGGGACAATCTTTAGCATAATGACCTTTCCTCTTGCAGATGAAACATCTGCTTGATGACTTTCGTTTGAATTCTCTAGAGGAAGATGATTTTTTTCTGAAAAATCGGTAGGGCTTTCGGGACCTGCAAGGTTTAGATGAAGATTCAGGATTTTTGAATTTCCGAAAATGCCTTTTCTTCTTACAACTGTAATCACAATCTTTTTTCTTTTTGCATTTGATCTGCAAGTAGGGTTTTTTTGCAGGCACTTCTGAATGGTTCTTTGTCTTTCAATAGTTCTTTGAAAAACTGTTTCTGCTCACAAAGTTTGTCAAGGCATGTTTTGGCAATCTGGAAGATTTTACCAAGAAAGATGTTGTCAAGGATGAGATTGGAGGCAGTAAGTTGCCGTTGTATGTCGGGTTGGAGTTCTTCTGGAAGGGACGCCAAAAAGACATGCTTTAATGTAGGCTCATTGAATCCATTAAGCTTATAGAACAGCAAGGACATTCGTTTGTAATGGAAGTCAAGATCCTTAGCATTGAGTGAACAGCATTTCATGTTTAGATAGTCCCGTCGTGCAGTTTCAAAAACTGCAATGGGGTCTCCAAGGAATTCATCATGGATGACTGCAAGGGCACTTGAGACTTCTGGTAATTGAACAAACTGTAATTGTCTGTATTGATCTAAAGAATCAAACCAATCTCTTAGAGCACCCGTAAAACAAGTAACAAATTCTCTGAGTTGTGGCTCTGGCCTTGTAGGTCAATCCAGGCAGACATTTCAGTAAGTCTCTCTCTCCATTTATGAGCTGGAAGATCATCAAATGTGAACCATGGACCATTTGATAATTTTTGACTTGTTGAACCGGTCTGGGCTTGGGCTGGAGGAGGTTGGTGTGTTGCAGAGAAGTCTGGTATGTCGTCGTCAACTTCTGAAGGAATATCAATATATGGCTCTGTGTGAGAGGTTTGGCCGGGATCAGGTTGATCAGGCTGGGCCATCAAGATTCTGGTGATATCAGCATAGGACTTTTCAGAGTCACTAGTGGATACTGAAGAGTCGGTGTCAAACTCAGTATGGTTGGTGGAAATGGCTAGATTTGAATCAGAAGTCTGAGCAGAAAGTTGATCATCGGAAGTAGATGAGGGATTGACGGTGTGGGCACTATACTGGTGCATGGGTGCTTTGTCTTTAGACTGAGTTTGAGGGTGAGAGTGAGATGGTAGTGGAGGTGCAGACGGTGAGGACGGTTGTCCAGGGATGGACATGGATGGCTGATGAATTTTGACGGGGCGCGATTGAGGTTTAGCCTTTGGTTTAGGTTTAGTTGGTGGTGGTAAGGGATTGTCTCTAAAAAGGGTATGAGTCATGCCAAATAACTTGGAAGGGTCATAATATTTGATGGGGGAAAGCATAGAGGCAAATGGATGATAAGTTGGACCTATGGAAGGGATAAGAGGCGATGTGGTAAAAAGGGTAGGTCTTTGCTTTTTAGATTCAATCTGATCAAGCTCGGCTTTTAAGCGTCTGATTTCCTTTTCTTTTTGGTCAAATTCTGGGCCATAGTATCTTTGAGCAAGCATGGTTCGTAATTAGTAGGATACTTGGTTATCTTAAAAGGACCATTAATTTAGGTTTGTTCTCTTTAATAACCTTTACCTTATCTTCATCAACCTCAATTCCTTTAGCACTTACAACATAACTAAGAAAAACAATCTGATTTGTACAAAAGGAACACTTCTTCAAAATAGCATATAACTTTTCCTACCACTACCACCCAAAAGGAAGCCACTCCTTGGCTATTAAACAGGATGAACTGTGATTGTTATGATTGATCTCAGATCCAAGAACTTTCTGATGCACAAGATCCTACAAAGAGGCGAGTGCAGAGCATACTCGTTAAAATAGATTGAAGTGAACTATTATGAGAGTCTGTTGTCTCTTCTAGGGAAATAAAGGAAAAGAGAGAATTTTCAGAAAGACGTGATATTGGAAAACTCAGATTATATATAGGAAAATTCAAGAGAAGAGGACGAAACAAGCCTTATCCTCTTTACAAAAGTAAAAGTAAAGACCCATGTCTTTGGAATTTTAAAATAAAGACAAAGCAAAGGAAGGTGCTTTAAGATAAAGTAAAAATTGTGCGAGGGAGATAAGTTGTCAACATCATTGTCAATTTCAACAAATGGCTCTTTCCACCAAGGCAAGTTCTCATAATATTGTTGGGTAGGTGAATCTGTCGGTAGAGCAATACTTGTGGAGGGAGCATGTGATGTTTCCATGTTCTCCTGAGGGGAAGTAGGATGAAGAATTTAGGTAAATTCTTCCCATGGATCTTGTGAATCTTGGAAGAGAATATCCGTGAAATCCGTCTTTTCTTCTTTGATCAAAATTTCGGAGGGAGGAGGATTGCTAGTTGAAGGTGACCTGCTGGTAGGGATAGCCATGAGCTCATGTTGTGGACCAAGGGAGGTGAGCTGGATGTCAATAGGAGTAGTTTGGACATTGTTTAGTTTGAAGAGGTATTGTTTTAGAGCTGAAACAAGATTAGGATCATGGGTTAGAGGAAAACTATGAGGAACAATCTTCCTTCCTGAGTCTAGAAAAGTTTGGTAACAGGGTGCTGGAAGTATGGACGGTGGATAATAAAGACTGAGGTGAATTGTTCTCCTTCTTGGTCAGGGAGGAAGTTGATATGGTGGTGTTTGATGATGAGGTCAAGCTGTTTTCTCCACCAAGGGAGGGGGGAAAACCATTTAAAGAGACTCCATGTGAGAGATTGAGCCTTGTGCGGGTCTGTGAGACATTGAAACATTTGTTGGACTGGAAAGGCAAGTTTAGAGGCGTACAAGACTGTGAGACACCATAAATACCACAGTTCATCTTCTGTGATATCTCTGGAGGGATCAATCACCAGGCCTATAAGGAACAGGTGATCTGGATGAAAGCTTGGGAATCTGGAAGGCTGAGTGCGATATATGTTCATGAAATATCGAAAAATAAATTTCTTTGTAAAATCCTGAATCTGATAAGGGCTGGAGAAAGTGAGATTGTAAGGAAAATATCTTTTTATTAAGGCTGTGTTGGGTAGAGTATGAGCCATGAAGATGACTGGAACTGGGTTAAAGGAAGATTTTAGGGATGAAGATGAAGGTCGGGACAAGAGATCAAGAATGAAGTTCTGGTCTTCTTTTACATACTGGACAGTGAAGTCATACTTTAAGAACCATGTTTTGAGACGGAGAAGATGCTTGTTTGGGAGGACCTTATTTTTGAATTCAAGGATTTTTGAAAAGGAGGAATCGTCTAATCTGACAAAGAAATTATGGCCAATCAGATGAAATTCAAAATTTTGAATTCCATATTTAACGGCTAGGATTTCTTTGTAGATCACATGGTAGTGTTTTTCTGACTCTTTGAATTGTCCACTAGCATGGGCACAGTAAGATTCTTTACCATCATGCTTTTCAAGAAGGATGGCTCCTCAATATTCATCACTTGCATCAGTCTGGAGAATACGCTATCCATCAGTGGGGATCCTCAACGGAGGAGGATGTTGAGCCATCTGTTTGAGATGTCTGACAGCAGTAGTCTGAGGGGGCCCCCATGGTGGGGCTGATTTTTTGAGCATTTTTTAGAGCTGGCTGTGTGCATAGTTACATGTGGAAAGAATTCCCGAAGGTAATTGATAATACCTAGGAATTGCTGAATCTGCCTTTTTGACAAATGTTTGTTTGGGAAATGAATGAGCTCTTGGGTAATGTGCGGGCCAGGAGTATAGTATCCATCTTTTAGGGTTATGCCAAGAAAAGTAACAGTGTCTTGACCTAGGATACTCTTTTTTTCAGACAACATTATGCCATACGTTTCCACTATCCTGAGAAAGTGGGAAAGTAATTATTGATGGGAATCATGATATTTAGAAAATAACAGCACGTCATCTATGTAGACAAGTGCATGATGAAGGATAGGTTCAAAGATCTTGATCATGGCCTTTCGAAAAAGTGAGGGGGCTACCTTAAGGCCAAATGGCATTACTTTCCATTGGTAGTGGGCATTTGGAATGCAAAAAGATGTTTTTGTTCTATCAATATGATGAATTCCTAATTGCCAGAAACCTGCTTTAAGATCAAATTTTAAGAAGACCTTAGTATCCCGGATGTGAACAAATAAGAATTGGATTTTTGGTAAGGGGAATTTATCATCACGGAGTAACAAGTCGCTTTTTTCCCCTAACAATCTCAGACCGTTTTTCCACATAAAAGGCTTGGCAAGCTCATTCTGAAATTGTAGGCTCAATACGGCCTTGCTCCAACAGCTCAGAACATTCTTCTTGGGCTAGTTTCAGGTTAGATGGTGTCATACCTGGATGGGTAGCTTTGGTTGGGTTAATGTCTTCGTTAAGCTTGAAAGGAAGCTTAATGAAGAAGCCTTCATTTTTCCACAGGGGGTTAGGATGAGAAACTTGACTATGATTCTCTGGACAATAGGGAAGAAACCGAGATTTGAGAGAATCATAAGATAAAGGGGAATTTGAGATAGAGAATAATTTCAGGGCATCCGTGTAAGGTTGGAACATCTGTTTATAACGGATCCCAGAAGCTATTATATGGAGTTTTTTAACCAGGTGAAGAATATCAAACCCGATTAAAAGATCTTTGTCAGGAATATTGGATCCAACAAGTTTAATCCAAAGAACACATCTTGGAAAGAATTGGATACCAATGGATTTTTTGGTAATCAAGCTAGTGTGAAAGAGTTCTCCATTAGCAGCTTTGAAATATTTTATATGCTTTTCCCAAAAATGTGATGGGAGAATGGAAGGATTAATCATACCCTTCTGAGCTCCAGTGTCAATAAATCCTATGATGGGAATTGGTTTGCCAAAATTTTCCGGGAGAAGATGGATCTTGATTGAAGGGATATGAATGACTAGTTGGACTTTGTGGATTTGCTGCATAGTTTGAATTATAGAAATATTTTCAGATTTAGAATGATATTCTGTTTCAGCAAGGACAAAGGCTATTTGTTCATCACAGTCTTCTTGTTCAAAGAAGAAGGATTCAAAATCATCACTTTCTGAAAGTAACATGGAACCTTGGAGATGTTCAATGAGCCTGGTTGATTTTGAAGGCTGATTTGGACACTTTCTTGCAAAATGCCCTTTTTTTCTACAAACGTAACAGCGGTTGCCTTTGGATTTAGAGGACTGATCTGGATTCTTTATTCTGAAAAATCGATAGGGTTTTTTAGATTTGGAGAAGTTTTGGCTTTTCTTTTTAGATCTCTAGAATTTCCTGAAATATGATTTCTTTTTGGTTGAACAAGTGCAATATTTTTCATTTTTGCACTTAATGGAGAGATGAGGCTTCTTACAAGCACTTTTGAAAGGTTTCTTGTTTTCTATAAGGTCTTTGAAAAATTCCTTTTGCTCACAAAGTCTTTCGACACATTTGACTACTAATTGGTAAATCTTTCCCAATGAGAGGTTGGCTATGTCCAATTGATGGATTGTGAACTGCCTCTGAAGCTCTAGCTGTATCTCTTTAGGAAGAGATGCTACAAAGACATGTTTTAACGAGGGATCATTAAAGCCATTGAGCTTGTAATACATTGTAGACATCCTTTTGTAGTGAAAATCCAGATCTTTAATCTGGGGAGAACAACACTTCATTAAATTGAATTCTCTTCTTGTTTGTTCATTTGCAGTCGTAGCTTCTCCAAGAAATTGGTCATAAATTAGTCCAAGGACTTGAGGAATTTCAGCTTGAATCATCTGGAGCTATCTGTATTGGCCTAGACTTTCAAACCAATCTCTTAAAGATCTTATAAAATGAGAACTGAAGTCTTTAAGGACTGACTGGGGTGTTGCTCCAGTTCTGAGCATCTAAACATCGATCCAGGCAGAAAATTCTTAAAACCTAGCTGGCCATCTTACTTTGGGAACATCATCAAAAGTAAACCACGGGCCGTTTGATGGTTTTGCAGAAGAATTTCCTTGATGAGGCGCTTGAGGATTGGTATCTAAATCTGCTTCCTCAACAATTGGAGTTTGAGGGGGCGAGGAGGAAGAGGGATCATTTGACCCTGTTGAGGGTTGAGCCATAAAGAGCTTAGAGACGTCAGCAAATTCTTTTTCAGAGTCTGAAGTAAAAGATTCTTCGTCGGTGGAGGTTTCTTTTGTTTGGGATGAGGAATTTTCTTCTGATTCTGAAAAGTGTGGTAGAATTTGGGAGGAATATTGGCGCATAGGTTCTTTGTTTTTCTAGGTTGGTTGAGATTCCTGTAACAATTCTGAGGAAGGTTCTGGATCTGGGGTTATTGGAGTAGAATGATAGTCTAGGGGTGGTTGGGTCTTTGTGGGTTTAAATCGAGCTTGGAAGGAGTTGGAGTATGTTTGAGAAGAGACAGGCCAAAGAATTTGGCATAGTCTATAGGTTGTCTAGAGGTGGTTGGTGTGTAAAGGGTTGATATGTGCAGAAGGTCGGTGTATGCCATGGCAACGCAGGAGATTTTGTGAACAAAGAAGGTTGTTGTTTGTCTGCATCAATCCTGGCTAGTTCAGCTCTTAATTACCTAATTCCAGTCTCTTTTTGGTTGAATTCTAGACCCCAATATCTATTTTGGATCATGGATCGAAGATCTGAATCAAGTTGAGTAACTCAGTTTTGAATGTCAAGATACATTTGTTCAAGCCGAGATGTAATCTTGTCTACTTTTGTGTCTGTCTGCTTAACCTGAGATGCTACTTTCTCAATTTTTTCATCTAGGGGCTTGAAAGCTGAATTTTGAGCTTTGGCATTTTGAGTTTGCCAATTTAGAATAGCCTCAAAAGATTTTGGTTCTTCAAGCTATCTATTTAGAGTGACTAGAGAGTGGATAAAAAGTTTGGTAGTAACCTTTGTCCAGGGATCAGTTTATTTCTCTAGAGGAGGGAATTGCTCTTGGTAAGGGCTTGATGAAAACATCATAAAGGACTGGATTGGTGCTGAAGGAACCATGGTTTGGTTTGCTTATTGTTTGCATGGTTTCTGCTTTTACTCATTCTGTATAATCCTGAGGCCTTTCCTATAAATAGGCAAAGGAGTTAGATTGTCTGAATCATCTGGAGGCAAAGGAGGGTTTTTGTGACATGGATCCAATTTGTGGTTTTTCTTTTTGCGGTGTCTGGGACGTCTGTTGAAATCATCATCATCTTCTTCATCTTCCAGGTAAGGACAGCCTGGGTCACACATATGGGATCCTGGAACATCCCATAGAAAATGACTATTGATTTTATCTGGGTAGATCGGATAGCCATCTGAGGCAGATCCGTGGATGGGAAGATCTTCTTGTGCCGTAAAGATGGCAGTGATCATAGAGGATTAAGAAAAGGAATTTCTGGGCGTGGATTGTTCAAAAGGTGGATGAGAGACTACGGGTGGTGTTTAAGAAGTGGATGGTGACTGAAAAGTGAGTTTTACAGTTCCATCTGCTCTTTTCTGTAAATGAGCATCAGTAGTTTGGACTGGTTGAGAGTTTTGGTGGAATTTCTCATAATTTGAAAGTCATTCAAGGGGCATGAGCTTTAGAATCTCTTACTTTTGTATCTGTCTTGGGATTTGGACTATGGAAGGGATGCTTTCTGAGGAATCTGCAAGAATCATAAGTGCATCTATTGTAGTTTGAGGTGTGGGAAGATTAAGAGCATGATTTTGAAGGCGATACACCAACTGATGGTGTAAGGTTGCCATTTTGGAAGAAACTGTATGTTCAGCTCCTTGGATCTGGATCTGAACCTTCAGAGTAGTGGGTAAGTTTGGATCATCAAGTGAAAGGTTGAAATTTGGGTAAAAGGTTAAAAGAACACTTCCTGCATGTTGGTAATCTTTGAACCGGGTATCTAGTAAAGCGAGTCGAGCTGTGACGGGTAAGCCTTTTCTGCCATGAAGGGTGAGAATCAAACGAACTCCTCCAAGATGGAGGTGTGTGTATCCTTCTCTTTTCCACTGGATAACAAGTTCCGGTGGAATTTCTAGAGAGACATATTGTGCTGCCCAAGATGCCTGAAGAGCGTATTGATCTAGTTGAGAAGACTGGATATATTCTTACAGAGCAGGTCTTCACTGATTTGGATGATTCTGGAACATACGAATACTCAACAAGGTTTTCTATTTTGGAAGCCAGATGTTTAGAACAAGATCTGGGAAGTGAGAGGGTGGAAGCAAGAGTAACAAGAGCAAGATTATCTTTACTGTTTGATGAAGATGCCATTTTGTTTTAGGTTTTCCTTTATTTACCTATTCAAGACGAACAAATCTCATATTTATCACTTCATTTTGTTGAAAAGCATTATGCTCAAAGATAGAAAAGAATTATACGTGGCTTGTTATATTAGTAGTGCAAACTGATCTAGTCACTGGCTTCCCGCCGATATACAATAATATTCTAGCTTGTGGGCAAAAACTTTTGTTTGGCTCTGATACCAACTCGAGCCCAAGGCCTAACTCTAGGCCCAAAAGACATCTTGAGAGTCAGAGGGCTGCCCAGGCTTATAAGTGAACACATTGCCGAGCGCATAACCGATGTGGGACTGGCATGCTTATCATTCACAATACCCCCCCTCGTTACACTTTGAAAATGTTCAATGTGTTCATCTAAGCCTTTGCTATAAAAGCATGAATAAAAGCACGCAAAACATGGTTCATTAATCTCATAAAAGTGCTAGGCGCATTAGATAACCCAAATGGCATCACTAACTACTCATATAAACCATATTTTGTTTTAATGGTAGTTTTCCACTCATCTCCCTCTCTAATCCACGCGAAAACCTTGCAATTCATCAAGCATATCATCAAGTCTAGGAATAGGATGTCCATACTTTACAGTGATTTTATTGATTGCACGACAGTCAACGCACATTCTCTATGTTCCATCTTTTTTGGGCACTAGTAGAACTGGTATCGCACATGGACTCATGCTCTCCCTCATATATCCCTCTGCCAAGAGTTCTTCAACCTGCCTTTGAAGCTCCTTTGTCTCCTCAGGTTACTTCTATATGCGGGTCTATTAGGAATGCTCTAGGGACGAAGTCTATTTGATGCTCAATTCCCCTAATAGGTGGCAAACCATTAGGGACTTCATTTGGAAACACATCATCAAAGTCCTGCAAAAGAGTCACAATAGCACTAGGCAAAGAAAAATTAAGCTCATTAGTAATTAAACAAGCCTCTTTGCACAAAAGTATAATGATAGGCTGTTTTGAAAAGAAAGGCCTCTTTGATGCGAATCCCACAATGAAACTTTCAATCCCACACTTAATTTATAGTTTCAACTTCCCAAGAAAGTTCTAAAACATATTTAAGACAAACAAAACCTTGACCCAATGCTTAAGAAAACATGAACCAAAGGTATAGAGAAGGGTATTGACGCCACACTCAAGAAAAAGATGAGAAGGTGAGTGATAAGTCTAAATTTGGAACACCACAAGAATGTAAATTCTTGATAAGTTCACTAGTTCTCAAAAGAACCAAAGAAAGAATAATCTTTCAAATTCAAATAACATTAATCTCTGAAATCCTTACATACCAAGGTTGCTGAATTTAAATAGGCTAAAAGAAACCCAAGATCCTAAAAATACAAATGGAAACATTGGAACAACCTTCCAAGTAGGTTTGTCAAAAGATGTTTCAAAAGTCTTCACCAACCCACCATAATCAATGCTATCTTTGACAAACTTAATGTTAGCCCACCATCATTGATGGTAGACTTACCTTACACATTGACAAGCTTGAAACAAAACAAAGAAATAAGTTGAAAAACAAAGGATTCGTTGAAAATCCCAAGTCTGAACAAGCTGTAAAGAATTGGTCATAACTCCTTCTAGAGAACTCCAAATCCAGCTCTGTAAAATTTATTGGAAAGCTAACTTAATTATATTTCTAACGGTATATAGCTTGCACTTTAATTCTGGCTCAATCAATACAGTTTTTATTCCGAATTTGACCTTTCTGCATTTGATACAACTTGTGTATTTGGCTGCCCAATGACTTGAATAATGCCCACAATGCCTTGTCTTCTCTTCAAGCCCAATTCATGATGTCTTGCATCTTGAATTGCATTTTCAATCCATATTTTCTCAATTAATCCATTTAAAGCAGCTTGCATCTTTTTGGCTCTTGCTCTTGTAATTGGGCCTCCATGAATGTGCAAAGGATCACTTGAAGTTTTAATGGTCCCTTGATGGTTCTCATCACTCTTAACCTCGCTCTCTTTTGCAAATAAATTCACTTGCTCCCTCTCTTTTTTCTCAACAATATATTTTTTTTTATCTTTCCACTTGCTTTTCTCTTAATCTCTCTTTCTTTTGTACTCTCATTTTTTTTTTGTATCACTCTCATTTTGTATTGACATTTGATCCTCATACACTTGCCTAGATGTTAATGGTACAAGAGTGATTTGCCTTTTATTCATTACAAAAGAATATCTATTTAAGTAACCATCATGTGTCACACGCCTATCATATTGCCAAGGTCGACCCAAAAGAATGTGTCCAGCAGACATGGTTACTACATCACATAGAACCTCATCCTTGCATCTCCAATAGAGAATAAAACCAGCACTTGTTTATTTACTTTAACTTATATGGCCTAAGATGTTTCAAAGTTTTCAAATTCAATTTTTCAACTAAACTAGTGCTAGCTACATTAGTACAACTTCCACCATCAATTATCATACTACATACCTTATCTTTGATGTGGCATCTAGTATGAAAGATGTTATCACGTTGTACCTTTGCATCTTCTTTTACTTGCATGTTGAGAGCACGCCTAGCAACCATCAATTTACCATCAACAAGATACTCTACACTATCATTAGCATCCTCCAAATGTGGCATAGGATCATCATCTGATTCACTGTCAGTTTCAACATCACCATCCTCCCTTAAGATCATTACTCTCTTATTTGGGTATTGAGATGCAATATGACCTGTCCCCAAACATTTAAAACACTTAATGTCTCTATTTCTAGAGTGTTGGGAGTCAGATTTACCTTTGCTTTGGTTGTCTCCCTCTTTATGATCCTTGAATGGCTTAATTTTAGGCTTTGAAACAACCTTTTCATCTTTGCCCCATTTTGACTTCCATGAGGAAGATGAACCTAAATTGGTTCTAGTGGAACCTTTCTTTTTCAGTTGTCGTTCCACTTTCATGGCCATGTGAACCAAACGGACTTTGTTGATTTCTTGAACAGTAGAAATAACAGCTTTTAGAGGCTCTATATAAGAACTCTCAAGTCTTTGTATTCGGCAGAACATCTTTAATAAAATTTGAAAGCTTGTTCATAATTCTCTCATGGCATTCTAATTTCTTTCCTTCTTCTAAGGAACGAGTTAACACTTGAGCCATTAGTCTAAGAGTGCTTCATCTCTATCTCTATACTGAGTATGCTCTGCACTTGCCTTTGAGTAAGGATCATGTACATTAGCAAAGTCCTGATTTATCTTCAAACCAGTATGCCAAAATTATTCTCTCACAACATTCACCCTCTCTAAAGGTCTAGGAGATGACTTGTCTTTGGGTGGTATCGTGGGAGATGGTTTTCTTCCACTGGTTTGATATCTAAAGGATTAGGGTATATCGACTGGAAACCCAAACTTGCGGACTACTAGTCCAAAGAACCGTTTTAGACTGTTGTAGTTCTGGTATAACAACGCCATGTACTCTGACGCCGACTGGTATCAAAGCCACACGTTCTCAAGCAGAGGTGGTATTATAGTTTAATGTGTTCAAAGTGTTACTTGTAAACCTAGAAGAAATTCCATCAACATGGCATCTTCATCTACAAACCTAGTTTCCTCTGAATCTTCTCATATTTCTCTCTATTCTACTCTCTCTTTACCCCGTTCTTGTCAGAAACATATTGCTTCAAAAATAGAAAACCTTGTAGAATACTCGTACATTTCTAAACCTGCTCAGATCAATGAATCACAGTTTCCGGTAATGAGCCCATATCATCTTTACAAACAAAAAACCTCTTTCACCACAAGTATCAGAACCTTGATTTCTACTAAAAAACCTCTACCCAAAGAATACATTCAGTCTTTGAGACTGGACCAGTGTACTCTTCAAGCCTCTCAGAGTGAACAATATGTTACTCTAGAAATACCTACAGATCTCGTGACCAATTGGAAACGAGAAGGGTATACACGCCTTTATCTTAGAGGTGTAAGGTTAATCCTCACTTTACATGGAAGAAAAGGCTTACCTGTTACAACCAGAATTGCCCTGCTGGATACCAGATTCAAGCAATACCAACATGCTGTCATTGGAATAATTTTAACTGCACTTCATGCCGGAAGTGTACTATTAAACTTTTACCTCA
Organism: Citrus mangshanensis; assembly: GCA_030449895.1. Lineage (NCBI taxonomy): Eukaryota > Viridiplantae > Streptophyta > Magnoliopsida > Sapindales > Rutaceae > Citrus > Citrus mangshanensis. The sequence continues at coordinate 125,715 of JASUUJ010000060.1, read as the reverse complement.
ATTTCAATAGGTCCTTTGAAGGCCCAAATCTTCCAACAACTATAAAAGTCCAGATCCAGCTCTAAGGGGCAGACCAAACAACCACTTCAAAAATAGCCACTCTCCATCACCAAATATTGACTCTATCACTGCACAGATGCAGCAGATCCACCAAAATCTCCAATCCAGAATTATTCAACTCGATTCTGAGTTACGAACCATGCTTGCCCAGCGCTATTATGGCCCAGAATTTGACCAAAAGGAAAGGGAAATCAGACGCTTAAAAACTGAGCTTGATCGGATTGAATCTGAAAAACAAAGACCTACCCTTTTTACCACATCACCTCATATCCCTTCCATAGGTCCAACTTATCATCCATTTGCCTCTATGCTTTCCCCCATCAGACAGTATGATCCTTCCAAGTTATTTGGCATGACCCATACCCTTTTCAGAGACAATCCCTTACCACCACCACCACCTAAACCTAAACCAAACCATACCCTTCCTTGAAACTTTCGTGTTTCTAAATCAACATTTTCCTGACCAAAATGGTATAATTTAAGGCTTTTTCTATTTTGCTCTATAGAACTTCAGGTGCAGAGAGAACTTCTCATTCATGGCTTCCACTTCATCTTCAACTCCAGTTACTCTTTCTTCTACTCTTTCTTTGCCCCGCTCTTGTACTTCTCATACCACCAATAAGATTGAAAATCTTGTAGAATATTCCTATATCCCTGAATCAGCCCAAATCAGTGAGTCCTCCTACCCTCTTATTAGCCCTTATCAGTTGTACAAACGACCTAGCTCCTTTACCCGCAGTATTCGCACCCTCATCTCTACCCGACGCCCTCACCCTAAAGAATATATCCAGTCTTCCCGCCTGGATCAGCGTGCTCTTCAAGCCACCTCTGTTGAGCAATATGTCACTCTAGAGATTCCCTCCGAGTTGCTCTCCAACTGGAAACGAGAAGGTTATACTCATCTTCATCTTGGAGGCATCAGATTAATCCTTACTCTTCATGGAAGAAAAGGATTACCGGTTACAGCTCGCCTTTCTATGCTTGATACTAGGTTTAAACAAGATCGTTATTCTGCTTACAACCTCCATGAAGTGTTTTACTGACCTTTTACCCAAACTTCAATCTTTCTCTCCAAGATCCCAACTTGCCTACAACCTTGAAAGTTCAAGTCCAGATCCAAGGTGCTGAACAAATTTCTTCTGCCAAAATTGCCCTAGAACCTCCCAAACCTTTTGAATCAGTCCTCAATTGGCAAACCCAAAATGCCAGAGCACAAAATGATACTTTGTTGAATATCAACTTCAAAGTTGAGAACATCAGTCTACGAACTGAACAACTTGAGAACATCAGGATAACACCTTACACCACTAATTGGTCTATAGGCTTCAAAATCATGCCTTAGATCTACCCACTCCTGAACATCATTCTGATACCCTCATGGTCTTAGCCGAATCTGACCAGATCCCAACCATCATCCAGATCCCCAGACAAATTCCCCGTCATGAGCTCATCAAGCTTATGCCTCTTGAATGGATCTCTAACTATGAACAGTTCCATAACAATACAGCTCTAATTCAGACATCTAAAAGCATGTTTGAAAGACGACAAGATGGAACAGTCAGAATGACTTTTAAACCACCTCCAAGTGTTCCACAAGAGCCCCCTCGGCTCTCCTTTACCTATTCTTCAATGATCGCAGCTGTTAAGACAGCCCAAGAAGATCTGCCCATTACAGGGTTTAATTCTGAAGGCTACCCTATTTATCCAGCCAAGCACAATGGCCATTTCTTATGGGATGCCCCTGGCTCAGGCATGTGTGACCTCACTTGTCCCTGCTGGGATGATTGGGACGAAGACGATGATTATGCCACCACAAGGAAAAAGAAACCCAAAAGAAAAAACCATGCATTAATTTACATTGATGACATTTTGCTTTTTTCAGGATCACATGATGAACATCGTCAGCTGTTAACCCAATTCTATGACACACAGATGAAATATGAATGTGCAACCCAAGAGGGGGGGTGAATTGGAATTTTAAAACTTAATCAACCAAATCCACACAACAAGCAATCTAATGTCTTAATAAAGATGAAAGCAATAAGTTCAATATAAGCACAATAATTAAAGAGTAAGGGAGAAGAAAAACAAACACACGAATCTTTTACGTGGTTCGGCAATCCCCGCCTACGTCCACGCCTCCAAGCGATCCAAGCTCGGGGATTTCACTATCCAAGCCTTTCCAAGGCTTCAACAAATACAATTGACTTCGAGGTGTCAATAAACCTTTACAATGAAGAGATTATCTCCCAATCTCTTCGCCCAAGTGTCTCACACACTCAAGTTCTTACAAATGAAATGAAGAAATAAAGATTACAATAAAGCTCACTCAATGAGTAGATAATCAAAGATGAAGAACAATGAATGATTCAATGGATTTTGTGTTTTACAATTTGAAGGCTCAAGATATCATGTGTGCTCTTTGTTGCTTGTTGGAGAGTGTTGGAGAGCTTCAAAATGAGTTGGATTGGAGTTTTATAGTTTGAGCTCAAAACTAGCCGTTACTCACATTTCTCGGGAATTCGATCCGGATTTGGGATTTTTCGACTTAAGGCAAAATTTTGAATTTTGCCTATCCACGGATTTGGAATCCTCGCAATGGAAGCTTCTTGCCCGCTTTTCGGATTTTGTATCCCGGATAGCCACACATGACATTTTTCCGAATTTTCAGTTTTGACCCCAAAACTTTATAAAACTGTAGTAAGGCCCAGAAAGTTTGTAAACATTTACACATAGGTCCTAATTTCAGAATTTTAAATAATGCTTTGTCAAGCCCAAAACTTTCTGAAATTATGATGTTGCCCAGACTTTGTGAAATTGTAGAATGACCCAACGTTTAAATAATTTCAAATAGGTCCAATTTCGAAATTAAAAACACAATCAATAATTTTAATAAGGCTTTTATTTTAATCAAAGATACTTAAATTTCATAACATCATAAAAGCATAATTTATAAATCTTTGCTTAATAAATGCATGTGGTTTGTTATCATCAAAATCAATATTTATAGCCATATAGGCTAACAATCTCCCCCTTTTTTATGATGACAAAGCACATTAAAAAAAATAATAATATAGTTATGAAAAACTCCCCCTCAATTAATGCAAGTTAAAAAAAAATGATTTGAAAATAATTTAATAAAACTCCCCCTGCATACATGCATACTCCCTCTAGATTCATGCATGTTTTCATAACACATATTAAATCATTCTCCCCCTTCATCATCAAAAAGAATGAAAGCTCCCCCTATCAATCATCAAACATCGCAACATAAGCTCATTAGTAAAAAAAAATCCATAATGATCAATCAAATCCATAACATCCAATATAAATAGTCACAACAAATCATCCATAATGAAAGACAAATCCATAACATCCGAAAACAAATGCATAAACCGAAAAACATAATAACCAATAAAAGAACACACAATGCAGTAAATAAAATGTAGGTGTGTGCAAGTACAAGCACAAAATACTACTCAGGTGGTGAGGATGGAGGTGATGGAGGTGGAAACGGATATGGAATGCCGAAGTGCTCAAGAGGAGGCGCTCCATGAATGAGCTGCCGCTGCCGCCGCTCAAGCCTCGCCTCACCGAAAGTGTCCGAACCTCATCGATAAGCTGCTGAAGAGTGACATCTCCAGAGGTAGGAGGCCGTGGAGGTGATGAAGCGGATGCAGATGCACTAGGAGCCGAAGCAAGTAGAAGAAACTCTGCCCTCGAAATAATAGTGAGAATACTGGAAGCCGATCGGGAATCACGGCATTAAGTGGCCGATCATCACTGGGGCTAGAAAGGTAAACTTGTTATCAGATTTGACCCAAGTGTCATCCTTCCACTCAAAGCCTAACCCAACAATAACCTCATCCCCAATACCCTTGGATGGCCTACAAGAAGGTTCTAGAATCGGCACTTCAAAGAATTTAAGAATACGAGTAATGAAGTGACCATAAGGAAGAGAGCGGGTAATCAAGGCTGGAATGCTCAACATGGTGCGAACAATGGAATAGCCCAAGTCAACCGGGCGACCTCTAAGAATACAGTCAATCATGGCGACATCCATGTGAGACACCTCATCCAAATGTCCTGATCTAGGAAGTACAATGGACTGGATGATACGAAGCAAAAAACGAGTTTGAAGACAGAGACACTGAGTACGGAAATGAATGGTACAGTCTTCAACAGAAAGGTCATTACGCCGACAAATATTACGAACGGCATCAACATGAACATAATCATCAATTTCAGGAGGTTTCCTAAGGGAAAAAATGTCCAAGCCATCATCGGAAGATCCTAGGATGTTGTTCAAATCCGAATCATCAAAATCAATCAAAACTCCTCCAACTTTGGTGATTACTCGATTCTCTTTCTCCGCGGAACAATCCATATTCGAGTAAAATACTTTCACCAAGTCGGGATACACATTCTCCTCAATCAACAATGCATCAATCCAACCAACATCTCCCAACAATTGAAATAAAGTTCTATGACTAATCTGGAGAGAATGTAAAACATCCGGTAAAACAAAGAAAGTGTTGAGTACCTCACGAGTCCGAAAGTTTTGATGAAACCTTTTGATCAAGTTTTGCTTGTTCTGAAAATGAATGGACTCAAAGGTGGATTTATTGGAGGTGCCCCTTGCTTCCCGTGGCCGTGTGGATGGTTGAACTGGTTCTTTGCCTTTCCTTCGAACCGGCCTAGAGCTAGACATGGTATTTTTGGTTGATTTGGAGTTGAAAAGAATAAGGAGAATGATGAAGATGAAGAATGAAAGCGATTTGGAGAAGAGATTTGGATCAAAAACGGCTTGAGAGTGAGAAATCTAGAGAGAGAAAATTTCGGCCCAAAACCTAGGTTGAGAATCGGATCTAGAAATTTGGAGTTTGAAAATGAGTTTTGAGTGTGGATTTAGGCGTGATAATGGATGGGGAATGATTTTTAAGATTCAATTTTGAAGTGAAAATGATAGAAAATGGAGGAATTTGGAGTGAGAAAGAGAGAAAATGGAAACGGTTTTTAGAGAGAGATGAACCGGTAGGCCGAATGCTTGAGGAGGATGAATAGTCCTTAAGGAATCACGAATCCGGCTTGCCGGATTTGATAACCGGCAAGCCGGTTATTGGACAGATTGTCAAGCATAAAAAACGGCCTTCCGGAAAGCCAATTCGGTTTGCCGAAATAGAACCCGAGAGCAGCCAACTAGAACAAATATGAGGAGCACGAATTTGCAAGCCAAGCTTATTTGAGAATTGAGCAAGCCGAAAACGGCTTACCGAAACTGAAATCCGGCAATCCGGAAACAAACCCGAGAGCAACATGAGGACAATTCGGCTTGCCGGTTTCTTTAACCGGTTTGCCGGTTTCTTTAACCGGTTTGCCGGTTTCGAGAGCTTAAAAAAAAATCCGGTTTTCCGATTTTGTTCCAGCACAAACCCAAGGCAAATTCGGCTTTCCGAATAGAAGAACCGGTAGTCCGGTTATGAGGCAGAGACCAATCAAAGCTAATCCGGTTTTCCGGATTGAAAATCCGGTTGTCCGGAATTTGTTCCGAGAGAGATCAATAGGAAAGAATGTTTTTCCGGAAGAATGGAAAGAGAATTTTTGCTAGCTTTTATACTTGTATGACACACCATTTTATTTCCGGCTTTAAAAATTGATTAATTTTAAATCATTTTAGATTTAAAACTTTTCAATAAGCCATCTAATGCATGTAATATAAAATCATAAAATCATAAACTCACAAGCACATCAAGTTATCTAATTCATGTAGCATAAAACCATATGATAACAATCATATCAAGCCATGAATTAAAACATGAATTAAGATTCAACATTCATCATTCCAAGCTCATGCCTAATCTTTATAAAATGCTCTTCACTAAGAGGTTTTGTAAAGATATCCGCAAGTTGATTTTCAGTGGAAACAAATTTAATTACAACATCCCCTTTTTGAACATGATCTCTAAGGAAATGATGTCTAATCTCTATATGCTTAGTCCTAGAATGTTGAATGGGATTCTTAGAAAGATTTATAGCACTAGTATTGTCACATAAGATAGAATTTGATCAAGTATAATGCCATAGTCTCTAAGGGTTTGTTTCATCCAAAGAATTTGTGCACAACAACTACGGCAATATATTCGCCTCGGTGGTTGAAAGCGCATCCGAGTTTTGTTTCTTACTAAACCAAGAGACAAGAGAATGACCTAGGAAGTGACATGTTCCACTAGTACTTTTTCTATCAACCTTATATCCAGCAAAATCGGCATCCGAATAACAAGTTAAATCAATGTGAGTTCCTCTAGGATACCAAAGGCCAAGATTAATAGTGCCAATTAAATACCGAAAAATGCGTTTGACAGCAAGCATGTGAGACTCTTTAGGACAAGATTGAAATCTAGCACACAAGCAAACACTAAACATAATATCAGGCCTACTAGCAGTCAAGTATAGTAAGGATCCGATCATACCTCGATAAGTTTTGATATCAATTTCCTTACCTTTCTCATCTTTGTCCAGCTTGATGGTAGTGCTCATAGGAGTGCTTTTGCCGTTCCATTTTCATAGCCAAACCTTTTGAGTAGATCTTTCACGTACTTGGCTTGGTTTATGAAAATTCCTTCCTCGTTTTGTTTGATTTGAAGACCAAGGAAGTACTTCAACTCCCCATCATACTCATCTCAAACTCTTGGCTCATACATGATGAAAAATCTTTACACAACAACTCATTAGTAGAACCAAAATAATATCATCAACATATATTTGAACAATAAGTATGTCTTGGTTCTTATGCTTAACAAAAAGAGTTGTGTCCGCTTTTCCCATTGAAAAATCGTTATCCAACAAGAAATTTTTAAGCCTATCATACCAAGCTCTAGGTGCTTGTTTTAAACCATACAAAGCCTTGGATAACTTATACACATGATCTGGAAATTTTTCATTTTCAAAACCAGGAGGTTGTTTCACATAAACTTCCTCCATAATGTATCCATTTAAGAAAGCACTCTTGACATCCATTTGATACAAAATAAAATCCTTATGACATGCATATGCTAACAACATCCTAATGGATTCTAATCTTGCTACAGGTGCAAAAGTTTCATCAAAATCAATTCCTTCCTCTTGGTTGTAACCTTGAGCCACTAATCTAGCTTTATTTCTTACAACCACAGATTCATCCATTTTGTTTCTAAATACCCATTTAGTACCTATAATGGATTGATGTTCCGGATTAGGAACTAACTCCCACACATTATTTCTCTCAAATTGATTCAACTCCTCTTGCATTGCCATAATCCAAGATTCATCATTTTCCGCATCCGCAAAGGATTTTGGTTCAATTTGAGAAATAAATGCAGCATGCTCACATGTGTTTCTAAGAGATGATCTAGTGGTAACACCTCGTGAGGGATCTCCTAAAATTACATCTTTAGGATGAGAGGACACATACCTCCACTCCTTGGGGAGTGTTTGTGAAGTACCTTCATTTTGGTCTGCATTTGTTTCTTCATGATGTTCCTCTTGAATTCCAGGTGGTGTGTCTTCTTGGTTGCCATTTGATGCTTCTTCTTGTTGTTCTTCTTCTGCATTATCATCAACAACAACTTTCTCCGTAGAGGAGGGGTTAGACTCATCAAATGTAACATGCATAGATTCTTCCACAACTAAAGTTCTTTTATTATAAACTCTATAAGCTTTGCTTGAATTTGAATAGCCAAGAAAGATACCAACATCAGATTTTGGATCAAATTTACCAAGATTATCTTTTGTGTTTAAAACAAAACATTTGCATCCAAAAACTTTAAAATAACCAATGTTGGGTTTTCTATCTTTCCAAAGCTCATATGGAGTTTTATTGAGATTAGGTCTAATCAACACCCGATTTAAAACATAACAAGCGGTGTTGACGGCTTCGGCCCAAAAATACTTAGGCAAAGAATTTTCATTCAACATGGTCCTAGCCATTTCTTGAATAGACCTATTCTTTCTCTCTACTACTCCATTTTGTTGTGGAGTCCTAGGTGATGAAAATTGATGTTCAATGCCAAGGTCATTACAGAAATTTTCAAATGCATGATTTTCAAATTCTCCACCATGATCACTTCTAATACAAGTGATGGAGTAACCTTTTTCATTTTGAACCTTTTTACAGAAAATTCGAAATGCATCAATGGCATCATCCTTATTAGCTAAGAACAATACCCATGTGTATCTCGAATAATCATCCACAATTACAAATGCATAAAACTTGCCACTTAAACTAGCATATCTAGAAGGTCCAAATAAATCTATATGAAGCAAGCGGTTTTGAAGTGGAAACATGATTTTTGCTTTTGAATGAAGTTTTGATTTGTTTTCCAAATTGGCATGCTTCACAAGTTCTATCTTTTTGAAAATTGATTTTTGGAAGACCTTTTACTAAATCATTTTTCACGATTTTTGAAATCAAATCCATGCTTGCATGACCTAATCTTCTATGCCATAACCAACCATCATCATGCAATGCGGAAAGACATTTCTCATTTGTTGATGCACAATCTATATTAATGGTATAGACATTAACACATCTATTTCCTACAAATAAGACTTTCCCATCACATGCATTTTCAATAACACATTTTGATTCATCAAAGATAACTCTATATCCTTTATCACATAATTGACTAATGCTAAGCAAATTGTGTTTCAAGTTCTCAACCAAACACACATTCTCAATTAGGGTAGAGGATACATTACCGACATTTCCAATTCCAATGATTTTTCCTTTTGAATTATCCCCAAATGAAACATCTCCACCATTTTCGATCTTGGTAAAGCTTGAAAACCAAGAGTAATTCCCTGTCATGTGTCTTGAACAGCCGCTGTCCAAGTACCACTTATTCTTCTTCTTCTTTGATCCCTGAAAGAGAAATCTCAAGTTTTAGGTACCCAAACCTTTTTGGGTCCTTGAGAGTTAGCAATGGTTCCTTTCGGAACCCAAATACATTTCATACCATAATAAGCATTTCTCTTTACAGTACATCTATTTTTCATATGGCCATCTTGATTGCAATAATGGCATACAATTTTATTGTTAATAGATGTATTCTTCACAAAATAGCTCTTGTAAAATTTTTGTTTCAAATTCGGTTTATAACCTAGGCCACTTTTGTCAAATACACATTTTTGTGAGTTAAGCAAATTGTCCAACATCTTTTGCCCATTTGTAAATCTTAACACAATTTCATTTAGCTCATTACTCTTCTTTCTAAGCATTTCATTCTCATTTTTTAAGTCATTCATGTGTGACTCTAAGTTCTCATGTGAAGTGCTAGAATTCTTGAGTAATGCAATACTATCATGCAATGTCTTATTTTCTAATTCTAAGCATGTAATCTTCTTTTTAAGACTTATATTCTTTTTACCCATCTTCATTAGCTCATCATGCAAATCATTAAAGGCATCATGCAATTCATCATATGTAGGAAGAACACTTACCTCATCAAGTTCATCACATGATTCTTCCCCAATGGCCATGAGAGCTAAGTTTGTCATTTCTTGTTGCTCATCATCGTCACTTGTTTCCTCATCACTATCATCCCATGTGGCCACCATAGCCTTTTTCTTGAATTTGTTGAGAAGAGGACATTCCGGTCGTATGTTTCCGGGCTTTTTGCATTCATAACAAGTGATGGGCTCCTTCTTCTCCTTCTTATTCTTGTAGCCTCTGAATTTTCTCTGCTCATTGTTCTTTTTGTAGAATTTTCTGAATCTTCTAGCCAACATAGCCAGCTCCTCATCATCCATTTCGCTTTCCTCATCACTCTCACGTTTTGAAGCCTTGAGAGCAATGTTCTTCTTTTCCTCATGCCCTTTTTCTGCTGCCAAATCTTCTTCATATGAAATAAGAGAGCCAATTAAATCATCAATAGGTAACACATTTAAATCCTTGGCTTCCTCAATGGCAGTCCTTTTTGGTCTCCACTCCTTAGGTAGAGACCTAATGATTTTCTTGACTTTTTCGCTATTTGAAAAAGTCTTTCCTAGAGCTCCTAGAGTGTTCACTATGTCCGTGAATCTAGTATACATAGAGTACACATTTTCATTTTGTTCCATTTGGAACAATTCGTATTGTCGAGTGTACCTACTTATTTTAGATTCTTTCACTTGATTCGTGCCTTCATAGACAACCTCAAGTTTGTGCCAAATCTCATTAGCACTTTCGCAACTAGACACTCTATGAAACTCTTTCTTATCTAGTGCACAGAACAAGGCATTCATGGCCTTGGAATTCAGAGAAGCTTTTCTCTTATCGAATTCATTCCAATCCCGTGAAGGTTTTGGAATATCTTCTCCTACTTCATTTTTAGTCAAAGGCATGAAAGGACCATCATTAACAATTTCCCAAATCTCATAATCTAAGGCTTGCAAGTAAATTCTCATCCTAGTTTTCCAATATGGGTAATCGTTACCATCAAAGTAAGGGGGTCTAGTGGTCTTCCTAAATGTGGAATCATTTTGAGTTGCCATTGATCTTTAGCTCTAGATGGTTAAATCTAAATGAGAGCACCTTGCTCTGATACCAAATGAAATATGAATGTGCAACCCAAGAGGGGGGGTGAATTGGAATTTTAAAACTTAATCAACCAAATCCACACAACAAGCAATCTAATGTCTTAATAAAGATGAAAGCAATAAGTTCAATATAAGCACAATAATTAAAGAGTAAGGGAGAAGAAAAACAAACACACGAATCTTTTACGTGGTTCGGCAATCCCCGCCTACGTCCACGCCTCCAAGCGATCCAAGCTCGAGGATTTCACTATCCAAGCCTTTCCAAGGCTTCAACAAATACAATTGACTTCGAGGTGTCAATAAACCTTTACAATGAAGAGATTATCTCCCAATCTCTTCGCCCAAGTGTCTCACACACTCAAGTTCTTACAAATGAAATGAAGAAATAAAGATTACAATAAAGCTCACTCAATGAGTAGATAATCAAAGATGAAGAACAATGAATGATTCAATGGATTTTGTGTTTTACAATTTGAAGGCTCAAGATATCATGTGTGCTCTTTGTTCTTGCTTGTTGGAGAGTGTTGGAGAGCTTCAAAATGAGTTGGATTGGAGTTTTTATAGTTTGAGCTCGAAAACTAGCCGTTACTCACATTTCTGGGGAATTCGGTCTGCCGGATTTGGGATCCGGATTTTTTCGACTGCTAAGGCAAAATTTTGAATTTTGCCTATCTGGATTTGGAATCCGGATTCGAATGGAAGCTTGCTGCCCGTTTTCGGATTTTGTATCCGGATAGCTCTGCCATGACATTTTTCCGAATTTTTAGTTTTGACCCCAAAACTTTATTAAATTATAGTAAGGCCCAGAAAGTTTGTGAACATTTTCACATAGGTCCTAATTTCAGAATTTTAAATAATACTTTGTCAAGCCCAAAACTTTCTGAAATTATGATGTTGCCCAGACTTTGTGAAATTATAGAATGACCCAAAAACGTTTAAATAATTTCAAATAGGTCCAATTCCGAAATTAAAAACACAATCAAAAATTTTAATAAGGCTTTTATTTTAATCAAAGATATTTAAAATTCATAACATCATAAAAGCATAATTTATAAATCTTTGCTTAATAAATGCATGTGGTTTGTTATCATCAAAATCAATATTTATAGCCATATAGGCTAACAACAGAAGCATTACCATAGCGTGTTCAAAGAAATCTTAGCGGTAAAGAATGGCATCAAAAAATTTGAGTATCATCTGATTGGACACCATTTTCTCATCCGTATGGACAGTTCAGCCTTCCCAAATATTCTCAATTTCAAAGGTAAACTGTTCCTGAAAAAATGTTACTTATATTAAAAGATTGGTTTTCCAAATATGAATTTTCGGTCAAGCATATAAAGGGATCCCAGAACCTCATCCCTGATATGCTATCCAGACTCTCAAAACCAGAAAAACCTCTCACCCTGTTTTCCACCACATACCACTTTCCGATCATCTCCATGGCTACTTCACTACCTCCAGAAGCTCTCACCAAGAAAACTTTTCCCTTTAGTAAAACCTTTTCTTCCGTCTTTGCCATCCAGGAGTTTGCAAGAAAAGCTCTCTTTCGCTTCTTCATGAAAGCCTACCTTGTCACAGAACCCTTTCCCAGTTTCATAGGGATTGTCACAGTTGGATTTTGGGAAAAAGGTTTTGGAGAGCTTTGGATGCTTACAGTGGGGACCATGGCAGGAGGGATAAGGACAATCTCGTCGGGATCCTGGCCTGGGTGATGTTTGAGTGGCTTTGTCAACTTTGGAGGGTGTAGTGGCCGTGTTAGCTTTGGGAGGTTGGGATGAGGATCCTGGTTCATTCATGGATGGTTGTGGAAACTGTTGGAGATGTTGGCTGAGGGGAAGGAAAGCTTCCCATGGGTCTTGGGAGTCTTGGAAAAGGAAGTCAGTGTAGTCTGGCTTTTCTTATTTGATAATGATTCCTGTGAATTTTGGTTTAGATATGGCAAATGGAGTGGGGATCATGAGGAGGTCATGTTATGGGCCTAGGAGGTGTGGAAGATGTCTTTAAGTGGCGGAGGTTGGTGGTTTAATTGGCAAAGGTAGTTGTGAAGGACTTCTTGGATTTCATTTTCAATGACAGCTAGATGTGGTGCAGTGAACCATTCATATACCTGGTCTTGAGTCCAAAAGAGTTTTGTGTCTGGATGTTGGAAGTATGGTCGATGAATAATGAACACAGATGTCCACATTTTTGCTTCGGAGGATGGCATACGTTCCAAATTGTGATCCTGAGACAATTGTTGGAGTTTCTTTCTCCACCATGGTATGGGGGAGAACCATTCAAGTAATGTCCAGGGAAGAAAGGTGGCTTTGTCTGGGTCAAGGAGATGTTCCAAAGTGGGAGTAATTGGTAGGACCAACTTGGTTGCATAAAGGATTGTTAAGCACCAGATGTACCATAACACATCTTCAGTGGTTTTTCTGGATGGATCAAGGGTTAAACTTGTAAGGAACAGATTTTCTAGGTGGAAGGAGGAAAATGGAAAGGGTTCTGTAACAATAAAGCTCATCCGAAGACGAGTACATGAATCTCCGCTCTCCATAAAGTTGTTTGTCTTGTTGCTTCAATAAAGTAGTTTGTCTTGTTGTAATAATTATGTTTTACTTTATGGTTTTGTCTTGGCTTGCCATACGCTTTGGCTCTTGCCAGTTGTAAAAGTCTTTGTAAGCATGCTTTATCTTTTGTCCATTTGTCCAAGTCTTGATCGGTGGGCTTGGCTTTCTAAAAAGGTGTGCTACAGGTCATGATCACTTGATAAGTCATGATCTATGTTGTCATATCTTTACTTTTGCTTTTGAAAAAAGATAGGGGTCCTGTCCTATCTTCCCGAGAATTCTCCTATATAAAGGATTATCCCCTCCCTTGTAATATAGAAGCTTGTAAGAAGAGAAAAAAGTTTGAAAAAAAAACTCTCGTGTGTTTTTCACTATGAATCCCTAAACCTCTCTCCTCTCTCTGCAAATGAAGCTCTTTAGAGAAAGAAAAATAATAAAGAATTAAATTTGTTCATTTTGAAACCTAAGGAAGTATGCTCTGCACTTGCCTTCCAGTAAGGATCCTGTGCATAAGAAAACTTTTGAAACAAATTCTTATATGGTTTGGTACCCTGTTTTAGACTAAAGGAAAGTCTGTTTTGGGTTATATAACCCGAGAAAGGAGATGTTTTCAAGATTTTTGATTCCCATAACCACGCCACGCACGAATAGGCTGAAAGATGTGGACCATGGATTTTTGGAAAATGAATGGGGCAGTTTTGAGGCCAAAAGGTAGGATGGTCCATTGGAAATGGGCATTTGGGATACAAAAAGCAGTTTTGTAACACTCAGAGGGTTCAATGCCTAATTGCCAGAAACCTGATTTTAAATCGAATTTTGAAAAGATCTGGGCATTTTTGAGAAAAGTAAACATGCTTTGTCGACGGGGCAAGGGAAACTTGGCATCTTGTAAAAACATGTTTAATGGCTGGTAGTCAATAACTAGGCGTTTCTTTCCTCGAATAATTTCAGAATGCTTTTCAACATAAAAGGCTTCGCAAGCCCATTGAGAATTTGTGGGTTCAATAAGACCTTGGGCTAGGAGTAAATCAGAAGGACTCATTCCTGGGTGAGTAGCTTTGGTTGGGTTAATGTCTTCATTGAGTTTGAAAGGTAACCTAATGAAGAAAGACTTATTTTTCCACAATGGGTTTGGATGGGTGAACTCAGAATAGGACTCTGGACAGAAACTCAAAAGCTTGTTTGAAATATCCTGGTAGGGTTGAGGGGTTTCAGACAGATTGTAGAGTTTTAGAATGTCTGTGAAAGGTTTGAACATGGACTTGACTCGAATTCCATTGGGAAGGATTTGGAGGTGTTTGATCTGGTGAAGGATGTCAAAACCTAACAAGAGATCCTTATTAGGAAGGGTTGAACCGATAACTTTGGTCCAAATGACACAATTTGGGAAGATTTGGATACCAATGGATTTTTTGGTAATCAAAGAGGTGGTGAAGAGTTTGCCATTGACAGCTTTGAAATGTTCTTCATAGTCTGTCCAGTATTCTGGTGGAAGAAGATGTGGGTTTAACATGTTGCGTTGGGCACCGGTGTCGATGAGACCAATTGCTGGAACGGGCATTTGGAACTTTGAGGGTAAGATTTGGAGTTTGATGGATGGTATAGGAATAGTAGTGTCAAGGGACAGTAACTGTTGGTGGAAAATGAATTGGGATTGATCACTGTCGAAATCATCAGAGGAGTTCTGCAGGGCAAACACTGTGTCATCATTGGGTTCATCTTGTTTAGAGAAATAGAATTCCAGTTCATTCTTTTCTGGAGAGTAATCTGTAGGGGCTTGGAGATGCTCAACTAACCGAATGACTTCTGTCTGAAGAATCTGTAAGGCTTTCTGGATCGACGAGATCTGGATGAAAATTCTGGATTTTTGAATTTCTTAAAATGCCTTTTCTTTTTAGGACTGCAATCACAATCCTTTTTCTTTTTGCATTTGATCTGCAAGTAAGGCTTTTTGCAAGCACTCCGAAATGGCTCTTTGTCTTTCAACAGTTCTTTGAAAAACTGCTTCTGTTCGCAGAGTTTATCGAGACAAGTTTTGGCAAGCTGGAAGATTTTGCCAAGAGAGATGTTGTCAAGGGAAAGATTGGATGCTGTGAGTTGTCGCTGGATGTCGGGTTGGAGTTCATCTGGAAGAGAGGCTAGAAAGACATGCTTTAATGTCGGTTCATTGAATCCATTAAGCTTATAAAACAATAAGGACATCTGCTTATAATGGAAGTGAAGATCCTTAGCATTAAGGGAACAGCATTTCATGTTGAGATAGTCTCGTCGTGCAGCTTAAAAGACTGCAGAGGGGTCTCCAAGGAATTGATCATGGATAACCACAAGGGCACTTGAGACTTCTGGTAATTGAACAAACTGCAATTGTCTGTAGTTGCCTAAAGAATCAAACCAATCTCTTAGAGCACCCGTAAAACGAGTAGCAAACTCTCTAAGGACTGATTGAGTTGTGGCTCCTGGACGTAGCATTTGAAGGTCAATCCAGGCAGACATTTCATTAAGGCGATCACACCATTTATGAGAGGGAAGATCATCAAATGTAAACCATGGACCATTTGAAGATTTTTGACTGGGTGAATTGGTTTGGGCTTGAGCTGGAGGGGGTTGGTTTGTGGCAGAAGATTCAGGCATTTCTTCCTCAACTTCTGAGGGAATATCAACATATGGTTCTGTATAGGAGGTCTGGCCTTGAGGAGGGTGATCAGGTTGGGCCATTAAGATTCTAGTGATATCAGCATAGGACTTTTCAGAATCACTAGTGGACACTGAAGATTTTGTGTCAGTCTCAGTATGGCTATCAGAAACAGCTAGATTTGAATCAGAAGTTTGGTCATCTGTAGTAGAAGAGTGGTCGACTGTATGGGCACTAAACTGGGGCATTGGTTGTTTATCTTTGGATTGAGAAGGTGGTTGGGATTCAGTTGGTGGTGGAGGTACTGGTGGCGATGTCGGAGTATGACCAGGAGAGTGTTGGCCAGGGATGGTAATGGGGGATGGATGAAATGTGACGGTACAAACAACCACAGATGCACTAATGATCCTTGCAAACATTGATACAATCCCAACAATAATTTAGATCCCCAAACAAATTCAAAAGTAAGAGTTGCTTAAACTCATGCCACTTGAATGGCTTTCCAATTATGAGCAATTTCACCAGAATTCAGAGCCAATTCAAACCTCTGAAGCCATTTTTGAACGAAGATCTGATGGCCAAGTCAAGCTGTCCTTCCAAACTCCAGGACAATCCTCAGATCTAGAAGCTCCGAGGCTCTTTATACTGCTATGATCACGAAAGTATCCTCGGCACATGAGGAAAACCTTCCAGTCTATGGATTTTCTTCAAAAGGATATCCAGTGTATCCTGACAAAGTCAATGGTCACTTCTTATGGGATGTTCCAGAAGCCCATATGTGCAACCCTGATTGCCCTTGTCTGGACGTTCCATATGATGATGATGAAGACTTTGAAATTATGAGGAGAAGACGAAGGAAAAAGAAGAAGCCTTCCCATTCAAAAACTCCTTGCAGATCGTATTCTTTAGAACCACCAGATGATCCAAGCTCAAGCCAACCCTTACCAATCTACAAAAAAGCTCTCAAATGGATAGAACAAGAAGACAGAAAGGCCATTCCACAAGAACCTATTCCTTCTCCAACAAAGCTCAGGTCATGCTTTATGTTTTCTTCCTCTTGCCAGTCTTACCAAGAATCATTTCCCCCTCTTGAAAAACAAATAGATCCACAAGTGAAAGTTGTTTTCCAGCCTTTTGTGTAGTCCCTTATCTTTGACAAAAACATAAAGAAAAAGTAAAAAGCATACTACACACATAGAAAACATAAAAGCACACTGTAGACAGGACAGGACCCCTGTCATTTTTATTAAAGTCGAGATTTCGGATAGCTTCTGTAGCCATGTGAAAAGTCGGGAGCTTTATGGAGTAGAGGGATATCTAGATGGGGATATATCTCCTGTCTCTTTTTCATACTGCTTTCGAGCTTTGGATATCTATTGGTAGAGCAAATAGTCTTCGTTAAGCTCGTCCTTTTCTGCAGTGGTTGTGGCTGGCTGAGAGACTAGCTCAGTAGAGAAATTCTGAGAATCTTGAGTTGGGAGTAGGGAGTGGAAGTCTTCCCAAGGGTCTTGAGCATCTTGAAAAAGGATATTTGTGTAGTCAAGGCGTTCTTCTCGGACGAGAATACCCTTTGGACTGGAGCTGGATCCTGGAGTGTTTTCACTAGATCTTAGTAAAAAGCAAGAGAATGAGATGGTCCTATAGATGTGCGACAAATGTCTGTTGGAACTGGTTGGACATTATTGAGTTCTAGAAGATAAGTTTTGAGAACTGAGATTATGGTTGGATCATGGTTAAGTGGGAATGGATGTGGAAATTTTTTCTATTCATATGCCTGGTCTTGTGTCCAATAGTCTCTAGTGACTGAGTGCTGAAAATATGGCCTGTGAATGATGAAAACTGAGGTAAATAGATCTGCTTCTTAGTTAGGGATTCTGTTTAACTGATGATGGGTTGGGATATTTTGAAGTTGTTTACGCCACCATGTGAGTAGGGAAACCCATTCAAGTAATGTCTAGAGGAGAGATGGTGCATGGTGAGGAGTTGAGATATACCTGAGGGTAGGCTGGGCAGGAAGAACTAGTTTAGTGGCATACAGGACTGTGAGACACCAAACATACCATAATTCATCTTCAGAAATGGTAAAAGATGGATTGAGAGTGAATCATGTAAGAAACATGTGTTCTAAGTGAAGAGACGGAAAACAAAGTGGTTGGATTTGGAAGGTTGAACTGAAGGAGAGATTGACGGGAAAAGTCTTTTGGGTTAAGGCTTTGAAAGGAAGAGAACGATTCATTGCTATTATGGGAATGGTATGGATGGAGGTGATGAGGGTAGGTTTATTTATAGATTGACGGGTGAGAAAATCAGGGATCAGATTCTTATCACCTTTGATGTGCTGAACTGTAAAGTCATACTTGGCAAACTAGGCTTTTAAACTGAGTAATTGCTTGTCTGGAAGCAATTTGTTCTTGAAGTCAAGGATTTTTGGGAAAGAGGAGTTATCATCCTGATAAGGAAATTGTGACTAATCATATGGAATTCAAATTTCTTGATTCCATACTTGACATGATAATTCTTTTCTGCGTCCTTGAATTGTCCACTTGCATGAGCGCAATAGGATTTTGTTTCTCCAATTTTCTCTAAAATAATAGCACTCTAATATTCATCACTGGCGTCAGTCTGGAGAATTCTTTGTCCCGTTGTGGGAATCTTCAGTGGTAGTGGTGACTGAGAAATCTTTTTGAGCTGTTTGACAGTTGTTGTCTGTTCAGGACCCCATGGTGGGGGTTGTTTCTTTAGCATACGTGACAATTTGGTGGTGTGGACCGCAACTTTGGGAATAAAGTCTCGTAAATAATTCACAATTCTAAGGAACTATTGAATTTGATTTTTATTGAGATTTGTGTCTGGAAATTTTGTCAATTCCTCAACAATGTGTGGTCCTGAATGGTAGTGACCATCATGTAACACCATGCCTAAAAAGTCTATTGATTCCTTTCTAATGCTGCTTTTCTTTTCGGAAAGCATTATGCCATGTGTTTACACTAGAGCATGATGGAGGATGGGAGAGAATATTTTTACCATTGCTTTTTGGAATAGGGAATGAGCAACTTTGAGACCAAAGGGCATTACTGTCCATTAATAATGGGCATTGGGTATACAGAAAGCTGTTTTAGGTCTATCAGAAGGTGAAATGCCGAGTTGCCAAAAACCCGCTTTGAGATCAAATTTGGAAAAGATTTTGACATCTTGAAGATGGACATATAGAGACTGGATTTTTGGAAGAGGAAATTTTTCATCTCTGAGAAAAGCATTGAGAGGCTGATAATCAATTACCAATCTCTTTTTTCCTCGAACTAACTCAGATCTTTTTTCAACATAAAAGGCTTGGCAGGCCCAATCTGAAGTTGTGGGCTCAATGAGACCTTGCTGAAGCAATTGATCACATTCTTGTTTGGCTAGGAAAAGATAAGAAGGTGGCATTCCTGGATGAGTTACTTTTGTGGGATTTATATCTTCATTTAACTTAAAAGGAAGTTGAATGATGAACTTGTCATTTTTCCAAAGAGGGAAAGGGTGACTAAATTGAGAATGATTCTCAGGACAGAACTGAAGAAGTTTTGAGTGACAGATGCATAAAGAGGGGCTGTATCTGATAGAGTATACAAACGTAGAACATCTGTATAACGCAAAAACATTTGTTTGAACTTGATTGCAGTTGGTGTAATGTGGAGATTTTTTACCAGATGAATGATATCAAATCCTATGAGAAGATCTTTGTCTGGTAAATCTGAACCAACGATTTTTTTCCATATGATATAGTTTGGAAAAAACTGAATCCCAATGGGTTTTTTGGTAATCAGTGAGGTTTTGAAGATTTCACCATTGGCTGCCTTGAAGAATTCAGTATGATTTTCCCAATAGGAGGAAGGAAGAACCGTGGGATTGAGCATACTGTGTTGTGCACCAGTATCAATAAAACCAATAACAGAAATGGGTTTATGAAACTTGGATGGGAGGACAGAAATTTTGACTGAAGGGACAGTAGGTTTAGAATGGACCTTCTTGATTTCTTGAACAGTAGAAATAACATAAATTTCATCTATCTCAGAATCATCTGTTGACTCTATAAGAATGAATGCTGTACGATCATCATATTCTGTCTGTTCAAAGAAATTGGACTTAACGTCTTCTTGGTTAGAAAGCATTGAGGACTATTGTAGATGTTGAATAAGGAGAACAGCTTTGGCAGATTTGTTTGGACAATTTCTGGCAAAATGACTGCGTTTTTTGCAAATGAAACAACAGTTATGCTTCTTTTTTCTGAACTGTGGAGGATCTTTCTTCTTGAAGTATCTGTAAGGTTTTTTGCCTTTCTTGGAAGATCTATGGGGGTGTTTTTGGAAATGACCTTTCTTCTTGGTTGGACAAGTGCATTTTTTGTCATCTTTGCACTGGATCTTGAGATATGGATTTTTACAGGCTGAGGCAAAAGGCTGCCTATTTTCAATGAGGTCTTTGAAGAAGTCTTTTTGTTCACACAATTTGTCAAGACATAACATAGTCAACTGGAAGATTTTTCCAAGGGAGATGTTGGTTGTAGTAGAGCATGCTCTTTCTTTTGTAATGCATCTCCAAATGGTTGCGTTTGAGGGAGCAACATTTCAATTGATGAAATTCTTTTCTGGAGTCTTCATTTGCTGCAGCTGGTTCTCCAATGAATTGTTCATAAATAACTGTGAGTGCTGTAGCGATAGTGGTATGAATCAGTTGAAGTTGTCTGTATTCTCCTAGACTTTCAAACCAATCTCACAAAGATTGTGCATTTGGTCATGTCATTTGTACATAAACCCAAGCAACAAATTCTTGGTGTCTGGCTGGCCATTTGTGGCGATGAATGTCATCAAAAGTAAACCACAGTGTTGAAGATGGTTTAGAGGAATTTTCAGGTGTTGGAGGATTTGGAGGAATTGGTTCAGTTTGTGAACTGCCTTGTTCTCCATTTTCATCATCAGATTCTACAATAGGTGTAGATGTACTTGGTTCGTCTGTCTTTATAGATGGTTGAACCATGAGTAGCCCAGAGATATCTGCATATTGGGATTCTGAGTTTGAGGAAGATTGCTCATAGGAACTGAAACTATTTTCAGAGGATGAGTCTGGATCGGGATCATTGTTCTGCGTATCAACACTTTGGTAAAAGTATTGGTGGACTGGAGCTTTGTCTGTCTTTATTGGCTCAGTGGTTGCTTTTGGAGGGTCTTCAGGTATTGGAGAGGTTTCTTTGGGTTTTTGTTCTGAAATTCTGACGTTTGTGGTTGGCTTTTTGGAAGCTGATGGAGTGGTTGGTAGGTCTTGGTTTCTGTAAAGAAGATAGGAAAGCCCAAATAACTTGTTATAGTCCATCGGTGGTTTAGAAGGACTATAGAAAGGTTGATATGTATCAAATAGAGGGGCGGGAATAAGTAAAGATTGAGTTTTGGTAAAGAGGGATGGTTGTTCTTTGTCTGCATCAATCCTAGCTAGCTTTGCTTTTAGCTTTCTAATATCTGCTTCCTTTTTATTGAATTATGGACCCCATATACGATTGTTAATCATCATTCTCAGAATTTCTCTACTAAGCCAGTCTCTCAGCCAGCCACAACCACTGCAGAAAAGGACGAGCTTAACGAAGACTATCTGCTCTACCAACATATATCTAAAGCTCGAAAGTAGTATCAAAAAGAGACAGGAGACATATCCCCATCTAGATATCCCTCCACTCCATAAAGCTCCCGGCTTTTCACATGGCTATAGAAGCTATCCGAAATCTCGACTTTAATAAAAATGACAGGGGTCCTATCTTGTCTACAGTGTGCTTTTATGTTTTCAATGTGTGTAGTATGCTTTTTACTTTTTCTTTATGTTTTTGTCAAAGATAAGGGTCTTGTCTTATCTTTTGCTTTTAGAGGCTCTATATAAGAGCTCTCAAGTCTTTGTATTCGGCAGAACTTCTTCAATAAAATTTGAAAGCTTGTTCATAATTCTCTCATGGCATTCTAATTTCTTTCCTTCTTCTAGGGAACGAGTTAACACTTGAGCCATTAGTCTAAGAGTGTTTCATCTCTATCTCTATATTGAGTATGCTCTGCACTTGTCTTTGAGTAAGGATCATGTGCATCAGAAAAGTCCTGATTTATCTTCAAACCAGAATGCCAAAATTATTCTCTCACAACGTTCACCCTCTCTAAAGGTCTAAGAGATGACTTGTCTTTGGGTGGTATCATGGGAGATAGTTTTCTTCCATTGGTTTGATATCTAAAGGATGTATATCGGCTGGAAACCCAAACTTGCGGACTACTAGTCCAAAGAACAGTTTCAGATTATTATAGTTATGGTATAACAACGCCACGTACTCTGACCCCGACTATGGGTGACTGCACAAAAGGCTGGAAAACAACTTTTGCTTGTGGATCTATTTGTTTTTCAAGAGGGGGGAATGATTCTTGGTAAGACTAGCTAGAGGAAGAAAACATCAGGCATGACCTGAGCTTTGTTGGAGAAGGAATAGGTTCTTGTGGAATGGCCTTTCTGTCTTCTTGTTCTATCCATTTGAGTGCCTTTTTGTAGATTGGTAAAGGCTGGCTTGAGCTTGGATCATCTGGTGGTTCTAGAGAATACGATCTGCAAGGAGTTTTTGAATGGGAAGGCTTCTTCTTTTTCCTTTGTCTTCTCCTCAAAATTTCAAAGTCTTCATCATCATCATATGGAACGTCCAGATAAGGGCAATCAGGGTTACACATATGGGCTTCTGGAACATCCCATAAGAAGTGACCATTGACTTTGTCAGGATACACTGGATATCCTTTTAAAGAAAATCCATAGACTGGAAGGTTTTCCTCATGTGCCGAGGATACTGTCGTGATCATAGCAGTATAAGAGAGCCTCGAAGCTTCTAGATCTGAAGATTGTCCTGGAGTTTGGAAGGACAACTTGACTTGGCCATCAGATCTTTGTTCAAAAATGGCTTCAGAGGTTTGAATTGGCTCTGAATTCTGGTGAAATTGCTCATAATTGGAAAGCCATTCAAGTGGCATGAGTTTAAGCAACTCTTGCTTTTGAATTTGTTTGGGGATCTAAATTATTGTTGGGATTGTATCAACATCTGCAAGGATCATTAGTGCATCTGTAGTTGTTTGTACCGTGGGAAGATCTAGTGCATGATTATGTAATCGATACACTATTTGGTGATGGAGAGTGGCTATTTTTGAAGTGGTTGTTTGGTCTGCCCCTTGGAGCTGGATCTGGACTTTTATAGTTGTTGGAAGATTTGGGCCTTCAAGGGACCTATTGAAATTGGGGTAAAATTTTAACAGTACAATTCCCGCATGAAGTGCAGTTAAAATTGTTCCAATGACAGCATGTTGGTATTGCTTGAATCTGGTATCCAGCAAGGCAATTCTGGCTGTAACAAGTAAGCCTTTTCTTCCATGTAAAGTCAGGATTAACCTTACACCTCCAAGATAAAGGCGTGTATACCCTTCTCGTTTCCAATTGGTCACGAGATCTGTAGGTATTTCTAGAGTAACATATTGTTCACTCTGAGAGGCTTGAAGAGTACACTAGTCCAGTCTTGAAGACTGAATGTATTCTTTGGGTAGAGGTTTTTTAGTAGAAATCAAGGTTCTGATACTTGTGGTGAAAGAGGTTTTTTTTTTTGTAAAGATGATATGGGCTCATTACCGAAAACTGTAATTCATTTATCTGAGCTGATTCAAGAATGTACGAGTATTCTACAAGGTTTTCTATTTTTGAAGCAACATGTTTCTGACAAGAACGGGGTAAAGAGAGAGTAGAACAGAGAGAAATATGAGAAGATTAAGAGGAAACTGGGTTTGTAGATGAAGATGCCATGTTGATGGAATTTCTTCTAGGTTTACAAGTAACACTTTGAACACATTAAACTATGATAGCACCTCTGCTTGAGAACGTGTGGCTCTGATACCGTGGAATGCCATGGAAGAAAACTCAACATAGTGCTGCAAGTCAACCACATTAGCAATATCTTAATTTAAACCATGTAAAAATCTGGCCATAGTGGGCTCTCATTCTTCTTCAATGCTGGCTCGAATCATGATTGTTTCCATCTCCTTGTGGTAATCTTCAACACTTCTGGAACCTTGTGTAAGACTTTGAAGTCTTTGGTACAACTCCCTATAATAATGACTAGGAACAAATCTCCTCCTTATGATGGCCTTCATCTCCTCTCAAGTGTTTATAGGCCTTTCACAATTTCGTCTCCTACTCAAAACAAGTTGATCCCACTAAATAATAGTATAATTAGTAAATTCAACAGCAGCTAATTTTACCTTTTTCTCCTCAGAGTAGTTGTGGCAATCAAATACTAGCACTACCTTTTTTTTCCACTCCAAATAAGCTTCCAGATCGTTTTTACCTTGAAAAAAAGCTAGAGTGAACTGTGTTAAACTGTCAGGAACTGGGCTTAAAAGAGAACGTTCTGATGCACAAGATCCTCCAAAGAGGCAAGTGCAGAGCATACTTGTTATAGATAAAGATGAACGGTTATGGAAGTCTATAGTTCTTCTAACTTAACAGAGAAAACTTAGAAGAAAACTTAGAAGGTCGTGATAGAATATCTTACAGGGAAATTTTTATTTCATAAACTCTTCTGCTTACAACTGAAACATAAGGTGCCTTATATAGAAAATCATCAAGGACATGACCCTTTGAATGATTATAAACAACAAATCATCAAGGACAGGACCCCTTGAATGATTATAAATGACAAACGACTCACACTTTTAGAAAGTAAAGCACACCTTTTTAGACTTTTACATAAGACAAAGCAAAGCATCCAAAGCTGATATTTACAAGGTAAGGGACACATGGGAGTCACATGGGCTGCTGCATCAAAAGCTGTGTGATGGCGATAAATTGTCAACATCGCTATCAATTTCTATAAAAGGCTTCTGTGACCAATGGAGGTTGTTATACATGCTCTCATAGTCAATGGCAGTGTTGGAGGGTGTTGAAGTAGATGGTTCTGTTCCTTGTGGTTGAGTTGGCGTCATTTGGGAAGGATCTGATTGTGAGGACTCACCAAATGTCTAGAGGAGAGAAGTAAAATCTTCCCAAGGGTCTTGAGAATCTTGAAACAGGACATCAATGTAGTCAGGCTTTTCTTCTTTGATGAGAATACCGGTTGCTGGAGGAGTATTGGTTGTGGTATGGGTTGGTATGTGGAGAATCTCATGTTTTGGTCCAAGAGAGGTATGTTGAATGTCAGAAGATGGAGGTTGAACATGGTTAACTCAAGAAGAAAGAATCTTAGATTGTTAACCAATTGTGGATCATGAGAAAGGAGAAATGGATGTGGGACAATTATCCATTCATAAGCTTGATCCTGAGTCCAAAATAATTTTGTCACAGGATGTTGGAAATAAGGACGATGGACGATGAAAACTGTGGTGTACAAATCACCTTCTGGTTCTGGAAGAATGTTAAGATGATTTTTATCATAGATTGACTGAAGTTGTTTACGCCACCAAGAGAGTGGTGAAAACCATTCAAAAAGCGTCCAAAGGAGAGAGGAGGCTTGGGAAGGGTCGAGGAGATGACGAAGAACAGATTGGACTAGGAACATAATTTTTGTGGCATAGAGGACAGTGAGACACCAAAGATACCAAAGTTCGTCTTCTATGATAGGGACAGATGGATCAATGGTAAAGCATGTGAGGAAGAGTTTGTCTGGGTTAAAACTAAGGAAATTGTAAGGCTTGTGCTGATGGATGTTCATGAAATATCGGAAAAGAAATTTGGTTGCGAAGTCTTAAATTTGGTGTAGTGAGGAAAAAGTTATATTAAATGGAAATGATTTTTTTGTAAGGGTTATGAAAGGTAAAGATGGTGCCATTGCTATGACTGGAATGATTAATAGAGAGGTGACTAAAATGGATGAGGAACTAGAAGTTGATTTAGGAGGAGGTCTTGATAGAAGGTCAGGGATCAGGTTCTTGTCTCCTTTTATGTGTTGGATTGTGAAGTCATACCTGGTAAACCAATTTTTAAGACGGAGCAACTGTTTGTCTGGTAGTGTTTTGTTCATGTAGTCTAGAATTTTGGGGAAAGATGAGTTATCTAATCTGACCAAAAAGTTATGTCCAACTAGATGAAACTCAAAATTTTGAATTCCATATTTCATGGCTAAGGCTTCTTTGTAAATAATGTGGTAGTGTTTTTCTGATTCTTTGAATTGACCACTGGCGTGGGCACAATAGTATTCATTGTCATCTAATCTTTCTAAAAGGATTGCCCCCCAGTAATTATCACTTGCATCTATCTGGAGAATTCTTTGGCCATCTGTGGGTATCTTTAATGGAAGTTGCTTGAGTTCTTGACCGCTTGGATGGGACCCCAAGGGGGGGCTATTTTTTAAGCATTATTGACAAATGGCTTGTGTGTCTAGCAACGTGTGGAATGAAGTCTCTGAGATAATTCACAATTCCAAGGAATTGTTGAATTTGTTTCCGAGACAGATCTTGATCTGGAAAATGGAGGAGTTCTTAGGCAATGTGTGGTCCAGGTTGGAAGTTTTCGTCTTTAAGAATCATCCCGAGAAATTCAACTAAGGGTTGACCAATGGTGCTTTTCTTAGCAAAAAGCATAATGCCATGCTTATCTACTATGGACAAGAATTCACAAAGCAGTTTTTTATGTGAATTATGATCTTTTGAGAATAGTAAAATGTCATCAATGTAGACCAGGCCATGATGTAGAATGGGTTCAAATATTTTGATCATTGTCTTTTGAAATAAAGAGGGTGCTACCTTTAAACCGAAAGGCATTACGGTCCATTAGTAGTGAGCATTTGGGATATAGAACGCTGTTTTATGACGATCAGATGGATGGATCCCAAGTTGGCAAAATCCAACTTTGAGATCGAATTTGGAAAATATTTTTACGTCATGAATATGAACAAAAAGGGTTATGATCTTGGGTAATGGGAATTTGTCATCTTTGAGGAACACAGTTCAAGGGTTGATAATCAATGACTGACCTCTTTTTTCCTCGAAGAAGTTCTGACCTTTTCTCAACATAAAAAGCTTAATAGGCCCAATCAGAATGGGCTAGTTCAATGAGACCTTGGGCTAGGAGTTGAGAACATTCTGCCTGTGCTAAGTTGAGATCAGAGGGTGTCATTCCTGGATGAATTGCCTTTGTGGGGTTGATATCTTCATTAAGCTTAAATGCAAGCTTAATGAAGAAGTCTTGGTTTTTCCATAACGGACTGGAATGGGAGAATAGATTATGACTTTCTAGACAAAAGGGGAGAAGTTGGTTTTTTATGGAAGTGTAGGAAGGAGGTGTATCAGACAAAGTAAACAGACGTAAAACATCTATATTGGGTTGAAACATTTGCTTAAATCGGATTCCAAATGCAGTAATTTGAAGTTTCTTAATAAAATGAAGAATATCAAATCCTATGAGAAGATCTTTGTCAGGTAAATCCGAATCGACAATGTTTACCCAAAGGACACAGTTGGGAAAAAACTGAATTCCAACTGGCTTTTTGGTAATAAGATTTGGGACCATTTTCCAAATATTCAGTATGGTTTTTCCAGCAATAGGAAGGAAGTATGGAAGGATTTAACATGCTTCTTTGAGCACCTATATGAATTAAACCAATAAGAGAGATTGGTTTATCAAATTTGGAAGCGCAAGCTTAATGGGTGTTGGGAAACAGAGGGATGTGTGATGGTCATATGATCAGAGTCTGAAGACTCACTTGAATCATCCAATGCAAAAGTAGTGAAATCATCATATTCATCATGCTCAGTAAAGAGAGACTCAATATCCTTATTATCAGAAATCATAGAGGATTGTTGAAAGTGACTAATAAGGCGCACAACTTTGGTTGGTCGGTTAGGACAATTTTTTGCAAAGTGGCTTTTTTTCTTGCAAATGAAACATCGACTGCCTTTGGATCTGTGGGTTCGAGCTGGGTCTTTTCTTTTGAAAAACCTATAAGGTTTTTTGTATTTGGAAGACCTGTGTTTGGGTTTTGTTGGGTACTTGTGGAAATGAGACTTTTTCTTTGGGATACATGTGCAATGCCTGTCATCTTTGCACTGGATCTCAAGATATGGTTTTTTGCATGCACTCTTAAAGGGTGGTTTATCCTTCATGAGATCTTTGAAGAATTCTTTCTGCTCACAGAGTTTCTCAAGACAACCTATAGCAAATTGATAAATCTTTCCAAGAGATAAATTGGATACCTCCAGATTGTGCACTTTGAGTTGTCGTTGCAGTTAAGGCAAAACCTCCTTGGGTAAGGATGCTACAAAAACATGCCTGAGTGTTGGATCATTGAAGCCATTGAGCTTGTAATAAAGACTGGACATCCTTTTGTAATGAAAATCTAAATCTTTCTATTGTAAAGAGCAACATTTCATTTTATGGAACTCTTTTCTTGCCAATTCTTGGGCTGTAGACGGTTCACCTAGATATTGCTCATAGATGAGTCCCAAAGCAGTAGGAGTATTAGGGATTTAGACAAATTGTAATTGGCGATACTTGCCAAGACTTTCAAACCAGTCACGCAAAGATCCGATAGTTCTGGACATGAACTCTCAGAGGACTAATTGAGTGTTTGCACCGGGTCTAATCATTTGGACATCAATCCAAGCTGAGAACTCCTAGAATCTGTCTGCCCATTTTGATTTTGAAATATCATCAAATGTGAACCATGGACCAGTGGTAGGTCTTGGTGTAGGATCATGAGCCGGGTAGTTGGTTCATTAGCAGCTGCTGACTCATCAACAATTGGCGTCTCTAGGGGAGGAGATGAAGAAGATGGTTCATTAGTAGGTTGAGCCATCAATAGTTTAGAGACATCAGCATATTCTGATTCTGAGTCAGAACTAGAAACTGATTCTGTTTGCTTATATTCTGAAGTGTCATAGTCAGAAGCAGAGGGAGAGATTGCCACTGAGTTTGTTAACTACTGGGAAGAATATTGATGCATATGGGCTTTGTCCTTAGCTGTAGGGTCTGGCGTCGATAGTGGAGGAACATGACGATCTTATATGGGTTGTGAAGAAGTGGGTATTGATGATGGTTGTGTAGTTTTGGGTAGTATAAATGATGTTGTTTTAGGTTGGGAGGAAGTGGAAGATCTTGATGGTTTTGGTGGAGATGATTAGGTAACAGAGTATGCGTCATTCCAAAGAATTTTTTATAATCCACCGGACAAGCATACATCGTTAGAGAGTAGAAGGATTGGTATGAGCCAAAGGATGGTGTTGGTAATGTTAAAGAGGGGGATGGAGAAAACAAAGAGGGTTGTTGTTTCTATGCATCTATGCATTCTAACTCAGCTTTAAGCTTTTGAATCTCAGCTTCTTTCTGGTCAAACTCAGGACCCCAATATCTGTTTCTTATCATCTGATGAAGATCTAAATCCAGTTGAGAGACACGAGCTTTCATGTCAAAATATATTTTTTCAAGTTGAGCAGCAATTGAATCAACTTTGCCATCAGTACGACGGACCTGAGATGCTATTAAATCAACTTTAGCATCAAGTCTTTGTAACACACTGTTTTGGGCTCTGGCATTCTCAGACTACCAGTTGAGGACTGCCTCAAAAGGTCTAGGTTCTTTACCCTGACTATTAGGGGTTACTGGTGATGGAACAAAAGGTCTTGTAGTGACTTTTGTTTGGGGGTTTGTCCTTTTTTCTAAGGAGGGGAATTGTTCTTGATATGATGCTGATGTGGATGAAAACATCATACAAGAAAGTGGTTGAGGAGCACAAATGAAACCTGCTTGCTGACGACAGGTTTGTATTGGCTTATGTTGCTGGGGTGTGGAGTTATACGAAGGAAGTGAGGCTTTAGTTTTGGCTTCTGGGTCATTTAGAGGAAAATGAGGTTGAGTCTTGCATGGAGACAAAAGAACAGACTTCTTTTTATGTCGTGATCGACGTCTCTGGTAATAGATCACATCATCATCGTCTAATTCTTCTTCAAGACATGGACAATCAGGATTACACATATGGGAACTAGGAACATCCCATAAGAAATGTCCATCTACCTTATCACGATAGATGGGATGGCCTTTTGAGGAAAAGCCATGAATGGGAATGTTTGCTTGAGCAGTAGATATTACGGTAATCATGGATGTGTAGGAAAAATAGATTCTTAGAGCAGCTAGCTCGGATGGTGGCTGGAAGGTCATTTTTACTATACCATCATCTCTTTTTTCAAAGAAAGCTTCAGAAATGTGAATTGGCTGGGAATTTTGATGGAATTTCTCATAATTTGAAACCCATTCCATTGGCATTAATTTAAGAAGCTCCTGCTTTTGGATCTGTCTAAGGATCTGGACTATTGTGGGAATAGTCTCTGATTTGTAAAAGGATTTAACTTTTAGCCTTCTAATCTCTGCTTCTTTTTGGTTGAATTCTGGACCCCAGTATCGGGTTTGAATCATCATCTGAAGTTCTATATCAAGCTGAGAGACTTGATTTTGCAAACTGAGGTATATCTGTTCAAGTTGAGTTGTGATTTTATCAACTTTGGTGTCAGTCTATTTGACGTGAGACACAACCCTTTTTATTTTGTCATCAACGGTTCTAAAAGCTGAATTTTGTGCTCTGGCATTCTGGGATTGCCAGTTTAGAACGGCTTCAAAGGGTCTTGGTTCTTCAAGTTGGCCTATGGATGTTACTGGAGATTGGACAAAAGGTTTAGTGACAACCTTTTTCTTGAGGACCAGTCTATTTTTCCAAAGGTGGAAACTGTTCTTGGTAAGAGCTAGCTGAAAACATCATGCAAGACTGGATTCCAAAAATCCTTGAATTCAAAAATAAGGTTCTCCTAAACAAGCACCTACTCTGTCTCAAAATGTGGTTTTCTAAATATGACTTCATAGTCTAACACATAAAAGATACCATCTTGGGCCGAAGCCTAACTCAGCCTCAAAAGAGCTCTCAAGAGGTGAGGATTGCCCAGCACTTATAAACAGGGCACAGTCCCGATCCCTACCCGATGTGGGATGAGGTGCTTATCATTCACACTCTCACTTGCCCCCCAGGTGAACACAGGCTCTGATACCAAGTTTGGCCCGAAGCCTAACTCAACGCCAAAAGAGCTCTCAAGAGTTGAGGACTGCCCAGGACTTATAAATAGGGCACAGTCCCGATCCCTACCCGATGTGGGATGAGGTGCTTATACCAGTCGGACTACCACTACCACCCAATAGTGAAGCCACGCCTTGGTTATAAAGCAGGATGAACTGTGGTAGCTATGATCGGTCCCAATGCCTTGAACTTTCTGATGCATAAGATCTTCAAATGAGGCGAGTACAGAGCATACTCATTAAAAGAGATTGAAGTGAACTATTATGAGAGCCTGATATCTTTTCTAGGAAATAAAGGAAAGAGAGAGGGTTTTTAGAAAGTCATGATATATGAAAACTTGATTATTATTCCTTTAAACTCGAGATGCATACAACAGAGCCTGAATTCTTCTTATATAGGAAAATTCAAGAGAAGAGGACAAAACAAGCCTTATACTCAGGACATGACCCCTGTCTTTGGATTTAAACTAAAGACAAAGCAAAAGGAAGATGCCTTAGAGAAGATAAAGTAAAGCAGATGCTTTGCTTTTACGAAAGTAAAAACAATTATTACAAAATACTTTAAAAACTGTGCGAGAGAGATAAGTTGTCAACATCACTGTCAACTTCAGCAAATGGTTCTTTCCACCAGGGCAAGTTCTCATAATGTTGTCGGGTAGGTGAATTTGTCGGTGGAACTGTGCTTGTGGAGGGAGCATGTGATGCTTCAGTAGGATATAAGATTGAGGTGAATTCTTCCCACGGGTCTTGTGAATCCTAAAAAGGATATTCGTGAAATCATACTTTTCTTCTTTGATTGAAATCCCAGAGGGAGGGGGATTACTGGATGAAGATGACCTAGTGGTTGGGATGACTATAAGCTCATGTTGTGGACCAAGGGAGGTGCGATGAATGTCTGCAGGAGTAGACTGGACATTGTTTAGTTCAAAGAGGTATTGTTTCAAGCTGAAACAAGGTTAGGATCATGGTTTAGAGGGAAACTGTGAGGAACAGTTTTCCATTCATGAGCTTGATCTTGAGTCCAGAAAAGTTTGGTGACTGGGTGTTGGAAGTATGGACGGTGGATAAAAAAGACTGAGGTGAACTATTCTCCTTCTTGGTCAGGGAGGAGGTTGATGTGGTGGTGCTTGATGATGAGGTCAAGTTGTTTTCTCCACCAAGATAGGGGGAAAGCCACTCAAAAAGAGTCTATGTGAGAGAATGGGCTTGGTTTGGATCTGTGAGACACCGAAACATTGGTTGGACAAGGAAGATGAGTTTGGTAGCATACAGGACTGTGAGACACCATAGATACTAGAGTTTATCTTCTGTGATATCCTTGGAGTGATCAATCTTTAGGCCTGTAAGGAAAAGGTGATCTGGATGGAAGCTTGGAAATCCGAATGGCTGGGTGCGATATATGTTCATGACGTACCTGAATACAAATTTCTTTGCAAAATCTTGGATTTGGTAAGGACTGGAGAAAGTGAGATTGCAAGGAAATTATTTTTTTTTGTGTTGGTAGAGCCATGAAGATGACTGGAACTGGGATAAAGGAAGATTTTAAGGACAGAGATGAAGGTCGGGACAAAAGATAAGGGATGAGGTTCTGGTCTCCTTTTATGTGTTGGATTGTGAATTCATATTTAGAGAACCACGTTTTGAGACGGAGTAGGTGCTTGTTTGGGAGAACCTTATTTTTGAATTCAAGGATTTTTGGAAATGAGGAGTTATCTAACCTAATAAGGAAATTATGGCCAATAAGATTTTTGAATTCATTGAATTGTCCGCTAGCATGGGCACAGTAAGATTCTTTTCTATCATGTTTCTTTAAAAGAATGGCTCCCCAGTATTCATCACTTGCATCAGTCTGAAGAATACACTGACCATCAGTGGGGATTCTCAAAGGAGGAGGATGCTGAGCAATCTGTTTGAGATGTCGAGTAGCAGTAGTCTGAGGGGGGCCCCATGGTGGGGCTGTTTTCTTTAGCATCTTGGAAAGCTGGCTAGTGTGAACCACAACATGTGGAAAGAATTCCTGAAGGTAATTAATGATATCTAGGAATTGTTGAATCTGCCTTCATCTGGGAAATACATGAGTTCTTGGGCAATATGTGGACCAGGACTATAGTAAGGACTAGAGAAAGTGAATTTTTTTTTTGTTAAGGTTTTGTTGGGCAGGGTAGGAGCCATGAAGATGACTGGAACTGGGATAAAGGAAGATTTTAAGGACAGAGATGAAGGTCGGGACAAAAGATCAGGGATGAGGTTCTGGTCTCCTTTTATGTGTTGGATTGTGAATTCATATTTAGAGAACCACGTTTTGAGATAGAGTAGGTGCTTGTTTGGGAGAACCTTATTTTTGAATTCAAGGATTTTTGGAAATGAGGAGTTATCTAACCTAATAAGGAAATTATGGCCAATAAGATTTTTGAATTCATTGAATTGTCCGCTAGCATGGGCACAGTAAGATTCTTTTCTATCATGTTTCTCTAAAAGAATGGCTCCCCAGTATTCATCACTTGCATCAGTCTGAAGAATACGCTGACCATCAGTAGGGATTCTCAAAGGAGGAGGATGCTGAGCAATCTGTTTGAGATGTCGGATAGCAGTAGTCTGAGGGAGGCCCCATGGTGGGGCTGTTTTCTTTAGCATCTTGGAAAGCTGGCTAGTGTGAACCACAACATATGGAAAGAATTCCCGAAGGTAATTGATGATATCTAGGAATTGTTGAATTTGCCTTCATCTGGGAAATGCATGAGTTCCTAGACAATATGTGGACTAGGACTATAGTATCCGTCTTTTAATGTCATGCCAAGAAAGGTAACAGTGTTTTGGCCTAGGATACTCTCTTTGTCAGACAACATTATGCCATAAGTTTCCACTGTTTCAAGAAAGTGGGAAAGTAATTTTTAATAGGAATCATGATCCTTTGAGAATAGTAGCACGTCATCTATATAGACAAGTGCGTGGTGCAGGATAGGTTCAAAGATCTTGATCATGGCCTTCTGGAAAAGTGAGGGGGCTACCTTGAGGCCAAAAGGCACTACTTTCCATTAGTAGTGGGCATTTGGAATGCAAAAAGCTGTTTTAGGTCTTTCATCAAGGTGAATTCCTAATTGCCAGAAACTTGCTTTAAGGTCAAATTTTGAGAATACCTTAGCATCTCGGATATGAACAAATAAGGATTGAATTTTTGGCAAGGGGAATTTATCATCTTTAAGAAAACAGTTGAGAAGCTAGTAATCAATAACAAGATGTTTTTTGCCTCTAACTATTTCAAATCTTTTTTCCACATAAAAGGCTTGGCAAGCCCATTTTGAGTTTGTGGGCTCAATGAGGCCTTGTTTTAGCAACTGGGAACATTCTTCTTGGGCTAACTTGAGGTCGGTTGGAGTCATTCCTGGATGAGTACCCTTGGTTGGGTTAATGTCTTCATTAAGCTTAAAGGGCAGCATGATGAAGAAGCTTTCATTTTTTCATAAAGGGGAAGGATGAAAGAACAAATTATAACTCTCTGGACAGTAAGGAAGAAAACAGGATTTAAAAGAATCATAAGAAGGAGGAGAGTTTGAAATTGAAAACAATCTTAGGATATCCGTATAAGGTTGGAACATTTGTTTATATGGAGCTTTTTAGCCAGGTGAAGAATATCAAACCCGATTAAAAGATCTTTGTCAGGAAGATTGGATCCAACAAGTTTAATCCAAAGAACACATCCTGGAAAGAATTAAATACCAATGGGTTTTTTGGTAATCAGACTTGTATAAAACAGTTCTCCATTAGCCGCTTTGAAATATTTTGTGTGCTTTTCCAAAAAATTGGATGAGAGAATTGAAGGATTAAGCATACTCTTCTGAGCTCTAGTATCAATAAATCATATGATGGGAACTAGTTTGTCAAATTTTCCGGCGAGAAGATGGATTTTGATTGAAGGGATATAAATGACTGTTTGAACTTTTTGGACTTGCTGCACAGTTTGAATTACAGAAACATTCTCAGATTCAGAATGATCTTCTATTTCAGGAAGGACAAAGGCTATTTGTTCATCATAATCCTCTTGTTCAGAGAAGAAGGATTCAACATCATCATTTTCTGAAAGTAACATAGAACCCTGGAGATGTTCAATAAGCCTGACTGCTTTTGAAGGTCGGTTCGGACAATTTCTTGCAAAATGCCCTTTCTTTTTGCAAATAAAACAACGACTAGTTTTGGATTTAGAGGACTGATCAAGGTTCTTTTTTCTGAAGAATCAGTAAGGCTTTTTAGATATGAAATTTTGGGTTTTCTTTTCTGAATTCCAGAATTTCCGAAAATGGGATTTCTTTTTGGTTGAACAAGTGCAATCTTTTTCTCCTTTGCACTTAATAGAAAGATGAGGTTTTTTAAAGGCACTTTTGAAAGGCTTCTTGTTTTCCATGTGGTCTTTGAAGAATTCTTTTTGCTCACAAAGTCTTTCTAGATAGTTGACTGCTAACTGGTGGATTGTGAATTGTCTCTGCAGTTCTGGCTGTATCTCTTTTGGAAGAGATGCTACAAAGACATGCTTCAATGAGGGATCATTAAAGCCATTGAGTTTGTAATATATTGTAGACATTCTCTTGTAGTGAAAATCCAAATCTTTTATCTGGAGAGAACAATACTTTATTAGATGAAACTCTCTTCTTATTTGTTCATTAGTAGTTGTTGCTTCTCCAAGAAATTGCTCATAAATTATTCCAAGGACTTGTGAGATCTCCGCTTAGATCAGCTGGAGTTGTCTGTATTGGCCAAGACTTTCAAACCAATCTCTTAAGGATCTTGTAAAACGAGAATTGAATTCCTTAAGGACTGATTGGGGCGTTGTTCCAGCTCTGAGCATCTGGACATCAATCCAGGCAGAAAATTCTTGAAATCTGGCTAGCCATTTTACTTTTGGAATATCATCAAAAGTAAACCATGGGCTGTTGGTGGGTTTGGAAGAGGAATTTTCTTGATGAGGTGCTATAGGGTTGGAATCGGAATCTGCTTCCTTAACAATTGGCGTTTAAGAGGGAGAGAAGGAGGAATGATCATTTGACCCTGTCGATGGTTGAACCATAAGAAGCTTAGAGACATCCGCTAATTCTTTTTTAGGGTCTAAAGAAGTGTAGGATTCTTCCTTCGTGGAGGTTTCCTCTGTTTGAGATGGAGAGGTTTCTTTTAATTCTAAAAGGTGTGGTAGAATTTGGGATGAATATTGGTGCATAGGTTTCTTGTTCTTCTGGGTTGGTTGGGGTTCTTGATGCAATTCTGGGGGGAGTTCTGGATTTGGTACTGTTGGAGTAGGATATAAACTAGGGGTGATTGGGTCTTAGTGGGTTTAGATCTTAGCTTAGAATGAGCAGGAGTTAGAGTGTGTTTGAGGTGAGACAAGCCAAAGAATTTGGCATAATCTATAGGCTGTCTAGAGGTGGATGGTGTGTAGAAAGGTTGGTATGTGCTAAAGGTTGGTGTGTGCAGAGGTAATGCAGGAGATTTTTCAAACAAGGAAGGTTGTTGTTTGTCAGCATCAATCCTGGCAAGTTCAGCTTTTAACTACCTATTCTCTGCTTCCTTTTGATTGAATTCTGGACCCCAATATCTATTTTGGATCATGAACCGAAGATCTGAATCAAGTTGGGTAACTCGATTTTGCATGTCAAGATACATCTATTCCAACTAAGATGTAATCTTATCCACTTTTGTGTCTATCTGCTTGACCTGAGATGCCACTTTTTCAATTTTTTCATCAAGGGATCTAAAGGCTGAATTCTGGGCCCTGGTATTTTGAGTTTGCCAATTTAGAACAACTTCAAAAGGTTTTGGTTCTTCAAGTTGGCCATTTGTGATACGAAGCCCGTCAAGAACGGACGCGACCCTAATCAATTTAGTTCCAAAGATCAAATCGAAACCAGGAATGGAATGGAACCTTGACCTAATGCTTATTAAAAGCACGAACCTTGGTATGTGAAGACGCCACAATCAGCTATGGATGGTCTGCATTGGCACTACATCACAAAACACCTTATCTTCATACTTGCCAATCCAAAAAGTCACTAGTACCTACTTGTTCACTTTCACCTCTCCACTGTCATTTAACCACTGTAGTTTGTATGGTCGTGGGTGTTTAAGGGTTGGAATCCCTAACTTCTATACCATGATAGTACTAGCAACATTAGTACAACTTCCTCCCTCAATAATCATACTACATACTTTGTCTTGAACATAGCACCTAGTATGGAAAATGTTTTCCTGTTGCGCTGCTTCGTCTTCCTTTACTTGCACACTCAACGCTCTCCTTACTACTTAAGTCAATTCCCCAGGGGCTATATACTCTTCATCTTCGACATCCTCTAATGGTGGTATCTCATTCTCTTCTGTCTCATCTTCAGTTACAATCTCACCATTGTCCTGCAATACCATAACTCTTTTGTTCACACATTCACTTGCGATATGCCCCCTGCCTTGACATTTAAAACACTTAATGTCACGATTCCTAAAGTAGGAGTTATGATGTTACGTTGTGTATTGTGCTTGGAGGGCTCGGATCTTAGCTTAGGTGTAGTAGATGCTTGTGGCCTCTCGTCTCGTTTCACGTAGCTCGGCTTCCAAGAAGTGTAACTCGAGTTTGGGGCTGCACGAGTGTTACCCCTTCTCTTGAGTTGTTGCTCAATCTTGATGGCTTTGTGGAATATTTCCTCAATCTCCACATAATGTTGCAACTCAACCTTATCTGCAATCTCTCGATTAAGTCCATTTAAGAATCGTGTCATGGTAGCTTCTCTATCCCCCTCCACATTTGCTCTAATCATGGCAATCTCCATTTCTTTATAGCTTCGGCTACCCTGTGTAAGACGTTGTAATTTTTGGTACAAGTCTCGATAATAGTGGTTAGGTACAAAACGCTTTCTCATCAATGATTTCATTTCATCCCATGTCTCAATTGGACGTTCTCTATTTTGCCTCCTGCTTATAATAAGCTAATCCCACCAAGTAATAACATAGTCAGAAAACTCAATCACAGCTAATTTTACTTTTTTTGCCTCTGAATAATTGTGGTAGTCAAATATGAACTCCATTTTCTTCTCTCATTCAAGGTATGCTTCTAGGTCGGATTTTCCTTGAAAAGATGGATTCTTCATCTTTATGCCACTCAATCCATCATCTCTATTCCTAGCTCTCCTACCTTGTCCATTTCTCCTATAGCTACCCACTGAGTCCTCTCCTTCATCATACTCATCCCTATAATAGTCATCAATCTCTCCTCTAACTGGAGCTCTTTCTCTCCTACGTGCTTGGGGAACGGGTTGTGGCTACCTTGCATGTGTGTTCTCCACCCGATCCAAACGCTCGTGGATGAGCTCTAATTCAGCCCTCATCATCCTTCTCATCTCTCCCATCAATGCTTGAATTTGTAAATTCTGAGTAGTTGCATATTGATCCTCTTCATTTGTGTTTTGTTCTAGGTTGTGAGACATAGCTATTATCTGCAAAAGAACGTTGGAAATAATGTGGAAGGACCTCACCTCACTCCCTTACGTGTTTCACTCAAGAAAAATGACTCACTCAATTCCACTCGTGTTTCACTCAAATTATTGGCTTTTACCCTCTAATATGCTCACACTCTCTTACCTTTTGGTTGCCTTTTATGTGTTGAACAGTGAAATCATATTTAGCAAACCAGTTTTTGAGATTGAGCAGTTGCTTGTCAGGGAGCAACTTGTTTTTGAAGTCAAAGATTCGGGGAAAAGAAGAGTTATCCATGTTGATAAGAAATTTGTGGCTGATTAGATGAAATTTGAATTTTTTAATTCCATACTTGACTGCCAAAATCTCTTTGTAGATCACATGGTAGTTCTTTTCAGAATCTTTGAATTGTCTGCTTGCAAGTGCACAGAAATGACGCACGCCATTGATCTCTTTGAGAAGAATGGCACTCCAGTAATCATTGCTGGTATCAGTCTGGAGGATGCGTTGTCCAGTTGTGGGAATTCTGAGTCGAGGAGGTGATTGGGCTATCACCTTTAGTTGCTTGACAGCTTCTGTTTGTGCGGTGGCCCATGGAGGGCACTGTTTTTTGAGCAAGCGTGACAACTGACTTGTGTGGATTGCAACTTTTGGGATGAAATCACGGACATAATTAACAATCCCGAGGAATTGTTGTATCTACTTTTTGGTGAGATTTGTGTCCAGGAACTTTAATAATTCAGTTGCAATATGTGGACCAGGTTGGTATTGGCCATCTTTAATTACCATGCCAAGAAAGTCAATTGATTCCTTTCCTATGCTACTTTTCTTTTCGGAAAGCATGATTCCATGTGCCTGCACAATATGAAAGAAATCCAAAAGGAGCTTCTGGTGGCTCTCATGGTCAGAGGAAAATAACAAAATATCATCAATGTAGACCAGAGCATGGTGGAGGATAGGACTAAAGATTTTTGTCATGGCCTTTTGAAATAATGAAGGAGCAACTTTAAGACCAAAGGGCATAACGGTCCATTGATAATGGGCATCTGGAATGCGAAAGACAGTTTTGTGACGGTCAACTGGTGAAATACCAAGTTGCCAGAAACCAGCTTTTAAATCAAACTTAGAGAAGATACTAGCCCCTTGAAGATGAACAAACAGGGTCTGGATTTTTGGAACGGGAAACTTATCATCTTTAAGAAAAAGAATTAAGTGGTTGGTAATCAATAACTAATCTCTTTTTTCCACAAACTAATTCAGATTGTTTTTCAACATAGAAGGCTTGACAAGCCCAATCTGAATCAGTAGGTTCAATGAGACCTTGTTGAAGTAACTGAGAACATTCTTGCTTAGCAAGCAAGAGGTCTGAAGGAGACATACCCGGGTGAGAAGCCTTTGTGGGGTTTATGTCTTCATTGAGCTTGAGAGGGAGGTGGATGAAGAATTGTTCATTTTTTCCAAAGAGGTGAAGTATGATGGAACTGTGAATGGTTTTCTGGACAGAACTCTAAGAATTGTTGTGAGATACATTTGTTTGTAGCGAACTCCAGAACTGGTGAGGAATAGGTTTTTAACTAAATGAAGAACGTCAAAACCTATGAGTAAATCCTTATCTAGGAGTTTAGAAGCTACAATTTTTTTCTAAATTATGCAATTCGGAAATAATTGAATACCAATGGGTTTTTTTGGTAATCAAAGTGGTTTCAAAAGTTTCTCCATTAACAGCTCTGAAAAGCTTTGAATGAGGTTCCCAATAGTCTGAGGGAAGAACAGAAGGGTCAATCATACTGGTATCTGCACCAATGTCAATAAACCCGATGACAGGAACAAGTTTATGAAACTTGGAAGGAAGGATTGACATTTTGAGTGAAGGTCTGGGAATAGTGGAAACATGGTTGACATTTTGAACTGTAGAGATGATTGAAATATCCTCAGAATCTGAAGATTCTGCGATAATGAAAGCAGTTTGGTCATCTTGTTCTGATTGTTCAGAAAAGTTTAATTCAACATCTTCATTTTCAGATAACAGGGAAGAATGTTGAAGGTGTTGTAAGAGACGAACAACTTTGGCAGACTTATGAGGATAGTTTCGAGCAAAGTAACCGCGGTTCTTGCAGATGAAACAACGGTTATGCTTTTTCTTTCTGTACTGGGAAACATCTTTTTCCTTGAAGTACCGGAAAGGTTTTTTGGAGGATGATTTTTTGTGGAAGTGTTTCTGAAAATGTTTTTTCTTTTTGGTTGGGCAAATACACTTCTTTTCATCTTTGCATTCCATCTTCAGATAAGGCTTTTTACAAACTTCAGAAAAAGGTTTCTTGTCTTCCATAAGGTCTTTGAAGAATTCCTTCTGCTCACAGATTTTATCGAGGCATAACATTGCCATTTGGAAAATCTTGCCCAAAGAGATGTCAGCAATGCTAAGATTAGTGGCTCTGAGTTTTCGTTGAAGATTAGGTTGTAACTCAGAAGGAAGAGAGGCTATGAAGACATGTTTGAGAGAAGGTTCGTTGAACCCATTCAGCTTGTAAAATAGAATACTCATTCTTTTGTAATGAGATTCCAAAAGATGTCTTTTGAGAGAACATCATTTCATCTGATGGTACTCTTTTCTGTCGGCATCGATAGATGCTGTTTTTTCTCCAATGAATTGTTCATGGATGATATTAAGTGTTGTACCAACTGGTGATTGCATGAATTGGAGTTGTCTATATTCTCCCAAGCTTTCTAACCAATCTCGCAAAGAACTCGTAGATCGGGCCATGAATTCATGAAGGACAGCTTGAGATTGAGCATTTGGCTTTCTTCCTTGGAGATCAATCCATGCAGTAAATTGTTGAAGTCTAGCAGGCCATTTGTGATGGGGAATGTCATCAAATGTGAACCAAGATACTGAAGATGGTTTTGTTGATTGATCATGAGCTGGTGGTGGCATTGGTGGCACTGGTTCGATGTGAGATGCTTTATGATCATCATTAGAAGAATTGTCTTCAACAATAGGTGTGGAAGTTGAAGCACTGGGATCTTTAGTTTTAGTTGCCATCAATATGCTCGTAATGTCAACATATTCTGATTCAGAGTCAGTAGAGGTACTGGTTGAATTTGTGGATGAGGAAGATGAGTTTGACTCTAACGGATTAGACTCACATACTGTTTCTGGTTCAAAGGATTCAGGAGATGAGTCATGGACAATATGATAATGATACTGATCCATTGGTCCTTTATCTTTTTTAAGAGGTCAGGAGTGGCTTTTGGTGAATCTTCTGGAGGTACCGGAGGAATATATGAGGATGAAGTTGGCTTTGATTTTTTAGGTGAAGAGGGTTTTGGTTGAGGATTTGGTTCGAGATGTGAGGAACCAAAGAACTGGTTGTAAACAAGTTGGTGAAGTCTGGGAGGTGTATAAAAAGGTGAATAGGTTTCAAACACAGGAGGAGGCACAGGTGTGGATTATGTCTGGGTGAAAAGTGTTGGACGAGTCTTTTCAGCATCAATTCTTGCCAATTCAGCTTTGATTTGGCTATTTTGTCTTCTTTCAAACGTGGCTTCTGTTGTTTGAACTGGTTTAGAGTTTTGGTGGAAGTGCTCATAATTGGTCAGCCATTCAAGAGGCATGAGTTTAAGCAATTCTTGTTTCTGGATTTGTTTAGGAATTTGGATGATGGTCGGAATTGTGTCTGTGTCGGCACGGATCATTGGTGTAAGGATCAATAAAGATATAAAAAAAGAAATTCTACTTGAAGCTCACACAACTCCATATTCACTTCACCCAGGCACAACAAAAATGTACAAAGACTTAAAGAAGCATTATTGGTGCCCTGGAATGAAGAATGATATAGTGGATTTCGCAGCAAAATGTCTCACTTGTCAACAAATCAAAGCGGAGCACTAGAGACCAGCATGACTTTTGCAATCCAATCAAATCCCTCAATGGAAATGGGAGGAAATCACAATGGACTTCGTTGTTGGTCTTCCAAAAACTACCAAAATGCATGATTCCATTTGGGTGATCATCGATCGACTTACAAAGTCTGCTCACTTCTTACCTATTCGAATGACAAACACCATGGACCAGCTTACAGAAATATATGTAAAGGAGATAGTAAGACTACATGGTGTGCCCATTTTTATTATTTCTGACCAAGATGCAAGGTTTACTTCGACATTCTGGGAAAATTTACATAAGGTATGGGGATAAGATTGAAGTTTAGTACGACATTTCACCCTCAAACAGACGGCCAATCAGAAAGAACGATTCAAACGCTTGAAGATATGTTGTGAGGATGTGCTATCAACTTTCAAGGATCATGGAGCAAGTATATATCATTGGTTGAATTTACCTATAATAATACCTACCAAGCAACAATCTGCATGGCACCATATGAAGCTCTATATGGAAGAAAATGTAGATCGCCTATTCATTGGGATGAGATGGGCGAGCGAAGGCATCTTGGACCCAACTTAATTACTGCCTCATCTGAAGCGATTGAGAAAATACGTCAAAGAATGAAGGCAGCTTAAAGTCGACAAAAAAGTTAAGCTGATAAAAGGCGAAGGCCTTTGGAATTTCAAGTTGGTGATAAGGTATTTCTAAAAGTTACCCCAGTAAAAGGATTGATGAGATTTGGGAATAAGGGAAAATTAAGCCCAAGGTTTATTGGGCCATTTGAAATACTCGATCATGTCAGGAATGTTTCCTACCGACTTGCCCTTCCACCATCGTTATCAAGAATACATAATGTCTTTCATGTCTCCATGTTAAAGAAATA
This sequence comes from Citrus mangshanensis, assembly GCA_030449895.1. Taxonomy (NCBI): domain Eukaryota; kingdom Viridiplantae; phylum Streptophyta; class Magnoliopsida; order Sapindales; family Rutaceae; genus Citrus; species Citrus mangshanensis. The sequence continues at coordinate 82,618 of JASUUJ010000060.1, read as the reverse complement.
TGTTCCAAACTCCTCTCATGTGCTAGATTACAAGCCTCTCCAACTAGAAAAAGACTTAACCTCTGAAGAACGTCCAATTCAAATTCTATCCCTTTAGTCATTGTACTATGGCAAAATAGCTCAGTGGAGGAGGCAACATGGGAGCGTGAAGAAGAAATGAAGAATAAGCATCTTAAGCTATTCAGTAAGTAAATTTCGAGGACGAAATTTTTAAAAAGGGGGGAGGAAATTGTGAGGTACAATTTTCTTAAATATAGTAGAATTTATTTTTAAGCTAACAAGCCCCTTGAGTTTATAATATTTAATTTTAAGAAATGATGACATAAGCAATGGCATAAGAAATGATGACATAAGCGATGACATAAGCAATGATGTAAGAAGAAGTGTAGAGAAAGTTAAAGAATTCTAGAATTTAGTAAGTTATTTATGAAGGTTAATCTCAACCATTGATCCATTAGCCTTCCCCCCACCAGCTCTCATTTGCAATGCAACCTAGAAATTTCATTCCCTTCTATTCTAAGTCATAATAATAAGAGTAGAGGAATCCTTAACTTAAAAAGGGTTAGAGAAGTCAAGATAAAGAGGTAAGTAACACTTCAACTGTAATGTAAGGACAAAATTATTTTTATACTTAAGTTCAGTTTTAAGAATCCCTTTATATTATGATGGCTATTATAGTGTGATTAGTTATATTCTAAATCTTTATATGGTCGGCCCTGCCACCTAATATGTGATATGGTCGGCTCTGTCGCCTAATATGTGATGTTATGGTTAGCTCTACCACCTAATATGTGATGTTATAGTCGGCTCTACCACCTAATATGTGATGTCATGATCGGCTCTGCTGCCTAATATGTGATACTTATACTTAATTATGCTATGGTCGGCTATGCCGCCTATACTAAAGACTCTTGTTTTTTAAATAATGTTGTGTGTTGATTTTGTTATGCATTGAGGAATTTCAAATGTTATAAGTTGCATTGGATGTATGCATATCATGGACTATATTATGAAGAAGATGTTTCAAAAAATGAATTTATGAAAAATAGGTGGTTGTACTACAAGGTGGCAAAGTTCTAAGGAGGGCAAGCCCTCAAAGCTAAGTTGAAAGAAATCTTTTAGGGACGGCGATACGTAACGCCCAAAAGATCAACTAATGAGGCCCAAGGGCATATTGTTTAAAGAGTAAAAGTGTCAGCCTTGTAGTGCAACATACTTAGGGCCCAAACAAAGTTGTTTTGTATTTTCTAAGTTTATTTTAAGAGCTTATTATGGTCATTCATATGCATCATAATTTATACATGCATCAAAGTGTTATCTTATTGGGCATTAGCTCACTAAGTCCCCACATTGCAGGTAACGATGAGTAAGGCAAGCTAGTGCCAAGTCCTGACCAAGAGGAAGTGCATATGGGCATAACCGTCCTTGGGATTTTATGATGGGCTTAGTTTTGTGTTAATAAAAACAAGTATCTTGGCTTTATGTAATAATTAAGTTTTTAAATAAACTAAGAAATCTCTATATGACTCTTACTTTTCTGTAATAAAATTTTGTTGGATTGTGCTAAACTTTTAGAATTCGTAATTATATTAAAAGTAACTATGTTTTTTTAAGCTTTTTTTTAAGTAAATAATATAGTGGAGTGTTACAGTAAGATAACACTTTGATGCATGTATAAATTATGATGCATATGGATGACCATATTAAGCTCTTAAAATAAACTTAGAAAATACAAAACAACTTTGTTTGGGCCCTAGGTATGTTGCACTACAAGGCTGGCACTTTTACTCTCTAAACAATATGCCCTTAAGCCTCATTAGTTGATTTTTTTAGCATTACGTATCGCCATCCCCAAAAGATTTCTTTCAACTTAGCTTTGAGGGCTTGCCCTCCTTAGAACTTTGTCACCTGGTAGTACAACCACCTATTTTTCATAAATTTATTTTCTAAAACGTCTTCTTTATAATGTAGTCCATGATATGCATGCATCCAATGCAACTTATAACATTTGAAATTCCTTGATGCATAACAAAATCAACACACACATTATTTAAAAATATAGGCGGCATAATTAGTATAGGCGGCATAGCCGACCATAGCTTAATTAAGTATCACATATTAGGCGGCAGTGCCGATCATGACATCACATATTAGGCGGCAGAGCCGACCATAGATCACATATTAGGCGGCAGGGCCGACCATATAAAGATTTAGAATATAACTAATCACACTATAATAGTCATCACAATATAAAAGGATTGTTAAAACTAAACTTAAGTATAAAAATAATTTTGTCCTTACATTGCAGTTGAAGTGTTACTTACCTCTTGATCTTGACTTCTCTAAACCTTTCTAAGTTAAGGATTCCTCTACTCTTGCTATTATGACTTAGAATATAAGGGAATGAAATTTCTAGGTTGCATTGCAAATGAGAGGTGGTGGGGGTATTTATAGGCTAATGGATGGCTAGGATTTTTCCACCATAACTCTTGATCAATGGTTGAGATTAACCTTCATAAACAACTTACTAAATTCTAGAATTCTTTAACTTTCTGTACACTTCTTCTTACAACATCGCTTATGTCATCGTTTACGTCATTGCTTATGTCATCATTCCTTAAAATTAAATATTATAAACTCAAGGGGCTTGTTAGCTTAAAAATAATTCTACTATATTTAAGAAAATTGTACCTCATAGTTAAAATAAATTCTATTATATTTAAGTGTAAAAATTGTACCTCACAACAATGGCTGGATGATTGTAGGGAAGTTAAAGTAAATAAACAAGTGCCTGGTCCATTCTCTATTGGGAGATACAAGGATGAGGTTGTATGTGATGTAGTACCCATGCATGCTGGACACATTCTTTTGGGGCGACCTTGGCAATATGATAGGCATGTGACGCATGAGGTTTACTTAAATAGATATTCTTTTGTAATGAATAAAAAGCAAATCACTCTTGTACCTTTAACACCTAGACAAGTGTATGAGGATCAAATATCAATACAAAAAGAGAGTGATACAGAAAAAAGAAAATGAGAGTACAAAAGAAAGAGAGATTGAGAGAAAAATAAGTGGAAAGATAGAAAAAATGAGAATATTGTTGAGGCAGCAAGTGAATTTGTTTGCAAAAGAGAGTGAGGTTAAGAGGGCTTTTTTTTCAAAATAGCCTATCATTTTACTTTTGTACAAAGAGGCTTGTTTACATACTAATGAGCTTAACTCTTCTTTACCTAGTGCTATTGTGACTCTTTTGCAGGACTTTAATAATCATTTTACTTTAGTGCCACTTATTAGGGGAATTGAGCATCAAATAGACTTTATCCCCGGAGCTAACATTCCTAATAGGCACACATATAGAAGCAACCTCGAGGAGACAAAAGAGCTTCAAACGCAAGTTGAAGAACTCTTGGCAAAGGGATATGTGAGGGAGAGCATAAGTTCATGTGCGGTACCAGTTCTACTAGTGCCCAAAAAGGATGGAATATGGAGGATGTGCATTGACTACCGTGCCATCAATAAAATCACTGTAAAATATAAACATCGTATTCCTAGACTTGATGACACGCTTCATGAATTACATGGTTCTTGTGTGTTTAGTAAAATTGGATCTGAATGGAACTGCGACCCGATGCTCAATGAAAGTGCGAACCTTGGTATGTGAGGACGATACAATCAACTATGGATGATCTGATTGATAAGTCAAGAGTTTGAACACCACATAAATATGATAAGTTTAGAAGGTTAGTTTAAGAACTAAAGAGAATTAACTCTCCCACCGATTGCATCAAAACTAATCTATCTCTATTTATTGGATTCGAGTACATTATATAGGGTTGGTTACAAAAAATTTTGGAAATAAATCATAAACCAAAATCAAATCGAAATCCTAATCTAAAGCAAATAAGGAAAGAATTTAAGTCAAATCAAAATCTTAATCATGCAAATAGGAAATAATCAAAATCAAATCAGATTTCTAATTGGCTTAAATGCCTTACATCAATTAAAATGGAAACTAGGCAATTAAAAAAGAAATAACTAATTTGTTTCTCCACTAGCCCCCTATATTTTCCAAATGGGAAAGTGTCCGAAAAAGGAAAAAAAATATATTTTCCAACTATAACGTTGAAGCCAACTTGTTGATTTCATGGAAGTGATTATTTGGAAACTTCAAGAGCTTGAATTACGCCTTTATTTGTTTGAATATCATGTGCGATTCCTTCAACGGGCCTCCACGAATTTAATTGAGCCCAAGTTGCTTGAATCAACCCATTAAGCACTTCTTTAAATTTCTTTGCTTGAGTTCTTGTGATACCAGGAGAGTTTTCTAAGTACATGGCGTTGTTATATCAAAGCAATGATAACAGATTTATCCTTTAGACCAATAGTCCACATGCTCGAGTTTCCAGCCGATATACCTAGAAAACGAGAATGACGTGGTTACGAGATACCAGACATTCCGTATCTTACGATGAACTAAGAGCATAGACAACCCAAAAAGACACAGACTCACCTTGGTCATTTAGTCTAAAGGCAGGGTTCTGTCTATTATCTCTGAACAAAGAAAGAACAAGAGCCTGACTTGCTTTCTGGTGCACAGGATCCTTTTTCAAGGAAAGTGCAGAGCATACTTACAGAAGATAGACATTTGAACAAGGGTAAGAGTTCTAACCCATGGGGTGGAATATTGAAACTTGAAAAGTTATCTCAAAAACTCCCTTTTTTTTCTTTTATTCAAAATAACTCTCCTTATATAAGGATAAGGAGGAGTAAAGACAAAAGTTGGATCAAGCTCCTTCTAGCTGGCATACAGGCACACATATTTTACAAAAGTAAAGTGTATGATTACATAAGGACAAACAACTAAAGCATAAAGCTGCACACACTTATTACAAAATGACAAAAAACTTTAAAAAGTTAAAGGAAAAAGCTAAAGACACTCATTATTACAAGATGAAAAATATCGTAAAGAGAGATGGAGCCATCTTCAGATGATGATTCAGTCTCATCATGGTCACGATCAGGGTCCTTGTCTTTCTTGAAGATTCTTTCTGGATGAGAACATCCTGGAACACATGGCCAAGGGCAATATTTTCCTTTTGGTGATGGAGGAGTTGGCTGAGGAAAATGCTCAGGTTAAGAGGAGAATGGTGGATATGGAGAAGAGGAGGAACCTGGAAATTCATATGGTGATGGTGAAGGTACCGGGGTAAAATCTTCATAAGGGTCTTGGGAATCTTGGAATAAGAAGTTAGTGGAATCTGGCTTTTCTTCTTTTATGATGATTCCACGGTTGGGAGGTTGGGAATGTAAGGATGGTGTAGGGATCATGAACATTTCATATTTTGGTCCAAGAGATGTGTGGAGAATATCTGGTTGGTCTAGAGGAATGTGGTTGAGTTCCATGACAAAATTCTTTAAGGAAGTCTTGATGTGAAAATCTTGTTCAAGACAGGCAATGTGAGGAACAGTGGTCCATTCATAACTCTGATTTTGCGTCCAAAAATCCTTGGTATGAGGATGCTGGAAATATGGACGGTGGATGATAAAAACATAGGTGAACTGTTTTCCTTCTTGGTCTGGGACTTCTAAAAGACGATGTGTGTTAGCAATCTGTTGTAGTTTTCTACGCCACCATGGTAATGGTGAAAACCATTTGAAAAGAGTCCATGTGAGAGAAATGGAAAGTTCTGGATTATTGAGTGTGGTGAGAAGGGGTAGAATCGGGAAGACCATTTTAGTGGCATACAGAACAGTAAGACACCATGTATACCAAAGTTCATCTTCGGCAATATCTCTGTGAGGTGTAATTAATAATCCTGTAAGGAAAAGATGATCAGGATGAAAACTAGGGAAAAATATAGGTTCTTTACTTTTCATGTAGATGTTCATAAAAAACCTAAAGAGAAATTTTCTGGCGAAGTCTTGGATTTGGTGTGGTGATTGAAAAGTCATGTTGAGTAGGAAAGACTTCTAGCTGAGAGCTGTTTTAAGGAGTGAACTAGCCATGGCAATGATTGGGAAGGAAATCTGAGAAGTGATATAGAAATACTGGAGAGGTTTTGGTTTTGGGGGTTTGGATAGTAAATCTGGGATGAGGTTATGATCTCCTTTTATATGCTGGACATAATATGATCCATTCTTTAAGCCGAAGTAAGGTTTTTTCTGGAACAGCTTTTGCTTAAAGTTCAAGATATTGGGAAAAGCTGAATTATCTAGTCTGATAAAAAATCTATGACCAATCAAATGGAATTCAAATTTCTTGATACCATTTTTCACGGCTAAGATTTCTTTGTAGACTGTGTGATAATGCTTTTGTGTATAAGGAAATTGTCCACTTGCATAAGCAATAAAGTGTTCTTTTCCATTGCATTCTTCAAGGAGAATGGCCCCCCATGACTCATCACTTGCGTCTGTTTGTAAAATCCTTTTGCCGTCTGTGATAAGCTTTAAAGGTGGCGGATTCTAGGCAATCAGCTTTAATTGCTTTACAACATCTGTGTGGATTTCTGACCAGGATGGTAGATTCTTTTTTAGGAGTGCAGACAACTTGCTTGTATGGTGATTGACATGTGGCAGGAAATCACGAATGTAATTAATAATTCCAAGGAATTGTTGGACCTGCTTTTTTGTAAAGTTACTTTCGGGAAAGTGGAGTAACTCTTGTGCAATGTGGGGTCCAGGCTGATAATGGCCATCTTAGATTTTCATGCCAAGAAAGTCAACAGAGGTTGTCGCAATCGTGCTTTTCTTATCAAAGATCATGATTCCATGTTCTTGAATGATTTGGAAAAACTGTTGGAGTAACTTATGATGTTCATCATGAGTACCTGAAAAAAATAGCAAATCATCAATTTAAACAAGGGTATGGTAGAGGATTGGTTGAAAGATGGTGGTCATGGCCTTTTGAAAAATGGAAGGGGCAGTTTTGAGGCCAAAAGGAAGGACTGTCCATTGGTAATGGGCATTTGGAATACAAAAAGCAGTTTTGTATCGTTCAGAGGGGTGAAAGCCAAGTTGCCAAAAACCGGACTTCAAGTCAAATTTTGAAAAGATTCGAGCATTTTTTAGGTGGACAAAAAAGGTGTGTCTGTTGGGTAATAGAAATTTCTGATCTTGGAGAAAATTGTTGAGTGGCTGATAGTCAATGACTAATCTTTTTTTTCCACGAAGAATTTCAGACCTTTTTTCAACATAGAAAGCTTGACAAGCCCATTGAGAATTTGTGGGTTCAATGAGGCCTTGTTTTAGCAATTGGGCACATTCTTGTTGGGCCAAAATAAGGTCTTGTGGGGTCATGCCTGTATGGGTAGCTTTGGTTGTGTTGCTGTCTTCATTTAGTTTGAAAGGTAAGAATATGAAGAACTTTGGGTTTTTCCACAACGGGTTTGGATGGGTAAAAAGGCTATTGTTTTCAGGGAAAATTTTAAGGATTTGATCTGTAATGTCCTGGTATGAGGGTGGTGAATTGGGTAAAGAATAGATCTTTATAGTGCTAGTTGAAGGGTTTAATCATGGATTTGTAACGGAGACCAGAGGAAGTAATCTGGACATTTTTTGCTTGATGTAGGATGTCAAAACCTAGAAGGAGATCTTTGTTTGGCAAAGATGAACCAATTAGTTTTATCCAAACAACACAATTAGGAAATAATTGGATTCCTATTAGATGTTTAGTAACTAATTTAGTTGTAAAGATCTTTCCGTTTGCTGCTTTGAAGTGTTCCTCTTGAGTTTTCCAATACTTAGTAGGAAGGATAGCAGGATCAAGCATGCTTCGCTGAGCACCAGTGTCGAGAAAACCAATAGATGTGATAGGTTTATGATATTTGGAAGGGATAATTTGGATTTTGACAAAAGGTATGGTTATGGTACGGTCATGAATGAGAATGGAGGAAGGTTGGACTATGTAGATGGGTTCAAAATCAGAACTGTCTGAATCACTAGAGTTTGCTGGTAAGGCAAAGATTGTATCATCAGTTGGCTCTTCTTGTTCAGAAAACAAGTGTTCAACTTGGTCTGTGGTTGGGGAAAAGTTTGTAGTGGATTCCAAGTGTTGGATAAGCTTGATTGTTTTCTGAGGTTTAACAGGGAAATCTTTGGCAAAATGACCTTTCTTTTTGCAAATGAAACATCTGTTTTTCTTCCTGTTAGGAAAATCTTTAGAGTGGGATTGCCTTTCCTGAAAAAGTGAAACTGTTTGTTACGCTGTTTCCTAGGTGGAAATGGGAATCTAGATTTCTTAAAATGAGACTTTTTCTTTGATGAACAGTCACACTTCTTTGGATCTTTGCATTTGATAGCCAAGTAAGGCTTTCTGCAAGTAGATCTACAAGGTTATTTTTCTTTGATGAGTTCTTGGAAGAATTTCTTTTGTTCACACAATTTATCAAGACATCCCAGAGCAATCTGGAATAATTTCCCCAATGATAATGTGTCAATGTTGAGCTTGTGAGCAGCTAACTGATGCTGGATCTCTGGTTGTAATTCTTCTAGAAGAGAGGCCAGAAATACATGTTTGAGGGTAGCATCATTGAATCCATTTAGCTTATAATAAAGCAAAGACATCCGCTTGTAGTGGTAATGAAGATCTTTTGTGTTGAGGGAACAACATTTCATGTTGAGATAATCACGTCTTGCAGCTTCAAAAGTAGCACTTGGTTCTCCAATAAATTGATCATGGAGAATGGTTAAAGGTTGAAAGACATCTGAAAAGTTTCGAAGGTTCATATGTTCGGGAAGAAGTTGATGGTAAGAAAGGATGATAGGTAGGATTAATTACTGGTAATGGAGCAAAGATCGTAAAAAGGGTAGGTTGGACCTTTTCTGAATCAATTCTGGCAATTTAAGCTTTCAAAGCTCTTATTTCAGCTTCTTTTTTTATCAAAATCAGGACTATAGACTCATTGAGCAATTATAGCCTGAAGTTTAGATTCAAGTTGAGTAACTTTGTTATGAAGATTTTGATAAATCTGATTTAACTTATCTGAGATAGTATCAACCTTTTTCTCAACCTGGTTGGTTTTGTGAGTAATGTTGTCTACCTTATGATGCAAGGTAGTGAGTGCTTGGTTATGTGCAATAGTATTTTGAGTTTGTCAGTTTAAGACTGCCTTAAAAGAACGAGGTTCTTCTAAATGGCCAGCAGGAGTTACTGCAGATGGGACAAATGGTTTGGAGACGAAACTCTTTTATTGGTCAATTTTTTTTCCAAAGGTGGCAGACGTTGATGGGGAAAACATCATACAGGACTGTATTTTAGGAACATGAGTAACAGAGGTGGTTCTATGGGTTGATTGTGTTCTGCAGTTAAGCAAAACGGGTTCATGTTTTCGGAGCCAAGCAAGACCTTTGTTGTAGATGAGTAAAGGTGCTTGAGAATCAGGCTCAGGTGGATCTTTAGGATGAGCAGCATGGTATCGGCAAGCTGGATATATGATCCTTTTAGACTTCCGCTTGCGTCTACGAGGTTCGTCGTCTTCTTCAATATCTTCCTAACAAGGACAGTCTGCATCACAGTTGCCAGAAGCTGGGACATCCCACAAGAAATGTCCATGGAGTTTTGCTGGGTAGATGGGAAAACTTGATTATTAAAGGCTTGAATGGGTAGGTTTTCTTGTTTTGTGTGTACAGAGGTGATCATTAAAGAACAGGTAAAAGATAATATGGGTGGTTCTGGACGAACTGGGTGGTGGTTTGAAAGTAAGACGAACAGTTCCATCTGAATTTTTCTGAAAATGACTTTCAAAGGTTTGTATAGGTTCAGAATTTTGATGAAATTGTTCATAATTGGACAACCATTCTAAAGGCATAAGTTTGATCAATTCCTGTCGAGGAATTTGCCTTGGTATTTGAATAATGGTTGGGATCTCTTCAAATTTTGCAAGAATCATAAGGGCTTCTGAATTTGCAGTTTGTGGAGTTGGCAAATCCAAAGCATGATTTTGCAGCCTATAAACAAGCTGGTGGTGCAGGGTAGCTATTTTAGCTGAGGTTATTTGTTTAGCTCCTTGAAGCTGGATCTAGACTTTTAAAGTAGTGGCAAGATTGGAATCAAGAAGTGAGATTAAAATTAGGATAAAAGGTATGTAAAGCACTTCCGGCATGGAGGGAGGTAAGAACTGTGCCAATGATGGCATGCTGATATTGCTTAAACCTGATATTAGAGCCACGTACACGAAATTCACAGATATTGGTATAGGTTATAATAGTTCAATGCCCTAGGAATCAAAGCATTAAAGAATAGAAAAGCTTCAACCCATGGCATCATCATCATCCTCAGCTACTCCTACTTCCTCATCTTCTCCAGTTACTCTTTCTTCTACTCTTTCTTTACCTAATCTTGTACTAAGCAAACCGCCAGTAAAATAAAGAATCTTGTTGAGTATTCCTATGTTCCTGAATCTGTTCAGATCAATGAATCTTCTTTACATCTCATTAGCCCATATCATTTGTATAAAAAACCTTTTTTTGCCAGAAGTATTAAAACCCTAATTTCCACCAAACGACCTCATCCTAAAGAATACATCTAGTCATCCCGACTCGATCAGTGTGCTTTGCAAGCTATTATAGCTGAACAATAAGTCACTCTTGAGATCCCCTCAGAATTGATCTCTACATGGAAACGAGAAGGATATACACATCTTCACCTTGGAGGTGTCCGCCTTATCCTCACTCTTCATAGGAGAAAAGGCTTACCTGTCACGGCCAAAATTTGAATAAGGTCTAAATATGCCTCATCCCACGTGCTTGTGGCAGTTTTGTCCTCAATCTCATTAGGTGGTTAAGTCTAGTGAAAAATGAGAGGGCCAGCAAGAAAGGGTTAACAGTTGGCAACAAAGCTTGCTCTTCGGTGAAAGATGAGATCAAATTTTACGACAATACAACTTGGTTGGTTCTCTTGACGATAATGGATGTTGAAGTGACGATGATCTAAATTAATGATGCATTTATAAAAATGAAGTCATGAAATATTGAATTGATGCTGAGGATGAGGGAGATAGAGAGGTGGCAGCTGGTATGAGGCTTTATGAGGAAGATAGAGGTGGCGGCTGTGTGAGGCTTTTAGGGATTGCTTTGTGTTTTTTCCCAAAATTTTTGCTTAATAATAAAAATTAAATAATTAATAACTTATAAAACACTTGATCCAAGTCCAGGTTCTAAAATTCTAGGTTAGACCGAACCTGGAACTAGACTTGAATACATTTGGGTTTTAAAAAATAAATTCGGATCCGTAATATTAACGCATCCATTACGGTTGAACCCAGATCTATCTGGGTTTGTCCTGGTTTGGGTTGGATCCAGAAAAATTTGCCATCCCTAGATGGTGGCAACATGGGAGTCCATAGCTGAAGAACAATCACATAAGGTGTCAAATTTGGTACTTATGGCAATAGGAGATGAATCATTTGATGAACTTGATCTTCCTTCCTATGATGAATTATTTATGGCTTTTAAAGAATTGCATGATGATTTAAAGAAAATTGGATTGAAAAATGCATCTTTTAAAAAAGAAATATTTGGAATTCACAAATGAAAATGATTGTTTAAATGCAAAGGTTAAATGTCTAGAAATAGAGAATAAAAGGTTTCATGATGAAATTATGCCTTTTAAAGAAAAGCAAAGCATTGTATTTGAGCATGAAAATTCACATGTGAATGATTTAACTGAGAATGAAACTTTTCAGAAAAAGAGTAATGAGCTTAATGATATTGTTTTAAAATTCACAAATGGACAAAGGAAATTATAAAAATTACTTAGCTCTCAAAAATATGTTTTTGACAAAGGAGGCATTGGTTATAAGCTTAATTTGCAACAAAAATATTATAAGAACTACCTTGTTAAGGTTATGATATGAACCGTACCAAAGAATTGACATGACCTTAATCAATTTAGTCTCTAATATCAAATTATGGAACCGCGACCTGATACTTAATGAAGTCATGAACCTTGGTATGTGAGGATGCCACAATCAACTATGGATGGACTGATTTAAAAGTTAAGGGTTTGAATGCCACGGAAATCTGATAAGTTCAAAGAGTTAGGTGGCATTTGTTTTTTGTCTGAAATCTGAACAGACTTGAATTAATCTAAATTCTGAATAGAGCTTAATGTCTAAATCTGAATGACATGTTTGTTTTTTGTCTGAATAGCTAAAAATAAATATTAAGTTATTTGCTTGTTTAACTTAAAAATTTCTGAAAACTAATATTTTTACATTTATGCCAATGATCAAAATATTTGAACCCATTCTACAACATGGCCTGATCTACATTGATGACATTTTACTATTCTCAAAAGATCATGATTCACATCAAAAACTGCTTTGTGAATTCTTGTAAATCATATTCAATTTAGTATAGCTCTTTAATTTTTATATCATATATTATTATCACGAGTTATATGCAGATGGGTAATAATGCTAATTATTAAATTTTATTTAGCTAAGGATGAAAATTAATTAATTAGATAGGGATATTTTTTAAAATATCTTTTAATGATAGCATTCAAACTTTTAGATTAAGTAAAAAGCTAAAAAAATTAGCTTAATAACTTAATGACTTAGTTACTGAAAATCTTCATTAAGTTGAAAAAACAAACATACTTAATGACTTAAGTGATTAAAATTAAGTCAATTAAGTCATGAAGTAAAAAAAAAAAAACAGCCCCATAGTCTAAGAACCAAAGAGAATTAACTCTCAAGAAAATTGTATCAAAACAAATCTATCAAAACGAATCCATCCCATAATTGCCCTTGAAATTTTTAAAAATAAATCTCAAAATCAAATCAAAACTAATTCCCATGGAAAATGCCTAATCTAAACAAATAAGGAAAGTCTTCTCAATGGTTTAAATGCCTTACATCAATTCTAAAAGCACACACTTTTAATAATGGAAACTAGACAAATAAAGATTAATAGCTAATTGCCTCCTCAAAAAGTAAGAAAGTATTCGAAAAGGAAAGTAGCATATTTTCCAGCCATAATGTACGGCCAACTTGCTGATTTCATGGAAGTGATTATTCAGAAACTTCAAGAGCCTAAATCATGCATTTGGTGGTTTGAATATCATGTGCAATTCTTTCAATGGGCCTCCATGAATTTTTTTGAGCCCAAGTTGCTTGAATCAACCCATTAAGTGCTTCTTTCATTTTGTTTACATGAGCTCTTGTGACGGGTCTGAAGGGAACTCGAATAGGATCTAGATATGCCTCATCCCACGTGCTTGTGAAAGCCTTGTCCTCTATATCATTATTCCCCTCCTCTTGAAGAGGATTTGTCCTCAAATCATCACCTACATCAAAAGGACTCAAATAAAAAAATTAAAAGTAGCATTTACATTGTACTCACCTGGCAAATCTAGCTTGTATGCATTGTCATTGATTCGTTCCAAGACTTGGAAAGGACCATCCCCTCAAGGTAACAACTTGGATTTTCTTTGTTCTAGAAATCGTTCTTTGCACATATGTAACCACACCTAATCGCTGGGTTCAATGACTAGCTTGTGTCGCCTTTGGTTGGCTTTTTAGCATATTACTCAGTTCATCGCTCAATGTTGAATTTCACCATCTCATGTATGTATTTAATAATTTTAGTCTTTTCCTTGCTATCCAGGTTAACAGGCTTAGAATCAGGTAATGAAGTTAAAGGATTAAACCATAAAGAATTTCAAACTCCAAATGTGACAAACAATCCTCCCAAGTTTTAATGTTCTTTTCAATGATAGCCCACAACAAAGAGGATAAAGCTTTGTTCACGACTTCTGTTTGACCATCAATTTGAGTAGATTTAGGATAAGTAGTTGCAAAGAGAAGTATTGGTGTGGAAGATTTAGGATAAGTAGTTGAAAATAAAAAACTTAGTCACTAACTTAGCCTAAAACATCTTCCTGAAGTAATTAAAAAAAACAGCATCCCTATCAGAAACAATTGTCATAGGCATACCATGCAACCTCACAATTTCCTAAAAGAACAAATCAGCCGCATTTGAAGTATCATCTGTCTTATGTCATGAAATAAAATGTGCCATCTTAGAAAATCTATCCACAACCACAAAAATAAAGTCTTTTTCTCGTTTAGATCTAGTTAAACCCAGTATAAAATCCATCGAAACATCAATCCAAGGCACATTAGATATTGACAATGGGGTTTATAAACCATAGGGCTGTGCTTTCAATTTGGCTTACCTGTAGGTGACATATCTACCATAAAGTCTTTCAACCCGTTGCCCTCCTCCATGGGATTCTCTCACTAACAAATCTCTTAAAAAACAATTAGGCACACAACTTTTTCTCCTAAAACAAGTAACCATCATGCCTAAAGTATTTACCAACTACAATCTTTTCACAAAGCTTGGTATTCAACACTAAAATCATGTTCATCGGCATACAAATCCTTAATATATTCAAAACAAAGCAGTTTAGCATTAAGTGTCAAGATTAAAGGCATATCTGCGGAAAAACGCATTTACAACAACATTTTCTTTACCTTGCCTATAATAAATGACTTATGGAAACGTCTCTATGAATTCCACTCAGTGCTCGAGCCAACGCATACAACTCATTATCGTAAGAAGGGTAGTTTAAGGCTGCCCTACTTAGTTTCTTACTAAAGTAGGCAATTGGTTGTCCCTCCTGCATTAGAATTACACCTATGCCAATACCTGAAGCATCGTATTCAGTTTAAAATGTCTTATTAAATTTAGATAAGGACAATAAGGAAGCACTGGTCAGCTTTTACTTGATAGTTTGAAACACTCACTCGTGTGCTTCGCCCCACTTGAATCCAACATTTTTCTTGATTACTTTAGTAAGTGATGCAGCCAATGTGCTAAAGTCTTTCACAAACAGTTGGTAGAAGCTAGCAAGTCTGTGAAAGTTGATACGAACCCCGTCAAGAACTGACGCGACCCTAATCAATTTAGTTCCCAATATCGAATCTAAACCAGGAATGGAATGGAACCTCGACCCAATGCTTATTGAAAGCACGAACCTTGGTATGTGAAGATGCCACAATCAGCTATGGATGTTCTAATTGATAAGTCAAGAGTTTGAACGCCACGGAAATCCGATAAGTTCAAAGAGTTTGTAAAGAACCAAAGAGAGTTAACTCTCTCACCACTTGCATCAAACAATTCTTTTCCTGTTTATTAAATATGAGTACTTTATATAGGGTTGGTTACAAGAATTTTTGGAAATAAATCCTAACCCAAAAATTAAATCTAAATCTAAATCTTCCCTAATAGGAAAGAATTTAAACTAAATCTGGATCTTAATTGTCTTAAATGTCTTACATCAATTAAATGGAAATTGGGTGATTAAAATAGAAATAACTGATTTGATTCCCTAATAGCCTCCTCAACAAACGGGAAAGTATCTGAAAAAGGAAAATAATATATTTTTCTGCCATAATGTTTAAGCCAACTCCCTATTTCATGGAAGTGAGTATTTGGAAACTTCAAGAGCCTGAATCATGCATTTATCATGTGCGATTCCTTCAATGGGTCTCCATGAATTTGATTGAGCCCAAGTTGCTTGAATTAATCCATTAAGCGCTTCTTTGAATTTCTTTGCTCGAGCTTTTATAACGGGTCCGACGGGAACTTGAATAGGATCTGAATATGCCTCATCCCATGTGCTTGAGATAGTTTTATCCTTAATCTCATCATTCCCCTCCTCTTGAAGAGGATTTGTCCTCAAATCATCACCTACATCAAAAGGACTCAAATCATAAACATTAAAAGTAGCACTTACATTGTACCCACCAGGCAAATCCAGTTTGTATGCATTGTCATTGATACGTTCCAAAACTTGGAATGGGCCATCCCCTTGAGGTAATAACTTAGATTTCCTTCGTTCCGGAAATCATTCCTTACACATATGTAACCACACCCAATCACCGGGTTCAAAGACCAGCTTATGTCGCCCTTTATTGGCTTGTTTAGCATATTGCTCAGTTCTCCGCTCAATGTTGAACTTCGCCTTCTCATGTATCTGTTTAACAATTTCAACCTTTTTCTTACCATCTAAGTTAACATGCTCAGAAACATGTAATAGAGTTAAATCCAATGGGGTTAAAGCATTAAAACCATAAACAATTTCAAACGGTGAATACTTAATAGTAGAATGAATGGAACGATTATAAGCAAACTCAACAAGTGGTAAACAATCTTCCCAAGTTTTGATGTTCTTTTTAATGATAGCTCGCAACAGAGTAGGTAAAGTTCTATTCACAACTTCTGTTTCACCATCAATTTGAGGGTGACAAGTAGTTGAAAACAACAACTTAATTCCTAACTTAGCCCATAAGGTTTTCCAAAAGTAACTTAAAAACTTAGCATCCCTATCAGAAACAATTGTCCTGGGCATACCATGCAACCTCACAATCTCCCTAAAGAATAGGTCAGCAACATTAGAAGCATCATCCATTTTGTGACATGGAATAAAATGTGCCATCTTTGAAAATCTATCTACAACCACAAAAATTGAGTCTTTCCCTGTCTAGACCTCGATAAACCTAGTACAAAATCCATCGAAATATCAATCCAAGGTGCACTAGGCTCATAAGGTTGCACTTTCGATTTGGCTTGCCTACAAGTGACACATCTACCACAAAGTCTTTCAACATCTTGTTTCATATGTGGCCAATAGAAGTGTTCCTGTAAAATTGCTAGAGTCTTTACAACTCCAAAATGCCCGATTAACCCTCTTCCATGGGATTCTCTCACTAACAAATCTCTCAAAGAACAATTAGGCACTTACAGTTTATTCTCCCGAAATAAATAGCCATCATGCCTAAAGTATTTACCGACTACGGTCTTTTCACAAGCTTGGTATTCAACACTAAAATCATGGTCATCAGTATACAATTCCTTAATATGTTCAAAACCAAGTAGTTTAGCATTAAGTGTTGAAATTAAGACATACCTGCGGGAAAGCGCATCTGCAACAATGTTTTCCTTACCTTGCTTGTAACGAATGACATAAGGAAATGTCTCAATGAATTCTACCCATCAAGCATGCCTCTTGTTCAGCTTGTGTTGGCCTTTAAGGTGTTTCAAGGACTCATGATCGGTGTGAATCATGAACTCCTTAGGCCATAGGTAGTGCTGCCATGTTTCTAACACTCGAACCAACGCATACAACTTCTTATCGTAAGTAGGGTAGTTTAAGGCTGCCCCACTCAACTTTTCACTAAAGTAAGCAATTGGTCGTCCTTTCTGCATTAGGACTGCCCTAATACCAATACCTGAGGCATCACATTCAATTTCAAATGTTCTATTAAAGTTAGGCAAAGACAATAAAGGAGCATTGGTAAGCTTTTGCTTGATTATTTGAAATGCCTTCTCTTACGCTTCTCCCTACTTGAATCCAACATCTTTTTTTTATTACTTTAGTAAGCGGTACGGCTAATGTGCTAAAGTCTTTCACAAATTATCGATAGAAACTAGCAAGCCTACGAAAGCTTCTCACATTACTTACACTTGTGGGACTCGGCCACTCTTGGATTGCACATACTTTTTCCTCATCAACCTGTATACCATGTGCACTCACAACAAATCCTAGAAACACAAGTTTGTCGGTGCAAAAAGTACACTTCTTCAGGTTAGCAAACAACTTTTCTTTTCTAAGCACATCTAAAACAGATTTCAAATGTACTACATGATCGTTTATGTTTTTGCTATAAATGAGGATATCATCGAAATAAACAACAACAAACTTGTCAATAAAAGCTCGCAAGACATGATTCATAAGTCTCATAAAAGTGCTCGAGGCATTAGTTAGACCAAAAGGCATGACTAACCATTCATACAAACCATATTTTGTTTTAAAAGCAATTTTCCATTCATCTCCTTCTTTCATTCTAATATGATGATATCCACTTTTCAAATCAATTTTGGAAAATACACAAGACCCATGTAATTCATCAAGCATGTCATCTAGCCTAGGAATGGGATGTCGATACTTTACCGTTATGTTGTTGATGGCTCAACAATCAACACACATCATCCACGTCTCATCCTTTTTAGGAACTAATAAAACAGGAATTGCACATGGACTCATGCTTTCTCTTACGTACCCTTTTTTCCATTAATTCCTTAACCTGCCTTTGATTTTTCAACTTCACGCGTAATTTTTTTAAACACATCAAAAGTGTCAAATTTTTCTCTAATAAAATCAACCCATGTATATTTAGAGAAATCACCTATGCGAACAAAAGCATACCTTTTAGCATCAATACTTTTCACTTGCATTGGTGATGAGAACCATGTTGATAAAACTTCAAAAGATCCATTGAGTATCCATGGAGGTCCAATGACAAGGACAAGAACCAAGAAATTGAAAGAAGGGTTAAATAGATTAACTGAGCACATCTCAAATTCATGCCTTGTCCATGATACTAATCTACTGAAAATAAGTATTCAAGATAACTTGAAAATAATTGAAGTTTTCGGTAAGTTTGTGTGCTTCATGTATTTTTGTGTTCATAACTGGCTAATTGGGAACAATCTTTTGTAAAAATTACCCTTGCTTGCTTCTATACTCAATAATGATAACATTTAAGGTAAGGTTCTAAGTGATACGCTTTTAAGCAACATACTTTAAGTGATAAACTTTCTCCTTTTGTGCTCTCTAAAATAGATTCCCTAGTTAAAGATGACAGCAAGTGGGACCCCATCATTCCTGAAATTGGATAGCTAATCTCTGGCATTCTAATGATGTTGCGTATCACTTAAAAATTTGCCTTAAATATTATCTTTATTGAGTATAGAAACAAGCAATGCCTATTTTCATAGAAGATTGTTCCCAATTAACTAGTTATTAACACGAAAACACATGAAACACTCAAAGTGGCCTGAAATGTTTATTAAATAAAATGCCCTATCCAAACTTAATGAAATCAACTCCAACTTTCTAGGTTTACTAAGGAAACATTAACAAATAAGCATATAAACATTAAGGGATTTGGAGTTAGTTTGCTATCTAAACTAAACTAAAGAATTTAAAGTAAAAATTTTGATATTATAGAAAACAACTTTAAAGAGGTTGAAATACAATACTAAATATTGTCATGCCACAAACCCAAAATGGGTCCAAGCGTAATTTTTCTATCAATCAATATCTCAAAAGTGCGAAAAACATATTAATAATGAGACAGCTTAAACATTTGCAAAGTTGTTAAGATTCTAGTTCAACAAAATAACTCCCAAAAACAAAAGACAATACACTCAATAAATTACAAAAAGTTCAAAATCTAATTACAAAGTCTCTTAAGACTAAGGAAAGTAAGGAGCTTTGCTAAATTCATCACATGCTAGATCCATCAGTCATCTGGGAATCACAATAAATTATAATGAGTATAAAAAACTCAGTAGCCCAAACTAGTTTCTCATATAATGAAATAATATATAATATAATACCACGCATGTGCATAAAATGGCATGAGTAGAAACTTACTTTGAAAAGTTTCACAATTCACAAATCACTTAATGAAACTTACAACTCTTATTTTAGGAATATGAACAATTTCTTACGACTTAGTAGGACTAGACATATCACATAAGTCACCCATTGGTGACTTACTGTACATATTCCATATACCAATCCCGAAAGAAAGGCCATGCACATCAAAAGGATCCACATAAACATATAGGTGCCTATCACAACTTCACTTGTCACATTCAAAAATACATATCTTGCATGTGGCACTTTGTACGAGGTGCAGCATTTTGCCCTTTGCATGGCACATTGGTCCTCAAGAGGTGGCCCCTGCATAATCTAAAGAGATGGCCCCCACACAAATTCAAAAGGTGGCCCTCAATGCAAAATTTCATAATACTTAACATAATAACAAACATCATGCATTCATACTTATTCCAATTCATATATCAAATATATTGTCAAGTACACTTGCCGAAAAGATCCATAATGCATACACTTTAAAATCTAGTTTACTTACCTCTCAGTGATCACAACGATATGCTTAACCTTGTAACGTAACCACCCTAACCTAGGATTAAACATTGAGCTCCCATGAACATAATACTCATAAAAGGTAGTAACAATATATTCTCCTTAGGTAATTATTTTTTATAACTTCATGAATCAAAAGTTTCAACTCTCACAGTGTAGAAGTTTTCATACCTGGCCAGTCCTTAATCTCTGATTTTTTATAAAATAAAATAATAATCCAAAAATTACGAATTTTTGTAAGGCTCAACTAGACGCATTAATATATAGGTAGTGAAAATTTCAAAGGCAAATTCCCTCAAAATCTATTACAAATAAATCTATTCCAAAATCCACACAAACATATTTTCCCATTGTAATCTCACTTTAAAATCTAGTTTACTTACCTCTCGGTGATCACAACGATAAGTTTAACCTCGTAACGTAACCACCATAACCCAACATTAAACATTCAGCTCCCATGAACATAATACTCATAAAAGGTAGTAATAATATATTCTCCTCATGGAATTATTTTTTATAACTTCATGAATCGAAAGGTTCAAGTTTCACAGTGTAGAAATTTTCATACCTGACCAGTCCTTAATCTCTGATTTTTTATAAAATAAAATAGTAATCCAAAAATCATGAAATTTTGTAGGGCTCAATTAGACACATTAATATATAGGTAGTGAAATTTTCAAAGGCAAATTCCCTCAAAATCTATTACAAATAAATTCTATTAAGACTATTATATCCTAAAATCCAGAATCCATAATTGAAGAATTTTAACTCATTATTTCAATTAAAATATAGGTAATTAGGCCCCCAATGTTGGATGTGATATACTAGACATATGGACGAGTGGTTATGGAAAGTTTCTTAATTTTTACAGAAGGTTAAGTTGATCAAAATATTTTTTTCATTCTATAATACTGTAGAAATTTCAACTTTTCAGAATCTCGGTGCCAAATACAAAATTCATTAAAACTAGAATATAAGTAATTTTTAGATGAAACAAAATTATAAGTTAATGCAAGGAATAAGCTCCAATGTCATAGAAATGAATATCTTAAGTACCTCCATAATTATCCAACTGCCTTGTCACTTAAAACCCACTTAAAAGCTTTGGCCTTTCTCTCTAAAACCTCTCATGGCCGACCAAGGTAGAAGATGAACCTAGCCTTCTCTCTTATTCTTTTTTCCCTCTATAATCTCTATTTTGTACCTAGCGTTTAACTAATGAGCTTGAATGAAAATCACTAAGATGATCTTGGCTAAATCGAGGCCTAATAACAAATAAGTTCAAGCACCAATATAATATTAATACAAGTACTAATATTAATAGTAGTAGCAAATAACAATAACAATAATAATGATGCAAAACAATTAACAATCAAATAAGAGTATAATCAATAATCATACAATAACATCAAAATAATATTAATAATTACTCACTTAAGTCCAGGGTATTACAAATATGGCCATGGAATCATTCCCCACCCCTAAAAATTGGGTTTTAGGCCAATTATCAAAATCATCATTCACTTTCTTTTAAAAACAAGAACCCTAAGATAATTACAAGAAACAATTCAAAATAAGTTATCTATATTTAATTTAGTGAAAGCATTAGAATCAAGAAAGATATAGGCTGAATCAAGAAACTAACACAAGTTCGGTTTATTTGTCTTGAATTATGTTCCACTTGCAATCAAACAAAAATATCCCAAAATCTTGATCACGATCTACCACTTAGGTTTAGTTCTTTCACAATTATGGATCAAAAACCCTAAACTAGCAATCAAATCACCATCAAATTCAATTAGTTGGCCACCTAAATAAATAAGATAGTAATTCTTGATCACTAAAATTAGTGAAACATAAAATTTTTCTAGAGATAGATGAAAGAGATTTTGACTCTGAAAGTTTATTTATGAAAATCCAAGTCTAAGGTTTTCAAATCAATCTTAACTGATAGAAAGATCACTCAAACATGTCTAAATTATTTAATATCAAATCCATTAAAGAAAACTAACAAAAGACAAGAGAAAGAAAATCTTATTGATTGAATTATAGCCAAAGCAACCAAGCCTTCTCTCAATTTGCCTATTCCTCTCTTCCTTTTGATCATCTCTCTCTTGGAATTGATTCTTCACATTTTTTCTCTCTAGGGCTTCTAGCTTGTTGCTTTTATTTAGAGTTGTTATTCTAATCCTTGTAGGACTAGTGAAACTCATTTTTGACCTACTTTTCCTTATAAGATTAGGTTTTTGATCCAAGAAAAGAGTTTTATTGATGAGAACCAGGTTGCTAAAGCTCCACAAGATCCATTAAGCATAAAAGGTCCAATGACAAGGTAAGAACCAAGAAAATGAAGGAATTATTAATGGATTAATGGAGCACTTCCAAAATTCATACTCGTCCAAGACACTAATCTGCCCAAATTAAGTATTTAAGTGTGATTTGGAGTGATTTGCACGATGAACAAAGAAGGCCTTATCAAATTAGGAATAGAAATTAGGCAAAATCTTGTTTCCTAATCTGTTTTGGAAATAAGATCTTTTATTTCCTTTTTACATTAGGATAGACGAGATCTTTTATTTCCTTTTTACTTTAGGCAAGATCTTTTATTTACTTTAGGATCCTTTATTTACTCTTTACTCATTCATGGCTTCTACTTCATCTTCAACCCCTGTTACTCTTTCTTCTACTCTTTCTTTACCTAAATCCTACACTTCTC
Organism: Citrus mangshanensis; assembly: GCA_030449895.1. Taxonomy (NCBI): domain Eukaryota; kingdom Viridiplantae; phylum Streptophyta; class Magnoliopsida; order Sapindales; family Rutaceae; genus Citrus; species Citrus mangshanensis. Next base: position 59,933 of record JASUUJ010000060.1, on the reverse strand, counting down.
ATACTACCAATAAAATTGAAAACCTTGTTGAATATTCCTACATCCCTGAATCAGCTCAAATCAGTGAATCTACCTACCCCCTTATTAGCCCTTATCAGTTGTACAAACGCCCTGGTTCCTTTACCCGAAGTATCCGTACTCTCATCTCTACCAAACGGCCTCACCCTAAAGAATATATCCAGTCTTCTCGTCTGGATCAGTGTGCTCTTCAAGCCACCTCTGCAGAGCAATATGTTACTCTCGAAATCCCTTCCGAACTCATTTCAAATTGGAAGCGTGGAGGATACACTCACCTCCATCTTGGCGGCATCAGACTTATCCTTCCGTGGCGAAAAGGATTGCCAGTTACTGCTCGCATAGCCTTGCTTGATACCCGGTTCAAACAGTACCAAGATGCTGTTATCGGTACTGTCCTCACAACCCTACATGCTGGAAGTGTTTTACTCACCTTTTATCCAAATTTCAACCTTTCACTTCAAGACACCAATCTACCCACAACCTTGAAAGTTCAAGTCCAAATCCAAGGTGCTGAGCAAATCTCCTCTGCCAAAATTGCCACCCTACACCATCAACTGGTCTATAGGCTTCAAAACCATGCCTTAGATCTACCCACTCCGGAACACCATTCGGACACTCTTATGGTGTTAGCCGAATCTGACCAGATCCCAACCATCATCCAGATCCCAAGACAAATTCCTCGCCATGAGCTTATCAAGCTTATGCCTCTTGAATGGATCTCCAACTATGAACAGTTCCATAACATGTTCGGACATCGAAAGCATGTTTGAAAAGGCGATGGAAGTGGAATGACATTCAAACCACCTCCCAGTACTCCACAAGAGCCCCCTCGGCTCTCCTTTACTTATTCTTCCATGTTGAGAAGATTACAGGGTTCAATTCTGAAGGCTACCCTATTTATCCAGCCAAGCAAAATGGTCATTTCCTATGGGATGTCCCCGGATCAGGCAACTGTGACCCAGATTGTCCCTGCTGGGATGATTGGGAAGAAGACGATGATTATACAAGGAAAATGAAATCCAAAAAGAAAAAACCTCTTGTCTCTTGTCACCACAGTCACCCTAAACCACCAAAAGACCCTCCACCTCCACCAGCTCCTTTACCTATCTACAGAAAAGAACTCAAATGGATTGCAAAGTTTTGCAAATCTGAGACTCCTTCACCTGTCCCAGATCCAATTCCTCCACTAAGTTGTATGATGTTTTCATCTACTTCTTCAGATTATACTTCCTCTTTCCCTCCTTTAGAGGCTCACACAGATCCCCAACGTAACGTTGTGTCCAAACCTTTTATCCCTTCACCCATTACCTCATCTGGCCACCTAGAACCTCCTAAACCTTTTGAATCAGTCCTCAATTGGCAAACCCAAAATGCCAGAGCCCAAAATGATACTTTGTTAAATATCAACTCCAAAGTTGAGAACATCAGTTTACGAACTGAACAACTTGAGACGAAAGTTGACTCCATTTCTGCACAAATGCAACAGATCCACCAAAATCTTCAGTCCAGAATTGCTCAACTTGATTCTGAGTTACGAACCATGCTTACCCAAAGATACTATGGCCCAGAATTTGACCAAAAGGAAAAGGAGATCAGACGTCTAAAAGCTGAGCTTGCTCAAATTGAATCTGAAAAACGACGCCCTTCTCTTTTTACCTCTTCACCTCCAATTCCTTCCATTAGCCCCACTTATCATCCCTTTGCCTCTATGCTTTCCCCTATTCGCCAATATGAGCCTTCCAAGTTATTTGGTATGACTCATACACTCTTTAGAGAAAATCCATTGCCACCACCAAAGCTAAAACCAAAGCCTAAACCTCAACCACGACCCGTTACAGTTCATCCATCTTCCACTATTACCTCTGACCAGCAATCACCAGGTTATACACCAGCATCACCACCAGAACCACCCTTATCCCATCCTCCTAAATCCAAAGATAAAGAACCCATGCACCAGTTCAGTGCCCACACAGTTGACCATTCCTCCACTACAGATGATCAAACTTCTGATTCAAATCGCCATTCTTGATCTACTAGTGATTCTGAGAAATCTTATGCTGATATCACCAGGATTCTGATGGCTCAACTTGATCAACATGCCCAAGGCCAAACATCCCAAACTGAACCATATGTTGACATTCCTTCCGATGTAGAAGAAGAGATGCGAGATCTTACGCCACAAACCTCCTCCTACCCCTGGTTCATCTAGCCAAAAATCATCAAATGGTCCATGGTTCACCTTTGATGATATCCCGTCTCATAAATGGCGTGATCGCCTTAATGAAATATCTACCTGGATTGACCTCCAAATGCTCAGACCTGGAGCCACCACTGAATCAGTCCTTAGAGAGTTTACTACTCGTTTTACGGGTGCTCTAAGAGATTGGTTTGACTCTCTCGTCTGAGACAATTGCAATTTGTCCAATTACCAGAAATCTCCAGTGCTCTTGCAATTCTTCATGATCAATTTCTCGGAGACCCAGCTGCAGTCTTTGAAGCTGCACGACGAGATTATCTCAGCATGAAATGCTGCTCACTCAATGCCAAGGATCTTGATTTCCATTACAAGCGCATGTCTCTGCTTTTCTATAAGCTTAATGGATTCAACGAGCCTACACTGAAGCATGTTTTCCTAGCCTCTCTTCCAGAAGAACTCCAACCAGACATACAGCGGCAGCTCACTGCCTCCAATCTTGTTATTGACAACATTTCTCTTGGCAAAATCTTTCAGCTTGCCAAAACATGTCTTGACAAACTCTGCGAACAGAAGCAGTTTTTCAAAGAACTGTTGAAAAACAAAGAACCATTGAAGTGCAAAAACCTTATCTGCGAGATCAAATGCAAACAAAAGAAGGATTGTGATTGCGGTTCCAAAAGGAAAAGGCATTTTCGGAGATTAAAACCCCGAATTTTCCTCCAAAGCGGTCCGAAAACCTGATTCTTGAAAGAAGTCTTCTTCTTGGAGACTCCAAACGAAGGAAGTCAGATGTTTTATCTGCAAGAAAAAGGTCATTTTTGTCCCAACAAAAGAGAAAAATCCATTCGCCTTGTTGAACATCTTCAAGCTACAGATTACTCTGACAAGGATGGGAATTTTATTTCTCCGAACAAGATGAACCCAATAATGAAAGCAGTGTTCCAACAATCCTCGATGACTCGGTGATCGATCCCAAATAATTTTCCATTATTGTCCCTTGAGTTCCTATACCTTCCATCAAACTCCAGATCTTACCCTCCAAATTCCAAAGGCCCATTCCAGCAATTGGTCTTATTGATACTGGCGCCCAACGCAGTATGCTTAACCCACATATCCTTCCACCAGACTACTGGATACAGTCTGAAGAACATTTCAAAGCTGTCAATGGAAAACTCTTCACCACCTCCTTGATTACCAAAAAACCCATTGGTATTCAAATCTTTCCAAATTGTGTCATTTGGACCAAAGTTATTGGTTCAACCCTTCCTAATAAGGATATCTTGTTAGGTTTTGACATTCTTCACCAGATCAAACACCTCCAAATCATTCCCCATGGCATCCGAGTCAAGTCCATGTTCAAACCGTTCACAGACATTCTAAAACTTTACAATCTGTCTGAAACTCCTCAGTCCTACCAGGATATTTCCACCAAGCTTTTGAGCTTCTGTCCTGAATCCCATTCTGAGTTCACCCATCCGAACCCTTTGTGGAAAAATAAGTCTTTCTTCATTAAGTTGCCCTTCAAACTCAATGAAGACATTAATCCTACCAAGGCTACCCATCCAGGAATGAGTCCATCTGACTTACTCCTAGCCCAACAAGAATGTTCGCAATTGTTAGCCCAAGGTCTCATCGAGCCCACAAATTCTCAATGGGCTTGCCAAGCCTTTTATGTTGAAAAGCATTCTGAAATTGTTCGAGGAAAGAAACGCCTAGTCATAGACTATCAGCCACTAAACATGTTTTGCAAGCGACAAATTTCCTTTGACAAAGCATGTTTACTTTTCTAAAAATGGGATCTTTTCAAAATTTGATTTAAAATCAGTTTTGGCAATTAGGCATTGAACCCTAAGCGATACAAAGCGCTTTTTGCATTCCCGATGCCCCATTTCCTTCCCCCTCATCCATTTTTCAAAAATCCATGATCCAAATCTTTCAGCCAATTCTGCATCATGCATTAATTTACATTGATGACATTTTGCTTTTTTCAGGAACACATGATGAACACCGTCAGCTGTTAAGCCAGTTTTATGATATTGTCCAAAGTCATGGCATCATGTTATCTGCCAAGAAAAGCACCATTGCCACAGACACCATCGAATTTCTTGGTATGATCATAAAAGATGGCCATTACCAGCCAGGAAAGCACATTGCTCAAGAATTGCTTCATTTTCCAACTCAACAACTTTCCAAAAAGCAAGTTCAACAGTTTCTCGGCATCATCAATTACATCCGAGACTTTATCCCACATGTGGACCACTACACTCATCATCTCTCGGCTTTATTGAGAAAGAAGCCCCCAGAATGGAATGATGACCACACACGTGCTGTCACTACTCTCAAACAGATCGCGCAAAATCTGCCTCCTTTAAAGCTGATTACAGATGGAAAGCGCATATTACAGACAGACGCCAGTGATGAATCTTGGGGTGCTATCCTCCTTGAAGAACTCGATGGAAAAGAACACTTTATCGCTTACGCTAGTGGACATTTTTCTGACACACAGAAGCACTACCATAGCGTATTCAAAGAAATCTTAGCGGTAAAGAATGGCATCAAGAAATTTGAGTACCATCTGATTGGACATCATTTTCTAATCCGAATGGACGTTCGACCTTCCCAATATCTTGATTTCAAAGGTAAAACTGTTCCCGAAAAGATGTTACTCCGATTAAAAGATTGGTTTTCCAAATATGACTTCTCTGTCAAGCATATAAAGGGATCCCAGAACCTCATCCCTGATATGCTCTCCAGACTCTCAAAGCCAGAACACTCTCTAGCTTTAATTTCCTCCACCTATCATTTTCCCATCATCTTCATGGCTACCTCCCTTCCACTAAGCTCGACCAAAAAGACTTTTCCCTTAACAAAACATTTTCCTCTGTCTTTGCCATCCAAGAGTTTGCAAGAAAAGCTCTCTTTTGCTTTTTCATGAAAGCCTACCTATGGCCGACTCATTTCCATTTTCCACTTTCCACCTGGAAAAATTACAGGTTTGACCCGACCCATCCGGAGAAATCAAGAGGCGAGTTATGGTACCTCTGGTGCCTAACTGTTCTTTATGCTACCAAGCTGATCTTACCAATCGCTCCTACCTTAACCCATCTCCTTGATCCAGAAAAAGCCACCTCTCTTACCTGGACATTGCTTGAATGGTATTCTCCCATACCATGGTGGAGAAAAAGTTGACAAGATTTACAATCTCGATCGTATGACCTACGAAGCCCAAATGTTCACATCGGTCTTTATCATTCAGACCATATTTCCAACATCCGTCGACCTCTTTTGGACCCAAGATCGGTATATGAATGGTTCACCCCTCATCCTATCATTGACAATGAAATCCAGACTACCCTGCACAATTACCTTTGTCAATTAAACCATCAAACTCCTCCACACCGAGATATCTTTCACACCTCCTTAGGTCCACAACATGACCTCATCATGATCCCTACTCCATCCGTCATATCCAAACCAAAGTCCACAGGTATCATTATCAAGGAAGAAAAAGACTACCGACTTTATTCCGGATTCCCAAGACCCATGGGATGCATTTCTTCCTCTAAGCCAACAGTTTCCCCAACCAACAATGGATGAACCTGGACCTTTTGACCCAGGACCATCAACCCAACCTTCCAAGACCCCAGTCCGACCCTCCAAAGTTGACAAAGCCACCCAAACCTCCCCACGGTATACTCCAAAGTGTACTCCCAGGGATTATCATTGCCCTCGGCCACCATGCCGTGGTCCCTCCTGCAAGCATCCAAAGCTCTCCAAACCTTTTTTCCAAAAGCACTCTGGTGACACGGACCCAGACACAACGGAAAGCTCCTCTGAAGATGACTACATGAATCTCTCCTCTCCATAAAGTAGTTTGTCTTCTTGTAATAATTGTGTTGATAAAGTAGTTTGTCTTCTTGTAATAATTGAGTTTTCCTTTATGCTTTTGTCTTGTATAATTATTGCAGCTTGCTTTTCCTTTAAGCTTTGTTTTTGCTTTTGCCAACATCGTGCTTTAATTATTAAAGCACTTTGTCCCTTTGTAATTATTAAAGGTGTGTCATCATGCAACTTTAACTTTTGCTTTTGTAAAAGATAGGGGTCCTGTCCTATCTTCCTGAGATTTCTCCTATATAAGGAGTTCTCTCCTCTCTTGTAAAATAAGTTGTAGAAGTTAAAAAAGTTTGAAAGCTAAGAAGTTTGAAAAAAACTCGTGTGTTTCCAACCATGAAATTCTAAACTCTCTTCTCTCTCTCTGCAAATGATGTTCTAAAGAAAGAAAAAGAAATAAAAGATTAAATTTGTTCATTTTGAAACCTAAGGAAGTATGCTCTGCACTTGCCTTCCAGTAAGGATCCTGTGCATCAGAAAACTTTTGAAACAAATTCTTATCTGGTTTGGTACCCTGTTTTAGACTAAAGGAAAGTCTGTTTTGGGTTATATAGCCCGAGAAAGAAAATGTTTTCGAAGTTTTTCACCACAACTGGTATATAAACCCTATTGGGAATTTTAGATCAAAGTTTATAATAACAGTGAGAGCTTTTCTCTTTGGTTCTTCAAAAAACTTTAAGAATTTATAAAGATTTATCTTATGGCACTCTATCTTGAATTATCACTCTCAATCTTCTCTTCTTTCTTGAGTGTGATGTCAACTCAAATTTCTTATGCCATTGGTTCTCATGTTTATAGATAAAGGGTCAAGGTCTTTATTTTATAGTTGTTTCAATCAACAACTAACCTCTTTTTTCCACGAACTAATTCAGATCATTTTTCAACATAGAAGGCAAGCCCAATCAGTAGGTTCAATAAGACCTTGCTGAAGCAACTGAGTAGCAAGTAAGAGGTCGGAAGGAGACATACCCGGGTGTGATGCTTTAGTGGGGTTTATGTCTTCGTTGAGTTTGAAAGGAAGGTGAATGAAGAATTGTTCATTCTTCCAAAGAGGTGAAGGATGGTGGAACTATGAATGGTTCTCTAGACAAAACTCTATGAACTTTTAGGAAATATGGTGTATGGAGATGGTGTTTGAAAGTGCATATAATGTATGTATATGGCAAGAACATTTGCTTGGAAAACTTATCCTCATCCTTATACCTCATCCATGATCCATCTGTCCTCAAGTCATACCTAATGGAACTCAACAATGTTCAACCACCTGCCACAAACATCCACCACACCTCTGTTGGACCATCACACACCTTGAAAATTGTCCCAAAGACATAAATCTATACTCCAGGTTCCCGTTCAAGTCCTCAAGGAGTCCTTGTCATAGAACAACGTCCTGATTACACTAACGTCTGATAAGTGGGATCCTACACTCAATGAGGTTTTTTGGTAATCAAAGCGGTTTCAAAAGTTTCTTCATTAACAGCTCGGAAAAGTTTCAAGTGTTTTTCCCAATGATGGAGGAGGACGGAAGGATCAATCATCTTGGTATCGCACAGATTCAATAAACCCGATGACAGGAACAGGTTTATGAAATTTTGAAGGAAGGATTGACATTTTGAGAGAAGGTCTAGGAATGGCTGAAACATGGTTGACAGTTTGGACTGTAGAGATGACTGAAATATCTTCAGAATCAGAAGATTCTACGATAATGAAAGCAGTCTGGTCATCTTGTTCTGACTATTCAGAAAAGCTTGATTCAACATCTTCATTCCCAGATAACAGGGAAGAATGTTGAAGATATGAGACTTGTGAGGACAGTTTCGAGCAAAGTGACCGCGTTTCTTGCAGATGAAACAATAGTTGTGCTTTTTCTTTCTGTACTGGGAAGCATCCTTTTTTCTGAAGTATCAAAGAGGTTTTTTGGAGGATGATTTTCTATGAAAGTGTTTCTGGAAATGTCTTTTCTTTTTGGTTGGACAGAGGCACTTCTTGTCATCTTTGCACTCTATTCTAAGATAGGGTTTTTTACAGGCTTCAGAAAAGGATTTTTTGTCTTCCATGAGGTCTTTGAAGAATTCATTTTGCTCACAGATTTTGTCGAGACATAGCATGACTATTTGGAAAATATTTCCTAGAGAGATATCAGCTATGCTGAGATTAGTGGCTGTGAGTTTTCTTTGAAGATCAGGCTATAACTCAAAAGGAAGTGAGGCTATGAAGACATGTTTGAGGGAAGGTTCATTGAACCCATTCAGCTTGTAAAATAGGATACTCATTCTTTTGTAATGAGATTCCAAAAGATGTCTTTTGAGAGAGACCTTTCTGATGCACAGGATCCTTAGGCTTAAGGCAAGTGCAGAGCATACTCAGTTTGGAAAATTAGAGGTGAGCGTATCAATATTAACTCAAATAATTTCTTCGATTCCTAGAAGAGAGAAAAGTTTTTAGAGAAACATGATGTGGAGAGAAACTTAATTTTATTTCTAATTAACTCCTGCCTTACAAATGGATAGAGAGATCCTTAATTTTGGTTGCCTTTTATGTGTTGAACAGTGAAATCATATTTAGCAAACCAGGTTTTGAGGCTGAGTAATTGCTTGTCAGGTAGCAATTTGTTCTTAAAGTCAAAGATGCGGGGAAAACCAAAAAGTAAAAGACAAACTTTAGACAAGGGACCTTGTCTAATTATTAAAGCAAACTTTTAAAAAGCAAAAGCAAAAGATTCCCATCCACGGATCATTAAGGCATCGGATGTAGTGTGTGGTGTGGGAAGATCTAGTGCATGATTCTGTAATCGATACACTATTTGGTGGTGAAGAGTTGCAATTTTTTATTTTCAATCTCTTCTCCCTGCTGAAAATTCCAATTACACTGTCACAGACCCAGACCCTCCTGCTCCATCAGCCCCAAAAGAGATGACTCCCGCTGATGAAGAAGCCAATCTGCAAGCTGAAGCTTATCTCGATCAAAGACAAATCCGGCGTGCCAAAACCCATTGGTATTCAATTAAGTGTAGGATCCCAGTTATCTTTGTGAGGTTCACATCAATTGGTATCAGAGCTTAGATTCTAAATCAAGTTTGATCTATTATGAATTTATTCAATTTCTCTAATTTTGTTTGATCTTGTTTCTTAATTTTTTTTAATCCATAAACCTTCCCCAACTTTGGCCTAATCTTCCAAGTTCTGCTGTTTCTCATTCAAAACTAAAAAAAATTAAAAAAGAAAAAGAAATTCGAAAATAAATTGAATAGTAACTTGCTATTCAAGTCCCTTATTCCAATTTTCTACAATTCAACAAAAAGAGAAATCTAATTGCATCAAGATTCATATTCTTCTTTGTCTTTCTTTGTTTGAATTATAATTTGTTGAGTTCGAATTGTGCAAATGAATTTTGATTGAGATCATTTAGTTTAATAAAAAGTAAAAGAGAAAATTAAAGAGTAGAAAAAGGCAAGAGAGTGTGAGCTTATAAGATGGTAAAGAAATATTTGAGTAAACACAAGTATGAGTCTATCAATCTTCGTGTGAAACATATGAGAGCGTTTATGAGGTTTTCTAACTTTGTTTTGCAAGTTATTAAATTTGTCTTAAGATAAAAATCTGTTTATTTCGATGATACTTAGGAAAAGATAGAATTTAGACTCTTCTTTAAGTCCTTAGAATAGAAATTTGAATGCTTGGAGTTGAGGTTTGATAAGTGAATAAGAGAATAGATAAAGTTGAATCTAGTTCACAAAAAGCAACATGCCACCTAAAGCTCATGATGTGCAACAATGAGGAGAAATCCATATAGGTATCTTGATGAAGATGACTATGGGGAAGAATTAGATGAAGAAGATTGTGCTCCTCGTATTAATTTAAGCGATTTAAGCGAGGAATGAAAATAAAAAGGTTGAATAGAGATAGAGTTGACAAAAACTTGTGAAAAAGTTAAAGATTCAATCATTTCAAAGAAAAAATGATCTTGAAGCTTATTTTATGTAGGAAAAGAAGATGGACACGGCATGGTGGCCGAGGGCAATGATAATCCCAGGAGTACACTTTGGAGTATACCGTGGGAGGTTTGGGTGGCTTTGTCAACTTTGGAGGGGCATTTGTACAACTGATAAGGGCTAATAAGGGGGTAGGTAGATTCACTGATTTGAGCTAATTCAGGGATGTAGGAATATTCAACAAGGTTTTCTTTTTGGTCAAAGTCTGGGCCATAGTATCTTTGGGAAAGCATGGTCCGAACATCATTTGCAGAGAGAGAGAAGAGAGTTTATCTCAGCATGAAATGCTGCTCACTCAATGCCAAGGATCTTGATTTCCATTGCGCATGGTCCGAGCATTTGGAGGTCAATCCAGCGCTACTATTGAATTACTATGCTATTGTTCACTAAATCGTGAAAGGCCCATTGAGACATAAAAAGAGATGAAGGCTATTATAAAGAAAAGATTTATTCCAAGTCACTACTATAAGGACTTGTTAATGACTACCACAAAGATAAGGAAATAGGCATGATACAAGTAAATGTGGAGGAGGATCGAGAATCTGCTATGGCCAAGTTCTGAGTTGGCTTGAACTGTGATATTGCAAATATGGTGGAATTACAACATTATTTCAGGTTGGATGACATGGTACATATGGCCATAAAAGTGAACCAACAATTGAAGAGGATAGGTTCCACATGAATTAGGCAGAATTCAGGGTCTTAACCAACATGGAAACTGAATTGGAGCAAAAAGGATTTAAAAAAAAAAACGTAATTTCATGCCTAAGGCTGAAACCTCCAAAGACAACAAGAATGGAAGCACACTGAGTCAAGGTAAATCTGATTCCAAATCTACTAGAAATAGGGATATAAAATGTTTTTAGTGTTTGGAAACATGCCATATTGCATCCCAATGTCCAAACAAAAGAGTGATGATTTTGAAAAATGATGGGGAAATTGAGACTAAAGGTGAATCTGATGATGAGTCCATTCCAATAAGCTAGAATATTATTGTATATCGGCGAGAAACCAGTGACATATTATGATGGTCATCCCGAATGGGGACTAGATCAGTTTGTACTACTGGTATAACAAGCCAGTACAATTATTTTCTATCTTTGAGCATAATGCTTTTTTAAAAATGAAGTGGTAAATATGAGATCTGTTTGTCCACAACTAGGAAATAAAGGAAATACTGAAACAAACATGGCATCTTCATCAAACAGTTCAGATAATCTTGCTCCTGTTACTCTTTCTTCAACTCTTTCTCTACCAAAATCTTGTTCTAAACACTTGGGATCGAAAATACAAAACCTTGTTGAATATTCATATGTCCCAGAGTCAGCCCAAATTAATGAATCCTCTATGCCCTTAATTATCCCATACAAACTATACCAGAGGTCTAATTCCTTTACCAGAAGTATTAGAACTCTAATTTCAACCAAAAGGCTTGCTCCAAAAGAGTATATCCAGTCATCTCAACTGGATCAGTGTGCTCTGCAAGCATCACATGCAGAATAGTATGGGAAGGATATACACACCTCCATTTTGGAGGTGTTCATTTGATTCTTACTCTTCATGGCAGAAAAGGCTTACCTGTCATAGCCAGGTTGGCACTATTGGATACCAGATTGAAGGAATATCAGCATGCAGTCATAGGAACAGTCCTAACTACTCTTCATGCAGGAAGTGTTCTTTTGACCTTCTACCCAAATTTCAACCTCTCACTAGATGATCCAAACCTCCCCACTACTCTAAAAGTCCAGATCCAGATCCAAAGTGCTGAACAAATAGTTTCTTAAAAAATGGCAACATTACACCATCAATTGGTGTATCGGTTACAAAATCATGCTCTTGACCTACCAACACCTCAAACCACAATAAATGCACTAATGATTCTTGCTGATTCTTCAAAAAGTATCCCGTCCATAGTCCAAATCCCAGTCAGATCCAAAAGCATAGCTGCTTAAGCTCATGCCCTTGGAATGGCTTTCCAACTATGAAAAGTTTCACCAAAACACCCAGCCAGATTGTCATCAAGCCCGAAGAAGTTTCATCAAAACACCTATATGTGTGATCCAGATTGTCCATGCCCGAAGAAGAAGATGAGGATGATGACATTAATAGGCGCCTCAGATGCCGAAAAAAGAAGAGCCACAAATTGGATCCATGTCACAAAAAACCCCCTCTGCCTCTAGATGATCCAGATTGTCTAAAACCTTTACCTATTTATAGGAAAAGTTTAAGGCTCAAACATAAGGAGTATAAACAAAGATCATGCAAACAAGAGACGGCCTTACTCTCATCTCCTGCTATGCCTGTCCAACCTTGCATAATATTCTCATCAAGCCCTTACCAAGAGCAGTTTCCCCCTCTAGAAAAATAAATTGACCCACAGACAAAGGTCACCACCAAACCTTTTGTCCACTCTCCTGTTACATCAAATGGCCAGCTTGAAGAACCAAAGCCTTTTGAATCTGTTCTAAATTGGCAAACTCAAAATGCCAGGGCTCATAACTCAGCTTTTAGATCTCTTGACGAGAAAATTGAAAAAGTGGCATTTCAAGTCAAGCAGACAGACACAAAAGTGGACAATATCACATCTCAGCTTGAACAGATGTATCTTGACATGCAAAATCGAGTTACTCAACTTGATTTAGATCTGCGGTTTATGATCCAAAACAGATATTGGTGATGAGATTAAGGATAAAACTACCACAAGCACATGAGATGAGGCGTATTCAGATCCTATTCAAGTTCCCGTCGAACCCGTTACAAGAGCTCGAGCAAAGAAATTCAAAGAAGCGATTAATGGATTGATTCAAGCAACTTGGGCTCAATCAAATTCGTGGAGGCCCATTAAAGGAATCGGACATGATAAATGCATGATTCAGGCTCTTGAAGTTTCAAAATAGTCACTTCCATGAAATAGGGAGTTGGCTTAAACAATATGGCTGGAAAATATATTATTTTCCTTTTTCAGATACTTTCCCATTTCTTGAGGAGGCTATTAGGGAATCAAATCAGTTATTTCTATTTTAATCACCTAGTTTCCATTTAATTGATGTAAGGCATTTAAGACAATTAGGATCCTAATTTAGTTTTAATTCTTTCCTATTTACTTAGATTAAGATTCTGATTTGATTTAGATTCTTTCCTATTAGGGAAGATTTAGATTCATATTTGATTTTTGGGTTAGGATTTATTTCCAAAACTTCTTGTAACCAACCCTATATAAAGTACTCATATTCAATAAACAGGAGGAGAAGTTTTTAATGCAATTGGTGAGAGAGTTAATTCTCTTTGGTTCTTTACGAACTCTTTGAACTTATCGGATTTCCGTGGCGTTCAAATTCTTGACTTATCAATCAGACCATCCATAGCTGATTGTAGCATCCACATACCAAGGTTCGTGCTTTCAATAAGTATTGGGTCGAGGTTCCATTCCATTCCTGGTTTAGATTCGATCTTGGGAACTAAATTGATTAGGGTTGTGTCAGTTCTTGAAGGGATTCGTATCAATTGGGGTCCAGAATTCAACCAAAAGGAAGCAGAGATTAGGCAGTTAAAAGCCGAACTTTCTCGGATTGATGTAGACAAACAACAATCTTCCTTGTTTGTAAAATCTCTTGCATTTCCTCTGCACACACCTACATTTAGTACATACTAACCTTTCTACGCACCATCCACCTCTAGACAACCTGTAGACTATGCCAAATTCTTTGGCCTATCTCATCTCAAACATGCTCCAACTACTGCTCCTCCAAAACCACGGTCTAAACCTCCTAAGCCTGAACCACCTCCAACTTACCACCAGCCCTATGATCCACAATCTTCTCCAGAACCCCAATCTACTCAGAAGAACAAAGAACCTATGCACTAATACTCATCTCAGGTCCTGCCTTACCTTTCAGAATCAGAAGATACCTCAACTGATGAAGAATCCTTTTCTTCAGAATCCTATTCTTCTTCCTCCAATTCTGAAAATATCTTAGCTGATATCTCTAAGCTTCTGTTAGTCCAGCCATCAACTGCGTCAAATGATCCTTCTCCCTCCTCACCTCCTCAAACACCTATAGTTGACGAAGCAAATTTTGATACCAATCATACACCTCATCAAGAAAATTCTTCTTCTAAACTTTCCAATGGCCCATGGTTTACTTTTGATGATATTCCAAGAATAAAATGGCCAGCCAGATTTCAAGAATTTTCTGTGGATTGATGTTCAAATGCTTAGAAGAGCAACAACCCAAACTTGGGTGTTTAATTCTTGTTTTCTTGGATCTTTAAGAGATTGGTTTAAAAGTCTAGGTCCATCTACAACTACGAGGTAATTCAAGCACAAATTTTGGAAGTCCTAGGAATAATTTATGAGTTCTTTGGAGAAGCTATAGGCTAACTTGAACAAACAAGGCTTTTAATTACAAGGTCGGCTCTGATTGCACAAATGGAAAAGATGACAAGGTACAATGTGAAAACATCTTTTATACTATATTTCATGTCAATAATAAAGCATGTAGCATGATTATACTAATGTGGGTATTTGATTTAGTTGAAAATTTAAATTTGACAACTTTAAAAACATCCTAGGCCATATAAGCTGATGATTTTGGAAAAATTAAAGTAAACAAACAAGTGCTTGTTTCATTCTCAATTAGAAGTATAAAGATGAAGTTATGTGTGATGTGGTGCCAATGCATGCGGGACATATCCTTTTGGGGCAACCATGGCAGTTTGATAGACATGTCATTCATGATGGTTATATCAATAGATACTCTTTTACCTTGTGTTGTGCAAATTTTAATGTACTCGCAAGTGCACGAATCTATTGTAGTATAGACTAATGGTGACGAGTGTCGATCCCACGAGGAGGTGGATTTTAATTATATGTAGAATTAATTTTGTAAATGGATGGTTGGAATTGTGGTGGAAGTGATTTAAATTATCCTAAAATTGGAACTGAAATGGCAATAATAAATTCTAAAATTGGAATTGCAATGGCGAGAATAAATTGAAGCGAAATCTATTGAAATGATGTACTTGGGTATCGGATCAACATGCACCATGGGCTAAATATTCCTTATTAATACCAATTAAATCATGAGGGGCGAATCCACACTTCATGAACCACGGTCTAATTAATATGGTGCTAAGGACTTATCGTGCCAAATAATAATAACCTCATACTAGAGGTGTAACCAAGCGATATCTGAGAAGATTATTATTATTTGTCGGCGAAGTCAAAACATCCACAAAAACTAGAGGAAGAAAAAAATAAATTTACCAAATTAAGCCCATGATACATGTTGAGACTTCACATTCAACCCAAGCTTGAAAGAAAATTAATTTTACTATTAATTGAACTAAGGTAAAATAAAATTTTATTAAAATACGTAGAAAATACAAGATGGAGAGGGAATTATAGAAAATGGAGTCCAAAAATGGATTGAGC
This sequence comes from Citrus mangshanensis, assembly GCA_030449895.1. Taxonomy (NCBI): domain Eukaryota; kingdom Viridiplantae; phylum Streptophyta; class Magnoliopsida; order Sapindales; family Rutaceae; genus Citrus; species Citrus mangshanensis. Next base: position 44,402 of record JASUUJ010000060.1, on the reverse strand, counting down.
TGCTCAAATTAGGGGGGGAGGCCCCCTTTTTATAGATACATGGAGTAAATCATGGCCATCGGATTAAAAACAGTTTGGACGCTCAGGATTGCGCCACGTCATCAGTCAACAGTACGCGGTTTGACCACGCGGATGAACAGTAACACGGTTTGATTGAAAATAATCCTGTGTGATGCATGTACCGTACGCGAGATTTTTCGTCCACTGATATGCTGCCACGTCACCATCAACAGTACATAAGAATTTTAGTCCAATAGGATCGTGACACCTCATCAGTCAATGCCACATCATCGGTCAATGCCACGTCATCGATCCGTCTATGTGAATAGTATCGTGACGATGCTATACGATCGTACATGAATAGTACTGTACATGTGAATAGTGCCAGTTTTTCTTTTATGCTCCTCCTAAGGTTTTTCTGAGTTCAAAAGTGATATCCGTTTTGCCGTCTGATCTCTCCTTTATTGTGAAATGACTATAATGCCCCTAAAATACATAAAATACTTAATTAAAATAAAACACATGTAATTAAATCACAAGAAGGTTAAATACATAAAAGTAAGGGTTGTTAGTAAGACTTGAAATGTAAAATGACGGTTTTCTCCTTTATAAATATGCATTTTCTAACACTCAACACACCCCCCAACCAGCTTATTGCTAGTCCCTAATAAATACAGCGAAAATAAAATTCAAATTCAAAATAATTTTTAAAAAAAAACACTCTTGTTTATTCAATCAGATTAATGATAGCAATCAAATAAAAGTATAAGCATTATCTCCAGTATAAAGCAACATCACACCCACATCAACCATCCACATGAATTAGCCCAGTAGACTTTGTTATAGCTACTTTCAGGAATGACATGTCAAACCCCAAAATCTCACTAGAAGTAGTGACACTCTCAGAAAGAAATTAAACCTAATAAAAATAGTCACTCCAATGAATGGTATTGGAGAGAGAAAATAATAAAGAAGTGATATCACATGCTCTCACCAAGATGAAAGAAATATGCCCACAGCTTAGAAATAATACGATCTCAAGTCAAATAAAAATATTAGTCAACCCACTTTATTTATCTTTTTTTTAATTATGCATCACTACATCTTTTTAGCCCATATAACTAGCTTCTACTTCAAACTATAGTTCCCTAAAATCAAGAAGGACTTTTATTAGGGTAATAGGGGACATGGCTAACAAAGAAGGAAAATAAGGAAAACAAAGTGTATGTTTGAGAAAAATGAAGAGAATTTTTTTTTTTGGAAGTTGCAAGGTGGATTTCACCTATTATTGTTATTTTTATTCTTTTGAAACAACAACTTTTTTTTTTTGCTTTTATTTGGCATAACTTCACTGAACAAAATAATTATTTACATTTTTCTCAAACATAAATAGGTGATGGAACTTATAAGACATCGGGTAATACTCCAAATCGGAGTGGGTCAAAATGATAAGTTGACAAAGAAAATGTTTTTTTTTTAAAGGCTCAAAAGGGTTAACTATGGATATTTAATAAAAGGGATGGCTAGAAAGGCTCAAACGGATCAAAGATGACCTTTCCATCGTCTTTTAGGGCTCTAAATAATCATCCATATCTACTAGTTAGATGGGCATCCCAATGTAACAACACACATTTTTTCTTTTTTTTTATTTTATAATTTTTTTTAAGGGTTAACTCAAAAGCAATTTAGAGATCGTGTGTAAAATAATAAAAATTTGTATAAAGAGTGGGCAAAAGGATTATTCTCCAAGAAAAATAATAGGCTCAAAAACTCACTTGGTACTTATTATGACATGTTCATTCCTTCAAGCAACTCACATTTGTCTCCGACATCAACATGTAGAGTAGCAAACATAACGTAAAATCACTTAAGACCAAAGATAATATAAATAATAAAATTTGAAATTAATCATATCATCCAATGTTAAAACAAATCACACAATTTTTTTTTTCAAACAACATTCTACCCCCCAACCTATTCTAAGCATGAAAGGAAAATATGCATGCAGAAATGCGAAAATGATGCAGAAAAACTAATTAGAAAAGTTACACTTAAAATAATAGAAAAAGAAAATGGTTTTTTTTTTTATAGGCTCAAAAGTTTGAAAATGTATATTTATAGAGGAGAAATTAAAAAGAAACATAACAACTTAATAAAGAAAAAGAAAATGTCTGTAAATTTTTTTTTTACTTTTTTTTGTTTTTTTTATTATTATTATTTTTCAAACGATGAAGATGCATTTCTAGAGTCACTACACTCCATATTGACCATCTTGACACAACGTTAGATTAGTTTCTACAACAAAAAATCAGTAAAAACTTAACCAAGATTCCACAATTGTCGACTATTCCCTCCCCCCAACTAGAACAAAACATTGTCCTCAATGTTTTAAAGGAAAAAAGTAGAGTTTAGAAGACATCACCTGGGTGGTGTAACACAGAAGAAAATATTTACAAGCGAAGAGTTAAATATAATTTGTACTTCTTACTGCCGCTACTGTTACTATCATTATTTGGACGCTCCAACACAAAGGTCCAGGGGTCCGACTTCGGTTTATAAGCTTGTAACATATCAAGTAGCTCATTAGCAGTGTGAGCACAAATAAAAAGTTTTTTCGCATGGGAAGGAATGAAGTAGTTTTTTATTGCATGGTTAAGAAATGCGATAAAGCCATCATAAAAGTTATTGACATTTAACAAACCGATGGGTTTCTGGTGAATGTGCAGATGGGCCCAAGATGCTAGTGTGATAAGTGCCTCTAGTGTTGCAAGATCTCCTGGAAGGAAAATAAAAGCATCAGCATGATTAAGCATTTCAGTTATTCTTTCTTGCATACCTGAGACAACTAACTCTTCTCCAGTTGAGGAGTCAGACGAACTACCCAATGGTTTTAGGGCTCTTGGGATGATGCCTAACACTTGACTTCCTCTGATAAAAGCAACTTCTGAGACCATTTTTGATAACCCTCGGTTACCTCCTCCATACACCAAGTGTAATTTTCTCGCTGCTATGCTTCGACCAAGATCTATGGCTACCTCTACGAACTCTTTATGTTTGCCATAGGTAAATCCAGAAAGCACACAAATGTTCTTGAATTGTCTATTGGGAGTAGCTGCCATTGTGATACTTCGCAAAAATAATTTGTGAGGGCTTGACAAAAGAAATCACATTTAAGAGTCTTGGTGATAGTGGGTCACAGTTGTGTATGAGGTAATATGTCCGTGTCAAATAACATGTAAAGCACATGGCTCTGAGTCAAAAGAAAGAAAAGGAAAAAGCAAACAATAATAAGATTATTAAAGGCAATAATGCAAGCGATAAAACAACGGTGAAATAAAATAAGAAAGTAAAAGGATATTTACGGTGTAGTTGCGTGGCTCACATCTTCCTCTCGGTTTTACTTGAAACGGCTTGACGCCTCTAATGGGTGAGGATAGGCTTCCTATCTAGTTTTCTTATAAAGCGGCAAAGTGCGTTTATAGTCGATTCGAGACTATATCGTGCATGCTCTTTGGAATAATGGCCAATAAGCGGAGAATCGCTCCTTGCACATATCCATTGGGATGCGTTTCAAGAGACAAAAGGATATCATCCAATGACTCCTTATTCAAGCCATCCCTAATGAATTGAACATGGGTTCTTCCATATCGACACCATTCCTAAAGAACATGGGTTTTTATTGCAACTCACTCTGCACATTTATGACAAGCAAAAAAATTCTTGAGCTTCGTTTTCTTGCATAATTTTCTTTACAACCAGGGCATGTATGCAATAAATTTTGGAGGTAACTCACGATCGTTTTTAGCCTCGATTAACCAACGGATGTCGGCGGTATGTTATTCTCATGAGTAATCGCATGCGTTGGATCGAGCTTTATAGATCGTAAGGAGGGCATTGAGGAAGTGAAGGGAATCACGTGAAGCTTCGCTAAAGTCTCATTTTTGTCCATACTTCGCCTCGGAATATCGGTTATTATGGCAAGTAGAAGGCTTGATTGTCACGAGTAGTTATCCGCCACTTCAGGGTAACAAAGTAAAGCACACAAACAGAAAAACAAATTAAAACACACAAAGAAAATTAAAATCGTCCTCTTATTGAATTTACCTCAAGCTCCAACTGGATGTCGTAAACACTTCTCTCAATGTCTCTAAGTTGGCGTTCTAAACCTTCAACATAGGCTACTAACTCTGGTGGTTGTAGAGCCCAAATGCGATGTGTTTTACAAAATTGAATCTGCCTTTTGAGATGAGTTTTGACATGTTGAACTGGTTTAAGAATGTTCAGGAGGAACAGTCTAAGTAAGGTACTCATGATTAAAAATGATAAAAGAAAACTTAATGGTTAAATAAACACACTTATGCAAAAATAATTTCAATTAGCAGAAGAATAATATAAAGAAAGAAAAAAATAAAATCAACGAAAAGAAAAAAAAATCAATTCAAAGAAAAGAGAAAAAAAAATCAATTCAATGAAAAGAAAAAAAAATCAAGTGGGTCACTCAAATTTATTTTGTCTTCTCCATGTGGTTGGTAAGATATGGCTTTAATCTTTGACATTAACTTTAAATGTTACACCGTTCTTTGGGTCCTTAATTTCAATTGCCCCGTGGAAAAAGCAGTATGGACAATAAAGGGACCGGACCATGAGAGCGTAACTTACACAGGAAGGTAAAAAGCGAGAATTGAATAAAAGCACTATCGACCTGGAGTGATTTTCTCATAATTTGCTTGTCATGGAAGACTTTCATCCGTTGCTTGTAAATCTTGGCATTTTCTCGTCAAATTTCTTCAAGTTACGCCACTTGTAATCTTCTTTTGATTTTTTGTGCATGTCAAAGTTGAATTTCGATGGCCCAATACGCGATGCTCGAGTTCCAGAGTGGGTAAGCTTTTCCATACACTAACCTGTAGGGTGACATCGATTGGGGTCTTGAAAGCCGTTCTATATGCCCGTAATGCATCATCAAGTCTTAATGACCAATCTTTTATGTCCCCTCACCGTCTTTTCTAATATGTGCTTTATTTCTCGATTGGAGATCTCAGCTTGGTTTTGCGGATGATATGGGGTCGCCACTTTGTGTGTGATTGAATACTTTGTCAAAAGAGCTTTGAATGCTTTGTTACAAAAGTGGGCACCACCATCACTGATTATTGCTCGAGGGAATCCAAAGCGTGAAACAATGTTGCTTTTAAAAAATCCTATCACCACCTTGTGATCATTGGTCCTACATGGAATTGCTTCTACCCATTTTGATACGTAGTCAACAGTAACCAATATGTATTGATGACCAAAAGAATGGGGAAAGGGTCCCATGAAGTCGATACCCCATACATAAAAAATCTCAACCACTAAAATTGGATTTAGTGGCATCATGTTCCTTCGTGTAATGCTCCCCATTTGTTGACACCTATCACATGAAGAACAAAAAGTGTAAGCATCTCGAAATATAGTTGGCCAATAAAAACTACATTGTAAAACTTTAGTATTGTTTTCTTAAGAAATGGCCTCCACAAGCTTGTTCATGGCGAGAATGAAAGAATATTTCATTTTTGAAACATCGTCTAACAATTTGATCTGCACAATATTTGAACAAATACGGGTCATCGAAAGAAATTCTTTATTTAAAGAATTTGGCCTTGTCTTGCTTGGTCGATGCTCACGGAAGTTTACGTAACAAGATAATTAACTATATCGGCATACCAAGTATGCTACATTCATTAATTGTTCATCTAGAAATGACTCATTCAATATTAATGGCTCGTAATTGTGTCAAATGAAGCGAGAGAGATGGTCATACAACATTTTGTCACTTTCTTATCTTTGAATTCCAAGTCAAATTCTACAAAACTTAACACCCAATGAATTAATCTTTTACATCTTTCTTTTGTGAGAAGATATTTAAGGCGTGATCGTAGAATATAATTATTTTACAACCAATGAGATAAGATCGAAATTTTCCAATGTAAACATGCTAGCATTTCTTTTGTGGTTGAATAGTTCAACCGTGCATCATTCAATTTCATACTAGCATAGTAAATAACATGCGGAATTCGATCAACTCTTTGTCCTAATACTGCTCTAACTGCATAATCAGATGCATCACACATGAGCTCAAATGGTAAACTCCAGTTTGGGGCCGGAATGATGGGTGATGATGTCAACAACTGCTTTAATTTTTCAAGCTACAAGACATGAATCATTAAAGATAAAGGGTACATCCTTGCTTGAGTAAATTGCATAAGGGTCTAGAAACTTTGCTAAAGTCTTTAATGAAACGTCTATAGAAACCAGCATGCCCAAGGAAAGATCTTACTTCTCTGACTATTTTGGGTGGAGGAAGATTAGAAATGAGATCCACCTTGACTTTGTCAACCTCAATACCTTTGCTTGAAATGATGTGACCGAGAATAATACCTTGTTTTACCATAAAATGGCACTTCTCCCAATTTAAGACCAAGTTCTTCTCGATACATCTCTGTAGAACTAGTGTTAGATGATGTAAACATTGATCAAATGAATCACCAAAGACAGAAAAGTCATCCATAAAGACTTCAAGGAATCGTTCAACCATAAAAAATGCTCAACATGTCGTTAAAATGTGGTGCATTACATAATCCAAATGGCATTCTCCTATATGCAAATGTGCCAAAAGGGCAAGTGAAAGTAGTTTTCTCTTGATCTTTTGGTGCTATGTGAATCTGATTATATCCTGAGTAGCCATCTAGAAAGCAATAAAATTCATGGTCTGCTAATCTATCAAGCATTTGATCGATAAATGGTAAAGAAAAATGGTCTTTACGTGTGACAGAATTTAACTTTCTATAATCAATGCATACACGCCATCCTGTAGTCACTCTAGTGGGTATCAATTCATTATCAGCATTGGTAACTACTGTGACTCCTGACTTTTTAGGGACAACTTATACAGGACTGACCCATGAACTATCAGAAATTGGGTAAATGATACCTGCGTCTAATAGCTTAAGGACTTCAGTTCTAACAACTTCTTTCGTATTAGGATTTAACCGACGTTGCATTTTCCTAGAAGATTTTTTCATCGAGGTGAATGTAATGCATGCAGTCTACTGGGTTTATACCTTTTATATACTTATGGTCCATCCTAAAGCTCCTTTATGCTCTTTTAAAACATCCAACAACTTACCTTTTTGTTCATTTTAGGGATGATGAGATGATTACCGGTAGAGAACTTTCTTCTCCCAAAAATGCATATTCCAAAGTGTTGGGCAATGGTTTGAGCTCGAGTTTCGGTGGTGATTCTGATGATGGGATGAGTTTCTTTTCTGATGGTGCTAGTTGTTCAACTCTTGACTTCCATTTATTAGTGTCCATGGATGGTGCTGAGTCAAGTAGGGCATTGACCTCTTCGACCGATCTGTCAATATCAAAATCCAAACCAAAGTGAGTTAAACACGTTTGTAAAGGATCATCACTAAGGTTTGAAATAAAAGTTTCATCAACTAATGCTTCTATTAAATCCATATCAACAATTCCATCATCTGCATTGTGAGGTTGTTTGGCAATGTTAAAAATGTTCAGCTCCATAGTCATGTTGCCGAAGGACAATTTGCATATTCTGATCTGCATTGAATGTGAGCATCCGGATTGCCAAGAAAGGTCGGCTAGAATAATGGGGATGTGCTTCTTTGATTATTGGTTGAGTGTCAATTACAATGAAATCAAAGGAAAATAAAACTTGTCTACTTGGATAAACGTCCTCCACAATACCACGAGGTATTTTCGTTGGACCGATCGCAAGTTGTAACACCACCGGAGTTGAGTGTAATTCTCCCATTCCAAGTTTCACAAATCGAATAAGGCAATAAATTTACACAGCTCTAAATCTAACAAAGCGTTCTCAGTGTGTGGTTCCCTATGCTACATGAGATAGTGGGGAGCCTAGGTCTTTGCATTTTAAAGGAATTTTATATTGGAGTATAGAACTAACGTTTTATTAAAAATACCTTCTTTTGAACATGCATATTTCTTTTTTAGTACAAGGGTCTTTAAGAAACTTGGCATAAGATGGAACTTGTTTAATCACATCAAGTAAAGGGATGCACACTTTACTGTTTGAAGATTTCAAGAATCTCACACGTGAATTTTTCCTTCTGCCTTTTGCTGAGGAAATGGAGCTTTGGGAAGCGTATTCTCGTGGGTTGGTTTCTTCTTTCTCCTTGATGAGTCCTCAACATTCACGAGGTATAATTTGATTTTCTTTTGTAACTGGCATCTCCACTTTGTTGTCGACTTCTTTTCCTTTTCACAAGGTCATGAATGCTTTAACCTCTCCATGCTGCTGTGGTGAACTGGTACTTGCTTCATGTACTCTTTTAGGATTAGGCACTGGTTGACTTGGAAACTTGCATTTCTCAACAGTCATTGCCAAGGTCTGAACTGAAGAAGCAAGTTGTCCCACCATCTTCTCGAGGCTTGAAACTGATTGAGCTTGTGAGTTGAAGCCTGCTCTCAACTCATTTCGTAGTCCATCAATGGTGCGGTTCTGTTGCTCAATCGTAGAGTGAGTAAGATTCTTGAGATTCTGGAATGCATCCTCCCATGGTCTGGGTTGAGAGTAGTTCTGGTTCTGATTGTATGGTCTAAATGGAGGCTGAGAGGCTTGAGGAACTTAAGGAATTTGTGGAGCTGGAGCTGTTGGTCCATTCTATTGGAATCCTTGAGACCATGAAAAATTGGGGTGGTCTCTCCATCCAGGGTTATATGTGTTGGAGTATGGGTTGAAATTTGATGGCTTTCTCATTACGCCTATGGCATTGGCTTGATCAGTATAGTCGTGTCATGTGGTTGATTGATCGATAACGATGCTATTTGTCGAGCAAGACCTTCAACCATCTCCTTGACTTCTTTGATTCCCAAAGTTGACTCGCCAATGTGAACCTCATTTACTCCCTTAATTCTTCTAGTACTCCTGAGTGATCGACTCCGTTGTTGGGAATTATCCGCTTGTCGCTGGAAGAATTCCCAAATCTCTAATGCACTTTTTGACATAAGCTCTCCTCCACTTGTTGCCATTAGCCATTCTTGCACATTTGGTAGTAATCCCTCCAAAAAGTATTGACATTGGTGCCATTTCTCGTACCCATGATGTGGACACTTCAAGAGTAGCCCATTGAATTGCTCCCATGTTTCGAAAAATTGATCATCCTCTCTCTAGGTAAATTCCAAGATTTCCCTACGAATAGCATTGGTTTTATGCACTGGGAAATATTTATTCAAAAATTTCGTTACCATTTGTTCCCATGATGAAATGCTATTAGCAGGTAAAGTATTTAACCATGAACGAGCTCTATCCTTTAAAGAAAATGGGAATAATCTGAGTTTAACATCATCGTCTGAAAATTTTTCATATTTAAAAGTTTGACAAATGGCATGAAAATCATTCAGATGATTATATGGGTCCTCATTTTCTAGGCCATAGAATGTTGGGAGACAATTTAGCACACTAGGTTTTAGTTCAAAACTCCTAGCAGCTACATTTAGGTATCTTATGCATGATGTGCTCAAATTAGCTAAGGGACTAAAATAGTCCTTAAATGGCCTCTCCTGTGGTGCTTGTAAATCCATTCCAAATTTATTTTTAATGTGCTTTTGTGTGCGAAGTGTTTTTTCTAATTCAAGGTCTATAGGTTCAAGATTAGGAAATAATGACCTACCACCATGCATGCAAAACAAATAAAATAAAAATAAAGATGAAAAAACAAATAAAAATAAAGAAGAGAGAGAAATTACGATACTAACCTTATTATTACAACCTTTCTATAAACACACTCAAACAAATATGTGAAACAAATTAACTAAAAATAAATTAATATAAAAAAATTACAAAGAAAAATAAATTGAAAATTAAATTACAAACTATTAAAGAAGAGAAAAAAATAAATAAAATTATTAACTCAAAATGTAAATTCACTCTAATTTTATATAAAAAAATTACAAGAAAACAATTAAAAGAAATTATTCACAAAAATTAATTCTATGAATTAAAATTACTTACACATTTGCCAAAAACTTATTGTGCAAATTTTAATGTACTCAAGCGCACAAATCTATTGTAGTATAGTTAATGGTGAGTGTAATCCCCGAGGAGGTGGATTTTAATTATATGTAGAATTAATTTTGTAAATAATTGGTTGGAATTGTGGTGGAAGTGATTTAAATTATCCTAAAATTGGAATTGAAATGGTGATAATAAATTCTAAAATTGGAATTGCAATAGAATAAATTGCGAAATCTATTGAAATACTGGGTATCTGGATCTGTATCAACATGCACCATGGGCTAAATATTCCTTATTAATACCAATTAAATCATGGGGAATCCACACCTCATGAACCACGCCTAATCAATATGGTATCATGCCGAATAATAATAACCTTATACTCAGAGTGTAAAGGCATCTAGACAAGATTATTATTATTTGTCGATGAAAGTCAAAACATCCACAAAACTAGGAAGAGAATGAATTTACCAAATTAAGCCCATGACACATGTTGAGACTTCACCTTCAACCCAAGTATGAAAGAAAATTAGCTACTTATAATTGAACTAAGGGTAAAATGGGAATTTATTAAAATACGTAAAAAATACAAGATGGAGAGGGAATTACAGAAAATGGAGTCCAAAAATGGATTCAGAGATATCAAATTAGGGGAGGCCCTTTTATAGATACATCGTAGTAAATCATCATCGGATTACAAAACAATTTGGGCGCTCGATGCGCGCCACGTCATCAAATACCGCGATGTGGTTTGACCACGTGGATGAATAGTAACACGCTGATTTGATTGAAAATAATCCGGCATGTGATGATGGCGAGATTTTTATCGGAGCATGCCACGTCACCATCATCAGTATAAGAATTTTAGTCCAAGTTGCTGACACCGCATACCAATGCAAACATCATCGATCCGCTCTCCCAAATAATGTGTGATGCCGAATGAAACAGTACCATACATGTGAATAGTGTCATTTTCCTTTTATACTCCTCCTGGTTTTTCGGTAGTCCCCTGAGTTCAAAAGTGATGTCCGTTTTGCCGCTCACGATCTCTCCTTTATTGTGAAATTACTATAATTCCAATAATATACATATAATAATTAATTAAAATAAAACTCATGTAATTAAATCACAAAAGTGTTAAATACATAAAAGTAAGGGTTGTTAGTAAGACTTGAAATGTAAAATAACGGTTTTCTCCTTTATAAATATGCATTTTCTAACACTCAACACCTTGTACCTTGTCCCAAAGATAAGTGTATGATGATCAAGTGCGGTTAAAAAAAATGAGTGACTTGAAAAAGGAGAGTATGAGTTCAAACTCAAGAGATATTGAAACCAAAAAAAGAGAGAAAATGAGAGTGAAAAAGGAAAGGAAGTTCCAATTAATAAATTTATATGTGAATGAGAATGATATTAAAAGAGCATTAATATAAAAATAGCCTATGATTGTATTTTTGTACAAAGAGGCTTATTTAAGTACTAATGAATCTAATCTTCTTTACCTGCTGTTATTATTTCTCTTTTATAGGAATTTGAAGATGTATTTCTAGAAGAGATACCTAATGATTTACCACCAATAAGAGGAATTGTGCATCAAATTGACTTCATACTCAGAGCATTAATTCCAACTATGCCAACCTATAGAAGCAATCGCAAGGAGACAAAAGAACCCAAAGATAGGTAAGTGAGCTTATAGAAGGGATATATACGTGAAAGCATGAGTCCTTGTGCAATTCTACAACCGCTATTCTTAAAAGGATGGGTAATGAGGATGTGTGTTGATTGTCACGCCATCAACAATATTATTGTAAAGTATAGACATCTCATTCATAAATTAGATGAAATCCTTGATGAATGATCATACGTTCTTGTGTTCATTTTTTCCAAAATTGATCTTAAAGAGGATATATCAAATTAGGATGAGAGAAGCATGATGAATGGAAAACTGCATTTAGAACAAAATATGGCTTATATGAGTGATTAGTTATGCTGCTTTAGATTAAACAATGCACTTAGTACTTTTTCATGAGATTAACAAATCATGTTTTACGTGTTTTTATTAGTAAATTTGTGGTTGTATACTTTGATGATATTGGTTTATAGCAGCTTAAATGAACATGTTGGACATTTAAATCTTGTTTTAGATATTTTAAGAGAAGAAAAGTTGTTTCACTAACCTCAAAAAGTGTACCCTTTTGTACAGTATAAGCTTGTATTTCTTTGATTTTGTCATTAGTGCTAAAGGAATTGAGGTAAATGAAGAAAAGGTAAAAGCAATTCAAGATTGGGCAAAGAAATGGGTAATATTAGTAATTTCATGGATTGGCTAGCTTTTTATGAAGGTTTTTGAAAGACATTTGTAGCTTAACTACACTTTTGACTTAAGTAATTAAAAAGAATGTGGGCCTTAAGTTGCCGGGGAAGAGTAAGAAAAGGCATTTAATTTAATTTGATTAATACACCTCTCGCTTTGTTTTACTAACTTTGCTAACACTTTTGAAATTGAGTGTGATGCTTCTGGAGTTATTCTAATGCAAGAAGGACATCCCAATTCATATTTTAGTGAAAAGCTAGGTGGGGCACCCTTAAATTACCCTACATATGACAAAGAAATGTATGCATTAAATAGGGCTTTAGAAACTTGGCAACACTATCTTTAGATAAAAGAATTTGTGATTCATACGAATCATGAGTCTTTGAAGCATTTAAAGGTTCAACATGCTAGAGTAAAACTCCATGCCAAGTGGGTAGAGTTCATTGAAAGTACAAGCATAGTAATGAAGATATTGTAGCTGATGCATTATCTAGAATGTATGTCTCACTCTTTACCTTAGATGCAAAAATATAAGGTTTTGAATACATTAAAGACTTGTATGCTGGTGGTTCTGATTTTGGTAATATATTCAATGCATGTGAGAAAGTTTCATTTGGCAAATTGTTTAGGCATAACATTTTCGTTTATGGAAAATAAGTTATGTGTGCCTAAATATTCATTGCACGACTTTGCTTATTGCAGGCTTTGGCGGTGGTTTGATGGGGCATTTTGGTATATCTAAGACTTCAAGTGTTTTACATGAACCTTGATGTAGCAAGGATTTGTGAAAATGTGTTACTTGTAGACAAGCTAAGTCTAAGTCAAGTCTCATGGTTTGTATACTCCTTTGGCTATACCCAATGAACCTTGGACTAACAGACATATATATGGATTTCATGGTAGGTTTACCTACATCTTAAAAGAGTAAGGATTATATATATGTGGTCATTGATAGTCTTTCTAAAATGGCACATTTATTCCATATCATAAAATTGAACTTCACTTATTGTTGACTTGTTTTTCAAAGAGATTGTGACATTGCCCGAAGATGCCTAATAATATTGTTTTATAAGGATGCAAAGTTTTTAAGTTTTTTTGGAAAATTTATGGGGTAAGTTTGAACTAAACTTTTTGTTTATTACTACATGTCATCTACAAACTAATGGATAAATCTTAATAGACTTTATCTACTTCAGCGCTATAATACAAAAGAACTTGAAAACATGGGAAGAATGTTTCCCATAGATAGAATTTTCATATAATAGAGTATGCATTCAGCAACCTAAGTTTTCACCTTTGAAATTGTGTATTGTTTTAATCCATTAACTCTTTGGATTTAACCCCACTATGGATGCAAGGAATTAATCTTTGATGAAAATAAGAAAGCTGACTTTGTTAGCCACATCCATGAAAAGGCAAAGCAAAACATTGAGAAAGAATAGAATACTATGCTAACCAAGCTAATAAAGGGAGCAAAAGTAGTATTTCAACCAAGAGATAGGGTTTGGTCAGCATATAAAAAAGAAATGGTTTTCCATTCAAAGACGATTCAGAACTACTTCAAGGGGGAGATGGACCGTTTTAATTGATTGAAATGATCAATGACAATGCTTATAAGTTAGATCTTCAGTGAGTATAATGTAAGTGTTGAGTGTTAGAAAATGTATATTTATAAAGTTTAAAAAATCATCATTTACATTTCAAGTCTTCTAATCCTTACTTTATATGTATTTAAGCTTCTGTGATTTAATTATGTGTGTTTTATTTTAATTAAGTATTTTATATTTTAGGGGCATTATGGTCATTTTACAATGAACGAGAGATCGGGCGGCAAAACGGACACCACTTTTGAACTCGGTAGACGTCAAAAACTTGTGGAGTGGCGTAAAATGAAAAATGGCATTATTCACATGTACGGCATAAATTCACATCTACTGCATCAGCGCTAATTCTATTCACGACACTGTTCACATAGACGGATGGATCGATGATGGCATTGTGACCGATGATGTGGCATGATTGATGAGGTGTCACGATCTGTTGGACTAAAATTCTTATACATCGCATTGATTGGTGACGGCGATGTTAGTGACCAAAATTACGTGTGGTACATGCTTATACAAGAATTATTTTCAACTAAACCGCTGCTATTATTCAAGTCAGGTCAAACCGCCTCAATCGCTCAAACCGCGCATCGCTGACCGATGCGTGGCGCAATCTGACCAAGCCCATTTTAATCAATGGCCATAATTTACTCAATGGCGCATCATAAAAAGGCCTCCCCTAATTTGCATCTCTCCAATCCATTTTTGGGCTCTATTTTCGTAATTCCTTCTCCATCTGTATTTTCTACATATTTTAATAAATTCTCATTTGCCCCTACTTACAATTATTATGCAGCTTAATTTTCTTTTCAAGCATATTGAAGGTGAAGTCTCCACCTTAAGTGTCATAGGCTTTATTTGGTAAATTTATTTTCTCTCTACACGTGGATGTTTTGACTTTTCGTTGACAAATAATAATAATTTTATCTGAATCGCCTTTTTGGTTTCGGCTCCACTAGTATAAGGTGTATTTAGCACGATAAACCGCCTTAGCACCATATTGATTAAGCTATGTTACGAGGTGTGGATTCCTCATGATTTAATTGGCATTAATAATGATTATTTAACCCATGGTGCATGTTGATACTTTGAATACCCAAGTACGTCATGTAAATGATTCTCTTCAATTTTTTTCTCATCATTTCAATTCCAATTTTAGGATAATCTAAGTCACTTTCACCACAAATCAACACCTCATACAAAATTAATTCTACATATAATTAAAATCTACCTCCTCGTGATCGACACTTTCACCATTAATCTATTCTACAATATATTAGCACTTATGGTTCAATAAAATTTGCACAACAAGTATTTGCTACGCTGTCATAGGGAGGTAAGTTATTTTAATTAATGAATTAATTTTTGTGAATAATTTCTTTATTTGTTTTCTTGTATTTTTTTCAAAAAAAAGTGAATATGCATTTAGAGGTAATAATTTCTTTTCTTTTCTATCTTTCACAATTCTGCAATTTAATTTTTAAGTTATTTTTCTTTATAATTTTTGTTTATCTTATTCATTTAATTTTAGTTAATTTATTTCTACGAATTTTTTTAGTGTGTTTTATATAGAGGTTTTAACAAGTACCAATAAGGTTAGTAATAATTTCTAAGCTTCCGTATTTATTTTTATTAATTTTGTTCTCATTTTTTTGTATTCATTGCATGCATGGTCGAAGGTCGTTATTACCTAATCTTGAGCTTATAGACCTTCGGAACTTGAAAACATTCGCACACACAAAACACGTTGTAATTAAAGATAAAAGTGAAATGGATTTGCAACAACAACAAGCACCACCGAGAGGCCATTTAAGGACTACTTCGGCCTTAGCACCATTTAGGCACATCATGCATAAGATACCCAAATGTAGTTCTTAGGAGTTTTGAACTAAATGCTACATTGTCTCCCAACATTCTACTTAAACAGAAAATGAGGACCTATATAATCATCCGAATGATTTTCATGCTATTTGTCAAACATTTAAATATGAGAATTTTCAAACGATGATGTTAAACTCATATTATTCCCATTTTCTTTAAAGGATAGAGCTCGTTCATGGTTAAATATTTTAGCTAATAGCGTTACATCATGGGAACAAATGGTAACAAATTTTTTGAATAAATATTTCCACGCATAAAACTAATGCTATTCGCGGAAATTAGTTTACCGAGAAACGAGTTCAAACATGGGAGCGAATTTAATAGCTACTTTTTGAAGTCGCCCAAATCACGAAATGGCACCAATGCTCTTGAAGAGTTATTGCCAAATGTGCAGAATAGCTAATGGCAACAAGTGGAGGAGAGCTAATGTCAAAAGTGCATCGAGATTTGGGAAACTCTTCCAGACAATGGATAATTCCCAACAACGGAGTCGATCGCCGTAAACACTAAAAGAATTAATGGAATAAATGAGGTTCACATGGCGAGTCAAGTTCGTAATTAAAGAAGTCAAAGCGATAATTGAAGGTCTCTCTTGACAAACATCGTTATTTCAATCAACAGAGCCACATAACCACGACTCATACTCATATCAAGCCAATGCCATAGGTGTAATGAAAACCATCACAACCCATACACCAACACATATAACCCTCTGGTTGAATGAGACCACCTAATTTTCCATGGTCTCAAGGGATTCCAACAAATGGACCCAAGGCTCCAACTCCACCAATGCAACCAATTCCTCAAATTCCTCAAGCCTCTACCCACCATTTACAATCGAGCAACCACCGGAACTTAACATTACTCTCGGCAAGCCTGCACTGAGAATGCATTCCGAGAATTTCAAGAATGTTACTCACTCTAATACGATTAAAAGCATGATGTAACTGCATACAATGATGGACTATGAAATGAAATGAGAACAAACTTCACAAGCCCAACTCGGTTTCCAAGCATCAAGGTGGATAACCTTCCTTCTTAGGACTTTGAACTAAGCAATGATTGTTGAGTAAAGGCAAGCTTTCAAGTCAACCGCTGATTCTAATTCTAAAGGAGTACATGAAGCAAGTACCGGTTCACCACAAATGCATGGAGGGTCAAGTAGTCAGTAACCTTGCGAAAAGGAAAAGAAGTGAAGCCGAAAGTGCTGGGACGGTGTGCCAAAGGTGACAAAGAAAATCTCACGGAGATCTTTGGTGACAAGAAAATCAAATTGTACTTGTGTCAATGCTAAGGACTCATGGAGAGAGAAGAAAAACCAACCCATGAGAATATGTTACCAAAGCTCCATTTCCTCGAGAGGTTAGTTAAAGGAAAGAAAAAGGAAAATCCACTGGTGAGATTCTTTGAAATCTTGAAACGAAGGTAAGTGTTAACATCCCACTTTGCCCGATGCTATAAAGCAAGTTCCATCTTTTATGTGAAGCTTTCTTAAAGACCTTTGTAATAAAAAAAGAGAAACATTGCATTCAAAAGAAAGGTCTTTTAACTTGAAAATGTTATTACATCCAACACAAAATTCCTCAAAATAAACCCAGTTCCCCACTATCTCGTATAAGAACCACAATTGAAGCTTTATTGGATTTGCCAGACTCTGCTGAATATGTTACTCCAGAAACTTGGACTTGGAGAATTACACCCAAACCGGTGTTCACAACTTGCGAATCGGTCCACGAAAATACCTCGTGATATTTTGGAGGACGTGCTTATCGAGTAAACAAGTTTTATTTTCCTGTTGATTTCATTGTAATTGACACTCAACCAATACAGATTAGGAAGCACATCCCCATTATCCTAGGTGATCTTTCTTGGCAATCGGATGCTCACATTCAATGCAAGATCAAATATGCGTTATCCTTGAACATGACTATAGAGTGAACATCTTCAACATTGCCAAACAACCGTCAATGCAGATGTTGGATTAGTTGATAATACTTTTTTCAAACCTTAGTGATGATCCTTTACAAACATGTTTAACTCACTTTGGTTTGGATTTTGATATGGATGATTGATCGATGAGGTCAACGCCCTACTTGACTCAGACCGTCCATGGACACTAATAATCGGCGGAAGTCGAGTTGAAAAACTAGCACCATCAGAAAAGAAACTCATCCCATCATCATAATCACCATCAAAGGCTTCGAGCTCAGAACCATTGCCCAACACTGAATATAGATTTTTGGAGAAGAAAGCTACTGACGTAATCATCTCATCATCCCTCGATGAACAAAAATGTAAGTTGTTGGATGTTTTAAAAGAGCACTGAAAGGAGCATTAGAATGGACCATAGCGGATATAAAGGTATAAACCAAAGAGATCGCATGCATTGCATTCACCTTGATGAAAATGCTAAACCTTAGAAATGCAACGTGGTTAAATCTAACATGAAAAAGTTGTTAGAATCAAGTCCTTAAGCTATTAGATTATATCATTTATGCAATTTTTGATAGTTCATGGGTCAATCTGCTGTTTGTCCAAAATTAGAGTCGGGAGTTGCCAATGCCGATAATGAATTAATACCAACTGAGTAAACGGCATGTATGCATTGATTATAGAAAGTTGAATTCCTCGTACACGTAAAGACCATTTTCGCTTTTACGATTATCGATCAAATGCTGATAGATTAGCAGCCATGAATTTTATTGCTTTACAGATGGCTACCAAGATATAATTAGATTCCATAGCACCAAAAGATCAAGAGAAAACTACTTTCACTTGCTTTTGGCACTTTTGACATAGGAGGATGCCATTTGAATTATGTGAATGGACTGCGCTACATTTCAAGCGATGCATGTTGCGTTTTTTCGATATGATGAACGATTCCTCAAGTCTTTATGCTGACTTTTTCTACTTTTGGTGATTCATTTAATCAATGTTTACATCATCCACTAGTTCGCTGAGAGATGTAGAGGGGAAGAACTTAATCTTAAGTGGGAGAAGTGCCATTTTATGGTAAAATAATGTATTGTTCTCAGTCATATCATTTTATAAAGGTATTGAGGTTGACAAAGCCAAGGTGGATCTCATTTCTAATTCTTCCTCCACCCCAAATGTCAGAAGTAAAATCTTTCTTAGGCATGGTTTTATAGGCGTTTCATTAAAGCATTTTAGCAAAGTTTCTGCACTTTATACAATTTATAAGGATGTACCTTTTGTCTTTGATGATTCATGTCTTGTGGCATTTGAAAAATTAAAGCGTTATTGACATCATCACCCATCATTCCCCCAATGGGGCTTACGATTTGAGCTCTGTGATGCATGCGATTATGCGGTAGGAGCGATGGGACAAAGAGTTGATCGAATTCCCCATGTTATTTATTATGCTAGTATGACATTGAATGATGCACAATTGAACTATTCAACTACTAAAAAAGAAATGCTAGCTGTAGTGTTTGCATTAGAAAAATTTCGATCTCATCTCATTGGTTGTAAAATAATTGTGTTCACTGAATCACGTCTGCTTTTTCTTAAATATCTTCTCATCCAAAGAAAGATGCAAAGCTAGACTAATTCGTTGGGATGTTACTTTTGCGAGGAAGTTCAAGCTTGGAATTTAAAGATAAGAAAGTCACGAGAGAATGTTGCTCGTGACCATCTCTCTCGCTCCATTCGACACAATTATGGAATCATTACCAAATGGTCATTTAAGATGAACAATTGATGAGTGTGGAAGTATTATGTGGTATGCTTGATATCGTTAATTATCTTGTTACACGGTTAAACTTCCAGAGCATTGGACCAAGCAAGACAAAGCCAAATTTTTTTGCGAAATAAAGAATTTCTTTTGGGATGACCCGTATTTGTTCAAGTATGTAGCATGAAGGAGATCAAATTGTTAGATGATGTGTCCCCAAAAAGTGAAATTCAAAATATCTTTTTATTCTGCCATGAACAAGCTTGTGAGGCCATTTCGCAGTAAAGCAAACGACTTAAAGTTTTACAATGTGGTTTCTATTGGCCAACTATATTTTTGAGACACTTACACTTTCTTTCATGTGATAAGTGTCAACGAATGGGAGCATTACGCGAAGGAATATGATGCCCTAAATCCAATTTATGTTGAGATTTTTTGTATGGGGTATCGACTAAATGGGTCTCTTTCCCCATCTAGCCATCGATACATATTGGTTACTATTGACAACGTATCAAAAAATGGGTGAAGCAATTCCAAATATGGGGCAGAATGCTCACAAGGTGGTGATAGGATTTTTGAAAAGCAACATTGTTTCACGCTGGATTCAATCGGTGATGGTGGTGCCCACTTTTGTAACAAAGCATTCAAGGCTATTTTGACGAAGTGACATTCAATCACTCACAAAGTGGCGACCCATGTCATCCATAACTAGTGGCCAAGTTGAGATCTTCAGATCGAGAAATAAAGCACATATTAAAAGACGGTGAGGCGAGGCGAGAGAAAGATTGGTCATTAAGACTTGATGATGCACATGGTATATGTAAGCGGCTTTCAAGACCCAGGCGTTGGATGTCACCCTACAGGGGCTAGTGTACATGAAAAGCTTGCCACCTACCGTGGAACTCGAGCATCGTGCATATTGGGCCATCAAGAAATTTAACTTTGACATGCGGCAAGCTAGCTCGTAGAAAGAATATTACAATATTTGTGGTAAGAACTTAAAAAGTGCAATGATGCATACTTAAAATGCCAAATTTACAAGCAATAATGAAAGTCTTCCATGACAAGCAAATTATGAGAAAATCTTTTGCTCCAAAGTCGAAAGTGCTTTTATTCAATTCTAAACACTATTCCGTAAATTCTGGACAAACGGCCTTTATTCGTTCACATTGTTTTTCCACATGAGGCAATGAAATTAAGGACCCAAAGAATGGTGTCACGTTTAAAGTTAATGGTCAAATATTAAAGCCATATCTAGAATACCAACATGAGAGTGACCAAGAAATAAATTTGGAAGGACCCACCTGAACTGATTTGAATTGAGTTTTTTTCTTTCTTTTATTATTCTTTTACTAATTGGAAATTATTTTTCCATAAGTGTGTTTGTTTAACCATTAAGTTTTCTCTTATCATTGTTAATCATGAATGCCATAGCTAAATAGTTCCTCCGGACATTCTTAAACCACTTCAACGTAAAATCTCATCTCAAAAGTGCATTCGATTTTGTAAACACACATCGGGGCTCTGCAATCACCGAGGAGTTAGTATCTTATGTTGAGGATTTAGAAAGCCAACTGAGACATTGGAGAATTGTCTACAACATCCACTGAGCTTGAGGTAAATTCAACCAGAGAGGACGATTTTAATTTTCTTTGTGTGTTTTAATTTTGTTTTTCTGCTTGGTGCTTTAGTTGTTACTGAAGTGGCGGATAAGCGGTATCCATGACAATCAAGTCGTACCCCATAATAATAATAATTCTGTATGGGCGGAAACTTGAGATTCTAGCAAAGCTCATAATCAATTCCCTTCACTTCCTCAGAATGCCCTCACCATAATTTATAAAAGCTCTGGCCTCGAACGCACAAATAGGTGCGATTGCTCCCATGAGGAATAAACATTCTGACATATGTTGGTTAATGAGGCTAAATACGATTAAGGTGAGTTACCTCCAAAATTTATTGCATACATGCACAGTTGTGTGCTGCACCGAAATTATGCAAAGCGAAACTGGCGAAGTTTGTCTGCTTGTCATAATGTGCGCTAAAGTTATAAAAACCATGTTCTTAGAAACGGTGTCGATAATGTGGAAGATGAATTCAATTCATTAGGATGGCTTGAATAAGGAGTCATTGGATGATATCCTTTTGTCTCTTGAAAAACGCGTCCAATTGGATATGTGCAAGAGTGATTCTCCGTTCTTGTCATTATTCCGAAAAGCGCATTTACGATATAGTCTCAGGAATTTGACTATAAAACCATGTTTGCCAGTTTATAAGCGGATGGCGAGCCTATCCTCGACCAGCATGCAGGGCGTTCAAGCCGCTTTCGAGCCGTAAAACCGAGGAAGATGTGAGCCGTCAGCTACCCTGTAAATATCCTTTTACTTCACTGTTATTTTATTTCACTGTTGTTTTA
This sequence comes from Citrus mangshanensis, assembly GCA_030449895.1. Classification (NCBI taxonomy): domain Eukaryota; kingdom Viridiplantae; phylum Streptophyta; class Magnoliopsida; order Sapindales; family Rutaceae; genus Citrus; species Citrus mangshanensis. Next base: position 22,457 of record JASUUJ010000060.1, on the reverse strand, counting down.
TCATTTGCATTATTGTCTTTAATAATTTTATTTTATCATTTTTTTTGCTTTTTGACTCTCGAGCCATGTGCTTTACGCATTCTTGACACCTGGATATGCTACCTCATGACACACTGTCATTGTCACCAAGATTCTTAAATATGATTTTGTTACGCACTCACAAATTGTTTTTGAAAAGTGTGCATCCTAATGGCAACTACTCGATAGACAATTCAAGAACATTTTGTGTGCTTTCTCGAATTTCACTATGGCAAATATAAAGAGTTCGTTGAGGAAGCCATAGATGCGGTGAGGAAATGATGAGAGAAAATTACACCGCAGTGTATGATGAGGTAATCGAGGGTTATCAAAATTGGTCTCGAGAAGGCCGCTTTTGTCGAGAGGAAGCCAAGTGTTAGGCATCATCCCAAGAACCCAAAACCTTTGGGCGGCTTTGTACGACTACCGACTGAGAAAAGAGTTAGTCGCTCGTGTATGCAAGCAGAATAAGCGTAATGCTTAATCATCGATGCTTTTATTTTCCTTCTCGTGGAGATCTGCAACACTAGAGACACTTATCACACTAGCATCACGTCCATCAAGACATTCACCCGAAAACCCATCGGTTTGTTAAATGCCAATAACTTTTATGTTTATGGCTTCATCACATTTCCCAACATGCAATAAAACTATTTCATTTCTAACGCAAAGAGCTTTTATTTGTGCTCACACCGCTAATGAGCTACTACTTGATATGTTACAAGCTTATGACCAGTTGACCCATGGACCTTGTGCCGCTGGAGTGTCCAAATAATGATATGATGCGAGTATGAGTTAAGTACAAATTAGATTTAACTCTCATTGTAAATATTTTCTTCACAATATTTTCCACCAGGTGATGTCTTCCTAAACTCTACTTTCTTTCCTTTAAAACATGAGGACAATGTTTCGTTGGTGGGGAGGGGAATAGTCGTAATTGTGAATCTTGGTTAAATTTTCACCTGATTTTTATTGTAAAAACTAATCTTTAACTTTTTTATTGAAGATGGCCGATGTAGTATAGCTGACTCTAAAGCGCATCTTCATAGTTAAAAAAAAAAAATCGCTTTCTTTTTCTATCATTTTAAGTGTAACCTTTTCTAACGGTTTTTACTCGTCATTTTCACATTTCTACATGCATATTTTCCTTTCATGTTTAAATATGGGTTGGGGGTAGGATGTTGTTTAAAAAAATTGTGTGATTTGTTTTAATATCGATGACATGATTAATTTTAAATTTTAGTATTTGTATTATCTTGGTCTTAAGTGATGTTACGCTGTATGTTTGTTATACCTTCCATTGTGCTTGGAGACAAATATAGTCTTGAAAGCCAAGATACGATATGTCATAATATTAGTAGTTTTGAACTATTTTTGTCTGGAGAAATGTACCCCTTTTATTCTTTATCACTTACTTGAGTTGTTTCTTTATACATCTCTAAATTTTTTTCGAGCTAATACCCAAAAAAATTGTAAATAAAAAAGAAAAATGTGTGTTGCCTCGTTTGAAACCTAACTAGTAGTAGGCAAGATTATTTAGCCATTTCCCTAAAAACGATGCAAAATACATCTAGTCCGTTTGAGCATTATTCTAGCCATCCATTTGTGAAAATATCACATAGTTATATACTCTTTAGAGCCTTAAAATATTTTCTTCACAAACTGTCAAACTTACCTAAATCTGATCCGCTCTACGATTTAGTATTACATTATCTACAAGTTCAATCACCTATTAAGTGCTTGAGAAAATATACAATAATTATATTTGATGTTAGTATAGCAAAAACAAAAAAAAATTGTTGTTTCAAAATAAAATAACAATAAAGTGTAAATCCTTACAGCTTATGACAATTCTACATTTTTCTCGAACATTTTGTTTTCATTATGAATTTTTCCTCAATTGATGTTACCTGCTTATAGTTACGTCCTCTAATAAAAGTCGGCAATTTTGGAGGAACTGATAGCAGTAAGACGCTATATGGGCCAAAGATTGCTGTTGATCAATAAAAAATAAATAAATAAATTGGGTTGACTTTGTCTTATTTGAAGCAAGATCATTATTTCTAGGTGTTTCTTTCATGGCTGGTGCATGCAGTCTATCTTATTATACCTCCTTAAATTTGAACTAAATTTAAGTGACTCATTTTATTAGAGCTATTTAACGAGGTCATCCTATCTACGTGTAAATTTTGGTTTAACATGTGTTCTTTAGCAGTAAATGGATAAAGTTCTTGGATGGAATTCTATATTGGATGGTTGCATGTGGGTGTGATATTTCTTTTGATTTGAAAATAAATAATATACACCTTTTATTTTATTAATATCAATAAAATCTGATTGAATAAACATGATTATTCTACTTTGCATTGCTGGTTTGAATTTTTGTTTTACTGTTATTTAACAGGGACTAGTGGATTGGAAGTGTGTTGGAATGTTTAAACGTATATATTGTAAAAAATAAATGCGTTTCGTTGATTTTAGTCATATTGCAGCACTCTACGTTTGTGTTAAGCTACCACATGATTTTAATATTTTTATTTTAATTAAGTATTTTATATGTTTAGGAACATGGTCATTTACAATGAGCGAGAACTGACCGAATGCAAGCGGACGTCTGAAACACTTCAACTTAGGACGAAATCTTGAGGCACTAAAGGAAAATCGCATTGTACATACGGTAACCTATCCCAACATCACGCATGCTTCAAGTGCTCCGCGAAGCGGCTCGACGGGCGATGGACCGGTGACGCATTGGTATTGACCGGCGAGGGTGTCGCTGATATTGATTGGTATTCTGCTTTTGATTGGTGGGCGTGACGTATTAGTGACCAAAAATTAAAAACAACTGCACTTACACATAAATTATTAATTTTCTTCAAGCAATTGCATTCCGTCTTCGAGTCAAACAAATCATCATTCATGAGTCGACGTGGTCCCATCGTTGATCAATGATAATGACGGCATGACTCTGGCCCGCCTGCTTATCCATCGCCATAATTTACTATTAACTCTACATAAAAGAGGCCTTCTCCCACCTGTTTGGCATCTGAATCATTTTGGGCTGTCCATTTTAAGATTCCATGCTATATTCCTAACGATTTTAATAAATTTCCATTTACCTGTAGTTGGGATCTGATATTGTTTTCTTTTGAAGTTTTCAGGTGAAGTCTCAATATGTGTGGAGCTGTCGTAAAGGTATTTTTCTTCCACTTTGCCGTTTTTGTGCATGTTTTTGTTTTTATTAACAAAATAATAACCATCTGCTCTAGATACACCCGGTTTGTTGTTATAGAGTTATTATTATTACTGATAGCTCCTTAGTAAGCCATACTTATGTCGATTGATGGTTCGCGGGTGCTGGATCTCTCATGATAATGGTGGATTATTCAGTCCATGGTAGTCCATAATTTACATGTAGCTCCCCGAATCGACGTCTGCGTCGTTTTGATACATTTCTATCTTCGATTTATTCTTTTGCCATTTCAGTAATTTTAGGATAATCTGAAGTCAGCTTTTTGAATCCAGCCACCCTGTTTAGTATCGTTTAATATAATTAAAATCCACCTCTTGTGGGTTGGAACACTCATGCCATTAATTTCAGTTCATTAGATTACAACAGTGCCTTTGCACATGATTAAATTTCTTGTTAGTAGAGAAGCTTTAATGTTGTGACTTATCTGCTTTGATTGGGGCAGGACTGAACAATCTGCACCAAAGAGTGGCAGTGAGAACTAGGTTGCTAAACTCCACAAGATCAAATTAATCATCAAGCTTATTGAAATACTTGAGCAAGAAAATGAAGAAGCAATAGCAGATCAGATTGATCACTGAGCATCTCAAAATTGTCTGCTTGTCGGAACTAATCCATCAATTAAGTATCAAAATAGTCAATGCTTTCTATTACTATTCAGCTTCTAAATTTGATTTGAGTAACTTACTGAATAAAACTCTAAATTAGGAAGAAAGTAGATAAAATCTGTTTCTTAATACTTGTTTTTGTAACATGTTAACGTTACATTGTTTTAGTGATCTAATAATATCTTTTCTCTTTCATCTTGAGAGGATGACACAGATCTTTTATATTTCTTTGCATACCTTTGTGTTATTAATAAAGAAAAACCTTCAGTTCTATATTTTCTATTAGTAAATTTAAGACTATATAACCTATGCAACACAGTAGAATTTTTATATTAGAGTTAAATGAGAACTTTTTTTCTCACTAGTTAGGAGCTTTCAGGAATTTATCAGTTTACATCCCATGTGCATTCTATCTTGACTTATCCTCTAAATCTTCCTTCTTTCTAAATTAATAGGTGTCCAGCTTAAAATTCTCTTATGTGAGCCGGTTCTTATCCTAGTTATGAAGTCTTTATTACATGGTTGTCAATTGAATAGAAGGATTGAAACAGTTAATAAAAAAAACACCTCACTAGTGTGAGGTCTCTCTGAGCTCCTATTTGTAAGCCAAATTTCTAGACCGACCCTATTCAAGAATATCCATCTTACGACTGGTGGATCCTCAAACCTCTTTTTTGTATAATATGGCCTAATAAATTAGACGAAAAATTAGCTAATGAAACAGAAGGAGTAGCAAGTAACAATAAAGCAATTCATGAACCAATTAATATCTTTACAAATTCTTTTTACTTTTCTTTCCATTCAAATTATACATAATTATAAAAGTAAACTAATAAAAGATTGGATTGTAGAGGCTATACTGAAGCCCTTGTTTGTCTTTTGAAATATACGTATCCTTTTTTTCTTGGTGCACTCGAGAGATGCATTTTCTTGCACATCCTTATCTTAATTAAAAACTAACGATGTCATAAAGTCAAGACTATGTTCCACCTAAACAAAAAATAGCGATATATTTTAATTATTGAAATGTTTTTTAAAAGAAGTCAAGGTTATCTACGCCTCAATAGCTACATATCCCAATTTCCACAAATGTTTGTAGAAGTTCATGTCAACTTCACTGTACGAGGATCAGCCCAACCTTCAGTAGTCATGCTGTACAACTTCGTGATTCATTTTTCTCAGAAGTAAGGGCACATATGACCTATTCTCTACTCGCCTCAATTTAGTGCTAATTTGTTCAAATGGTTTATTCTTGAATGTCTTGACAATGGAAAATCACTGTCCTCTTTGCTTTTGGCGTGGCAAATTCATGCTTTTAATGGTCTGTTTTTGCGTTTTCTACGTCGGCAATAATTCATGCCACCTGGTTCACATTGCTACCTCTTCGGAATGAATCCCTTCGCCTCTGTCGATGGACGGTACTGAGTAATTCAGAATCGGTTATTGCATTCCTAAAAAATTGATTACACACACCCTCATTGACATTTAGCCTTGGTGATGCATATGCTGCTGTACTAACGCAGAAGACTTGCTTTCCGGGAAGAGTGCTGGCACATGTGGTCTACTTAGCACCCCTTTTTGAATCAATAATGAGCGTTTGTTAACTTGCTACACATTTGATGTACAAACCTGTTGTTAAATTCTTATTTATTGGGTTTTGGAAGTACATTCTATCGATTAAAGTTGAAACTTTAGTATTAACATCTAACGTTTTTGTAGCGGTTTCTTTTGCATTTATTTCCAAATTAAAATAATAATTTTATCATTTGTAAATTGCAAAAGTCAATTGTGTGCTTCTGTCCAATTCTATGAATATGTTAAGCAAGTGTATCTCCGTGGAATTCAGGAGGGCTGAAAAAAGAGAGGAACTATTATTTTTAAAATATAGCATTCAGTAGATCAGTCAAAGTTAATAAAATATTAAATAGCGCAAATGAGAAACTAATATAAACTAAGCTATATCATTTAACCCAATCTAAATCACGATAGGGTATTAAACACTATTTCAAAACCTTTATCCATCAAGGGCATACAAAAGAAAAGAAAAAAGCAAAGACATGCCATGTCTTACTGAAGGAAGAGGAAAGAGGCTTAAGCCGTCAACTAAATAACCAACCTCTTCTTAGTTAACTGAATGTTATGCCCTCAGATTTAATCGAAAGAATAACAAAGATCTCAAATAATTTCATCACATGCTAAAACCCCATTAGGCTTCCGGTCTCCATAAATCAAGTTCAGTGCACTTTATTAACTTCATAGTTTGTCTACAGTTAAGTGAAAATGTACTAAGAGCCAGTTGTGACTTTTCCTCATGAAATGTATTGGCTTAATATAGCCGTTTTTAGTTTGCAATTTCAAACATTTTGCCAAATATTAAATTATTACAGTAATAAAGTTCTTACACTCCGTTGATGTAAAAATTTCATTTAACTTTCTCTCTTTTCTGTAAAAGGCGCTAGTGTTTTTAACATCTGTTTAATTCAGCAAATTAATCCCTACAGAATTTCATCAAACATATATGTACATATAAATATTATTTAATTAAACACAATCAATTTATCTAAATTCATGAAAAATCTGAAATACACAAATCTGTTATCAAATGCACAATTATTTCTTTATAACATAAGACCTAATTCTCAAAGAACCTTACCAACTAGATGCAAATGATGTGGTAATAGTTGAGCGCAAAGCTCACAAACTATTTGTGGAGTGCTTTGCTTCAAGGTTATATAAACTTCGAGCAGGTTCTAATTTCTAATTCTTAATGGTTAGTTTGGGGCAGGAGTATAACTTAGTAAAGTTCCCATAATTAACTAATATCGCTAACAAATTATCATGCAAATTTCACCATATATTGCTTTATCATTATTGAGTGTACTTGTAAAAGTGATTCCCGCAAAAAATGTTCCCTAATCAACAGTGATTAACACAAAGTTATATAACCAGTGAATGAATCGAATTAGGTTAAAAACGTGATTCAGATTTAATAAATTACTTTCAGGCTTCAATCTACTAAAAGTACTAACATAAGGAAGGGTTGATTCTTTTATATTTGACTAAACTAAAGATTTCATGAAATTAAATTACAATAAGTTAAGATTAAATATAATTACAGAATTCTCTACCATTAAACAATAATTTAATTAATTATTGCATTAGTATAATTAATCTTACCTTACTAAATTGACATATGAACTAACAAAAGTTACGCACAACTTACCACACAAAATGCTGCATTATTTTAATATTGACATTATTAATTGTAAAAGAATGCCTAATTTAATAACTCAATAGTTTGCAAGTTAACAATAACAATTTCATTACATACACTTATGTACATATTTGAAGTTAGATGACAGAAATAATTATTAATAAAACCCCACATAAAAATAAGAATAGACCTTTAAATAAATAAAATTAATTTTTACTTATATTTAATTTAAGTTAATTGCTTCAGATGATACATGTTTTGACAAATTTTAAAAAAGCACGTGAAAATATAAGTCAGTGGTGTAATCGACAAGTTTGTACATTAATTTATTATATGAGAGATAAAATTGAAATGGGTGTATTTTTATTGTAGTTAAATGTTATAAAATATTTTCACTTTTATTTTTCTTTATTATATTTATATTTTATGTAATGTATCTTAATGTTTGGTGTAGAGCAGCGATTGGGCATTTGGTGGCGTGGTAAATACTTTACTCCCACATTTAAGAATCTAGCCCAGGCGAACACCTCAAGATTTAAGATGTATGTAGCCTTCCGGAACTTTCCCATGTAGTAGATCAAGGGTATCTCTCAAGGGTGGCATGTGTTCACTGGTACAAAGCAAAACCGAGACGCAATTGGATGTATTCTTGCATGGTCATTTGGGATACGGATAAATGTGGATGGGTGATATGCAGCTACATTCATTGATTTGAAAGAGACATAGGTATTTATAGAGATTCTCTATTTCGGTTGCTTCTTTAGATCAAGATTTAGGCTGAAGAGAATAGAAGAAAAGAAATCAGGTAAGAACGTAGAGTGGTGTTGAAAATGTATATGTTGGAGAAATCGTGATTCATTCACGTTTCACATCATGATAACCACCCGTATTTTTGGTATATTTTATAACCATTAGTATATGTTTTATTTAATTAAAGTATATTATATGTATTTGTAGAGGGTCGTAGTTCCACACGACGTAAACGAGAGAGATGATAAAGCGGACACTCCGAACTCCAAGACGGTCAAAACCAGGAAGCTAAAGGGAAAATAGCGTTATTCAACGCGGTATTTGCAAGTGTCCGCCTCATTCTTGTGCTGATAATGTTATGGAAGGCTGCGTTCGACGGCGAAGTGATGATGTGGGGCGTCGAATTACGATCACGCTGGACCAGAACGCTGATGGTGACGTGGCGACTTATATATCGATGGGAGCGAATAATGTCTGCACGCCAGCCCGGGTATTTAACTAACCCCGTGTTATACTTTCTCGTCCGATCAAGCCTTTGCATCGGCCCGATGGCCGTGGCGCATCTGAGGCCCAAACTACTGGCCTTAATCAGTGCTTCTGATTTACCTCCTCTCCATAAAGGGCTCTCCAATTTTAGTCTCCAATCAGGCACATGGGATCATTTTTCCTAATTTCCTTCACTCTTGTAATTTTCTGTTTTTAGTAATTTCCATTGCCCAATTCAATTTAGCATTACTAATTCTTTCTTGAGTTGCGAAACATACTTTGTCACGGGACTTTATTTGGAGCCAAATTGCTCTTCCCTCAGTTTGTACAGATGTTTTGAACTTCTGGTTTGATAACACACAATAATCTTGTCCCGAATGCTTGGGCGATTCTATTATTATTATGTTTCAAGCAAATAACCCATACACCATATAGATTAGATTGTGGTTTCATGGTGTAGATTCCCCCATCGATTTAAGTAATAATATTTAGCCAATGATACATGTTATCACGAATCCGATATTTAAGATACACTCATTTGAAATTTGCTTAGTGGAGGTCTTATTCTCGTCATTTAATTCGATTTTAATTGTCTTTCTGCCATTTCAATTCCCAATTTAGGATAATCTATGCCCAAAATCCAACCCATTTACAAAAATTAATTCTATAATAGTTGATCCACCCTCCCGTGAAATAAGGATGGGCACTCATCACAGTCTAATTGTTGATTACCATATCGCGAAAGTTCTCATGGTACAACATGAGGGAAATTGAGGATGATGACGTAATGTATTTGCCATGACGATTCTCTGAGTTCTATTCCTTAACAACTTTGATTACTAAGTCATGGACCTATAACCTATCTTAATATTACTAGGTGGATGATGTATGCTTTCGATACCAACCAGCCCAAAGGTGCAACTGATAAGACGTAACATGTATACTATGAGCCTGATTGTATCTTATGATCGAATAAGGCGTATATCATTAACCCGAACGTACTCTCTGGTCATAGTGTAAAGCAAAAATTCAGTTACAGTTTTAGCCGTAACAGAATAGGCACGCTTTCGTGCAGATCTTTTTCAAAATAAGGCAAGTGCCTGCAAAAGTATACTATTGAACAGGAAGAGTTACAGGCACTAGATCTATAGGTTAGTAATATACTTTCATGAAAATTTGAATCTATCCAATAGGTGGAGATATTTGAACTTGAAATATTATAAATTGTCCTCCTATATATGACTAAAATAACTATACTCCTTATAAGAAGATAAAAGAAGAGGAAAGACAAAAGGATCAAGGTCAGAATAATTTCCATTGGTTTGTATATTTTACAAAGTAGGTAGGGCTCACTTATGCAGCAGTGACAAAAGTAAAGTGCATAATTGCCACAGGACAGCTCAAAGCTTCAAATTAAGCGTCAACTTTGTTTCCACTTTATTTCTTGGCTCACATACCCTAAGTGACGAATATTTAAGAGATATCGACGTGGCGCGATGTATTTATGAGGGAATATACTGGGTAGATCGATCGGAGTCTTTGTCTTTGTAGCAGAATTTTTTCTGAATGAACATCTGGACCCGCTACCCGCAATATTGACTTTGCTGGGCATGAGAGCAATTTGAGGCCGGGGAAAATGCCTACGTTGAGAGGAAAATACCCGACATTGGAGAACGATGATCAGTAAATTCCATATAGGTGATAGTGTAATAATTCTGGGTAAAATCATAGGATCTTACCAGGAGATTTTGGAATAAAAGTCGCCTGTAGATACATCTTCTTTTTGATGATTCCCGGAAATTGGTAATTTTAATCCTTGTGATGAACGGTGTGGATCGAACATTTCATTTAAGAGGATTGTGGAGGATCACTCCTCGGGATGAGTCGGAGGAATATGGCCGGGTTTGTGAGGAGATTATTTTTGAGGAAGTCTTGGTTGAAAATCTTGCTCAAGGCAGACTGTGAACAGCCGATCCATTCATGCTAACTACGATTAAGCGTGTCCAATCTTGGTTTTGAGGTTTTAGAGTAGGTGGAAGTAGCATGGACGGCGATATATAAAAAGCAATTAGTAATTTGTCCTTTGGTCAAAGTTCTGAAGATGCGTCGGTGTTGCTCAGTTGCGCATATGTGGTAATGGCGAAACCCGCTGTAAGAGTCAAGCCAGGGAAATGGAGGCGGGATGGTTAGGTTTGTTTGAGGAGTGTGAAAGCTAAACTTTGTGGCATCATGTCTCTGAGCGTTGATAGAACACCGGATATGCAAGATTCATCTCCCGGTAATCTCGTGATTCACAATCCATCGTGAGGAAATGAGGCCGGGATGGAAAGGCGGGAAAAAAAGCATGGTTCTACAACCGCAAGTAGATTTCATAAAACCTAAAGGAATTTTACAGAAAGTCTGATACGCGGATGAAAAGTCTGCCGAGGTGGAAGAGAAACTTTAGGGCGAAGTATTTTAGAAGTGAAACCAGCCATGTGTGGGAGGAGATGCGAAGTGAGTGACGAGGAAAGCGCAGGGGAGGTTTTTTGGAGTCCTCAATAAGTATGGACAGGTGTATGATCTTTCCTTTTATATGCTAGGCCCAGTAATCATATCTTGAGAACCGCTCTTTTCATGAGCTGCAGGTTTCTCTGGGCGGTCTTGTTGGGTGGAATATTGAAATCTGAATTATCGATCAGATATAAAATCTATCATTAAATTAAATGCATTAGTTCCCTGTAATGTCCACTCATAGTTAGTTCTTGCTTTAATATGATATTCATGGTTTTTATTACGCATGGGAATATCATTTTGGCGTCCTCTTGAACAGCAATAAATTCTCTTTCCTTCCACAATCAAAGGAGGAGGCCCATTTTTGAACAATTTGTTGCTTTATAGATAAATACAAGATTCTAAAAAAAAGTTTCTATTAACAAAAGCAAAACTTTTCTTACAAAAAATGAAACTTCAAGTTCCTTAGTATATTTCTAAAAACTTTATTATTCTAAAGCTAAGATATTTACTACTTTGCCAAACAAGTGAGCACATCATAAAATACAAGGTTTGTTAATAACTCATATACCTTACCATGTAATGATTAGGACTTAACATACACTCATCATTCATTACAATATAAATCGATGGAATCTTCTTTTTGATTATATAAGCTTCAAAATACAAAAAACAGCTTTATTAGGGCCTATAGTATGTTTAACTCTAAACTATTTTTTTCTAAGCACAATATATATCCTTGTTTCAGTGGTTTGATCTGGTGATTACGTCTCGTCATCCCAAGATTTTATTGAGCTTGGAGGGCTTGCCGCCTCTTGCTGAAGTCTATACATATAATTACAACATTACATTTTATAAGTTTCTTTCTCTAAACGTTTTTATAAAAATAGTCATGAAATTCATGAACAATGCAAGCTATATATCATATATTTTGCTGAGAGTTACTAGTACTATATAATTGTTAGAAAACGTATTCTTTAATAAACAGTGATCGTATCGTATGATTAAATAAATAGGACTATAATATGGGTGGCTGGAGACTTGACCATGGCGTAATTGAGTAAAATTATCACAGTTAAGCTGACGTATCCAACCGTCACAAAAAAAGTAAATAAAAGTATCATATTATATGACATGTAGACCTATATCACCATATGCAGCCTACAAGATATAAAAGGGGTGTTAAAACTAAGGACTGATATGAAAAATTTTATTACTACATTTGGAATAAGTGTTCCCTATTACGCGCCTTCTACGGACGCCTTTTTAAATTCAGGATTTCTCTACTCTTGATGTTATAAACTTAGATAAAGGGTAAATTTTGCAGGTTGTTCTAATGAAAGGAATAGAGGGTATTTATATAGGATTTAACTAAGAATTTAATGGATGTTATTAGAATTTTGCCACCATAGCTAACGATCGATAATTGAATTATATTAATAAATACATATTAAATTCTAAATTCATAACTCTCTCACAAGCTTCTCTTGTCATCTCTTTATGTCTTAGTAATGCATAAATTAAGCTATTTAGGAAAACATCTACAATCATGCATGTTTTCCATTTAATACAATCTTTAATTTTTTGTTCTTTTAACTTCCTGTTTACTCATTTCCTCATTTCAAGCGATAAAGCATTCTTCCGTCATGAATCATTATAATTCACCGGCGCGAAAAGCGATCTTTCGGAGCTATGTAAAGGAAAAATGATAATTTAAATCTGTGTTCGTTGTAGCTCTATCACTGACACAAATTGTTTCTTATTGCCGATAATGACATTAGCATAAACCACCACAGTATCTGGAGTTGTTCTCCTCCTGACCAATTCCGAGAGAACGCTGTTGTGATAGCTAGAAATAGAGAAGATGGATATCGCTTCTATCAGCAGGTTCGACGGCCGATTGATGAACGCGAAGTCTTGGCAGCGATTTCTTGAAGTTCATGTGTAATATTCTGGAACACAAGGAAAAAATCAAGCTTAGTCTTATATTGAGGGTTTCCTTTCGGCCGAGCTTTGTGAAAAATCACTGGAAGGCTTTCAAGCCTCTTGGCGTGCGGATGGGCGGCATACGCTGGGGAAGAATGAAAAATTCGCGTCTGTTTGAGTCTTACGTGCGTAAGATCTGCTCTTCTCATGGCTTCTCAACTTTCTTATACTTAACGTCTTGTGATTTCTAAATTATCAGTTCAAATTATCGAATGCTTCAACAACTACCGGAAGTCGTCACCACGTATGTAAAAAATAAAAATACCGCATCTCGGTGGACACGAAGAGAAAATGGTGGAGAGCATTAAAGTGCTGAGCGTCTAAGTTGGATCGTCCGATTGGGGGCATGTTATTTTAGTATTATTCACAAAAATGTTGGGTGCGTTCGGTCTTAATCAGAGACTTCATTTCATTTGTCTTAAACCTGCGGATGATGCGTGGCAGTTGGGGATCGAATTGGCTGTTTTAATGGATCTTGATACCTGCCGCTCTGAAGCGTAACGATTCTCATTCTCCGGCTTTACGAACTGGATCATTGATGTTGCTTAGGTTATCGTTGTCCCGGGTCGGGTTCAGGCCGGGTTTTAGTTGAAATAGGGAGCTTCTATCTTGTTATTGGTATCACGCTAAGTATAAGCATATTCATCATTTTGTTTTCTTTAAGTTCTTGAAGCATTATGAAATTTGATGAAGATGGTTGATTTTCAATCATGCCCAGTTCCATTCTGGATTACTACGAGGAAGGATTTGGAGAATGGTCATGCACGTACAAATTGATGACTTTTGGCGTAAGCGGAGATTGTAGGTGTTAAGATGAACTATCTTGTTTGGTGCTATTGATATTAATTTTCATAAGTAAATATTTTGGAGAATTATCTTAGGTATGCACGAGAAATGTCACGGTACTCTGGCGTCTGCAACAGCACCAACAAACATCGTTGCCACACAAATTGACGGCAAATTGCTGGCATCCTTTGGTTTACTCTGGTGCGATCGTGTGCGTCACGGAACGTAATATGATCGCTTTGTAACGAAGAAATTGCTGCGAAAAGAGCGTGATCGTTTTCAACCCAGCTTATTTCTGGTTCTTATTGTAAGAAAAAACAAAAGATAAAACAAGTGTTTTTTTATTTTGGTTTAAAAAAAGATTACTAGAAGCAAGCATTCAGTTTCATCCTGCTTCAGAACAAGCAGGCAGTGGGAATAAGTCTGCAGTCATATTCTGCAGAAGAGGGTTTGCATGCTGCTGGTGCTTCAGTGTAAGGCATGCATGCACATGCATTTTTGCTAAATATCATACCTGATTGACCATGAACAGTTTAAGTGATATTGTGAAATTTGATTTGGAAGCTGTGGAAAAGAATGAAAAGGTGATTTAGTTGATCGAATCAATGCGAAACATCGAGTTGTTAGGTATGTTCTGTATATGTATACTATTTCAATAAATATCTCTCTTCTCTCTGTTTGATCAACAGATGCCCAAATATTTGAAATATCCAATTTGCGAGCTAATTTTTTTATTTAGTACAGAATATTCAATGAATAAACGTTGTTATTTTTTTCAGGTTATTTATATTCTTATATGTCAATGTTTTAGGTTTACAAAGTGCATTGAATCTTAATACCGGTTCCCTAGTTTTTACATGTGAAGTGCATTGTTTGTTACATGTATTTCGTTAAAACTAATTACAGGGCTTTTTTTGAAGCTTATATTCAGAGGTTAGTTTTGCATATTGTACTGATATGTTTCATTCCTACATTTGTTGTGTAACTTAAGAGATCATTGCTGTCCTGTGCTTCCCAGGATTCATTGAATATCCTCTAATGAAACTAGTGATTTCTTTCAAGAGAAAAAAACACATCTGTGGTGTCAGTTAACACCTAAGATAAGATGATAAGTAAGGCCAAGAAGGTAGGGGCATTGAGGGAATAACTCTTACATACATGGGTTAAGATCTGATTGATAAATCTTAAGCCAGGTTCAATTATGAACCGGAATAATAAAAGTCAAGGTTGTTTAGATTAATATGGGATGAAGTGTTAAATTTGGAGTTTGCCATTTGTGGTGTTACTCATTTTGAAGTTGAAGTCGATATTTGTTTTTATGTATAAATGGATGCTGGGTGCTTCGATCGTGTTGTTTAACTTAGAAGGAGATGCTGTCTGCCAGAAGACCTGAATATCTTGGTTCCGGTGGAGCTACCAGGAAGTTGAGCATCTCTGAAGGTCAAAGAAGGAAGTACTTGAGAGATGGAGTCGGTGAAGTATACAGAGGACGGACACGAAACTACTGTGACTATTCATGAGGTGGTATTGAAGACAAACTCCTATATCAGTTAATTGAGACAAAGTGATGTGATGGTGAAAGACACATTGTGCAGCCCGTCTCACTATGCATTATTGATATTGTGTTCTGTTGATACAAACATTTTTATTGTTGATGATAAGGTAAGAGGCGGTGAGGACAACCCGATGCAGAGTGATAGCGATGCGGTACGGAGATGGTTTACTAGATGATGACACTAGAGCGATTGGGAAATGGTTGTCGTGAACTCACCCGATGTGACCTCGATCTTAGCGATTGTGAAGTTTACAAATATTTGAAAACGCAGTATAAATTGAATCATTGGATACGGCAAGATTTGAGGATTAGTGATGTGGATGTGAATCACTAGACTAAATTACTAAGTGAGATTATAGTTAGGAAGGGTTTAACAGCTAAGTAAACCTGTAGTTGAGCCGGAATGCACTTGCAAACATGGGAGGCAGGCAGCCATGGTTTGTTAAGTGCAAGGCTGGTCTGGCGGGGAATGGTTTTGCACTTTGCCGGGGATATCGAGGAAGCATGAGTGCAAGCTTGCAGAACATCCCATACGAGATTACTTCTAATGTGGATTGCTTTAATGATAAAAGGGGTATGTTAACATTGACATTCAAAATGTCTACAAGACCTCTATTGAAAATTGTGCTAAGATCAGAGTTAATTAGAGAGACTCTGATATAGGGCTGAAAAAACATAAAAGGATGCAGTATATGGTGACATAATTAAACCTCTGAGAAAAGCTGGCTCCCATTCTGGCTATACAGTGTTTCAGCAATTGTTAGGGCCAACGTTTACAAAGTGTTGTGATATGATCAACATTTCTACGAAATGTTTATTTGAATTTTTGTTGTATTCAAATACAAAAAAAAATGCTTTGAATGACATGACCGTTCATTGAATGCGATGGATATCACACAAAAGGAAAATAACAATTTGAGTTTTGTTGTTTCTTTGTTCATTGTGAATCTTTAACAAAGGGATAGTTCATTCAGCGTTATTATTATCTGAGATTGAGAACTGAAACATGGACTTGGTTTTAAGTCATTTCCATATCACTGATGATGGAAGAAATGAATTAACATTTATTAGTGATGACAAAGGGGCTGTTGAATGCAATTAAAGACATGCAACTCTCACTGCTCATGCAGAGCATCAGCCATGAGCATGTGTATCTTGAATTTGCGAAAAGAATAAGTTGTGAATTGGAACTCTTTTGGAAAGCGATAAGCTGAATTACAAACATGATTATGAGGAGAACTTAATGCTTTTGCTTATCAAGAGGAAAAGTTAGCGTATAATGGTTGGAAGAAGAAGTGAGATCATGATACATGCGTCATCAATGAGAAACTGTAGGTAGAAAGGGTGACAACAATGCCTGGAAATTGCGCTGTGGTTGGATTATGCTACTTTCCCTAGACAATTTTAGCACTGTATTCTTGAAATTAGATGCAAGTTGATGAAAGGTTACAAAGAGAAGAAATGAGGAAATATTTAAGCACTTTATTACTCACAGGATTTCAAAAAGTTGGATCAGCTTTCAGAAGAAATAGTGTTGCTGTAACCCTCAGGAGAGACTTAGATTTTCAAGTCATGGATAAATCTTATTGTGTCAGCCCAGGGTTTAAGTGAGAGTTGGAGGACAAGGCATTAATTTGTGGGTAGTGGGAAGGCTAAAACTTTTTGCTTTGGCGCCGTGTTATCATTGCCACGCTTCAGGCTATCTGAGGCATGAAATTAGGAGTATATTCCATTTTACTTTACCAAGCAAACTTATTCATGTATTAGGTTATGTTTAGTCAATTCGGTAAATAGGACATGGCGCATTCAGTGATAGACCTGTAGTTGATCTCAAGTTATTACCTGAAAAAAGAATTGGAAGGCGAAATGTGGGAAGGCGACCATGAACCTGTGTGGCTGGGGGTGCTGTCAATTGCTCGGTTTGTGGTGGCTCGAACAATGTAGATCTTGTCCATTGAGACCATGGTTACCTGAAATAAGCCAGCTAAACTGTGCTAATTCTCGAGGAAGTATCATTTAGTCATTAGTTTTGATAGTTATGTTTCTTATTTATATTGTCATCTTTCTGAAATTCCGTTTTCCGGTACATCAATTGGAAATTCTTCAGGCGGTCGGCGGAGATCATTTAAACGACCATCAAAGCCAGCCAGGCAGAAGCATCTGGTGAGGAGAGGAGACATGTCACAAGTGATATGTGCCAAGCTCTAGTCTTTGGATGATAGCAAGAAAAGAAAAAAGCATAATCTTTGTTTGATTCTTTTTGGAGCAGCTTAGCAAAAGAGGTTGAATTTCGTTTCTTTTTTGTTCCATATTTCATAATTGCATATAAGGAGCTTAATTTATTGTCTTTACGTATGATAGGAAGACTTCCTGCAACCTATCAGAAGTCGGTAATGAGAATCCATCCAAGCGTCATTTTATCGGTTTCAGTGATCATACTCACGAATGCTTTATAATACGTTTGATCTCATTCTACTCTTTGAATCGGAAACTGTCATCAAACCGTTTCATATTGTTATCTGCCATTATGTGTTTGATATCAACTTGCTTAATTATGCTCTTGTAAAAATTATTCTCCAGTTAGTTTTGGAAATATCATGTTTGAAGGAGATATATTTATTGCTCTGCGCTGTTTTTGGATATGTGCTGAGATTGGAGTGTATTTTGATTGATAATTATGACTGAATGTTTGCTAGATAGAAAACTTTCAATGTATTCACACATTACTTTCTCATAAGGTGTTGTAAATGCATATGTGATTGGGATCCATTTAAGCTTAGCCAGTCATTTTTATCTTTTTCTTTATCTGTTGATGTCCATTCAGCCCAGGATTTTGTACTCATTACGCCATTAGTATTAGGTTATCATGAGATTCCAGTGAACATTCCCAAAATCCTATGCAAACTCCTGATACTTTACTGCGTGACGAAAACATTGCATTGGGGTTTCTGGTATTATGGTTGACACCCATTACCTTTGCTTGCCTCTCTGACGATATTTTGGTTAGCATTTACTTTACGCAATACTCATTTATGTCCTACTCAAGCTGAAGTGCTTGGCGGAGCCATTTTCTTCATGAATTGCTGGCATTCGATTATGCTCTGATGGATCAATGATTATTCATGTTACTTTACCACACGATTTTGATTGAAGAAAAAGTACTTAAATTGAATTAAATTTAAAGAGATTATCAGTCTTGTCAGTGTTGATTCTTGTTATAAATTAATTGAATCATTGGTTCATGAAACCACAAATTGGTTTCAGTCTTTGTATTCTTTTTGTTGTGTTTTAGATCATTATACTGTAAAAGCCACCAGCCGCTGTTGCATCCCAAGCTGGCTGCATTTTTCAATTGCTTCACTGAGGGCCATTGTCTTTTAAGTTAAAGGGGTAAAAATAGTCATTTGCTAGTCCAGATGAAATGTATGGTAGTAAGCGCGGAAGGTGGACTGGCCGGAATTCTTTTTGTGATTTGGAATTATCTGAATGATCTGATGAAAGTCTGTTGCTTTCCGTCTGGTTGTCCGGTGACATTTGCATTATCTAGGTGATATTTCACACTATTATTTTCTTAGTTCTGATACAAACATGACCTTTTTAAATTTAAAATGTATCCATTCTAAAAACAAAACACTTTTTATTATTATTCTATTATTATTATTATTAGCTGTATTATTATTATTATTATTATTTAGGGAAAATATGCTGATTTACCTATTTTGAGTAAAAGAGTAATTTAGATATTAAATTCTATTAAGTTTATTAATGGGTTTGTATATGGAGAGGTGGAAATGAAAAAAATATAAGTTTATGTGGGATGACTAAAAAAAATTAGTTTGTGTATTTTTGAAAAGTGGAAAAATCAGAAATTGGACAGTGGATATTTTCCTATTTTTATTATTCTTCATTTTAATGTAAGGGACTTCAATTAACTTAAAATAGATTTATATTATATTTAGAGTATCTAAGGAAGAAAATTGTACCTTTCATCTCCTCTGTCTTAAACAATATCTAAGGTGTGTGGGACTTATGGTTCTTACTTCTTTTTGGTCTTGGGTTGAGAATATACCATGTGGCTAGCCATTTACCTCTCAGCTTCTCCAACATGTCATCTTTCTCTAAGCTTTATTGGTGCCATAACTGAACATGCGATAACTTTGCTGGCGAAATTTCATGATCCTGGTCTTGGCCGAGAGCTGTTGCTCCCAAAATCATTAGCAGCTACCATGCGCAATAGATACTACACTGCGATCAGCGACCGTAATGCTTTGTATCGACGCAAATGTAAATAAATGCCTCATATCGTGCATGAAAGCCTGCTTTGATTAGTCGTTTTTAGGGTTTAAAAAAATTATGTGGTTAAGTTTATTTAGTTTTAGTTAATTTTATATTTATTTCAATTACTAGTAGACATTTATCTTTATGTCAAGTTGAAACATCAAGTGCTTTTCTAAAATCTTATTTAAATGGGTTCATTGTAATGGTGAATCAGATTGTTCAAAATCAGCCATTGCTTGAAGTTTTTACCAAATTTACAAGTATTACCTTAATCTAAAAATGATAAATATTGGATATATTTAAATATTTAAATTATTATTATTTACTATTTTACCACATATTGTGTTTAGGAAGAAAAATATATAAATGATTTTTAATAAAAAAGAAGTGTAAAAATTAAAAAAGTAAGAATTAAATTTATAACAAGTAGTATCTAACCAAAAAAGAATTGATAAGTCAGGGTTGGGATTTTACAAGTGTTAAGGATTCAGTTTTTGAATTTTCTCGTATCTTTTTAATTTTTTTAATCATTGGAATTAGATTAGTAATAATGACTTTAGTAATGGAATCTTAAATAAATTTGTAGGTTAATTTGTCATTTCGAATACTTTGAAGAGAGTAAAATGGTATTTTGGATGGTAAAATAAATGGTAATTACCATCTATTCATATATTCTTCATTAATTCAAAAATAAAATAAAAATTATTTTTGGCCTGCATTATATGATGTCAGCTGTAAATAAAATTCATGATTATTATATTTGTTTTATAAATTAAAATTAGTTTATTTTTAAATATTATTTTTTGGTGTAGAGGTTTTCATTTTGCTCCATTTATTTTCGTAACAGAAATATGTAAGGTCTTAGGGTGAAAATGAAAATTATCCTTATTACCATATAAAGTATTGGTTAAAATTAGGAGCATTCCCTCATATTTTTGTGGAGTCAGCCTGTGATCAAGCTAGCCAAAAATAATGTTTGAGAGGCTAAGTTAAGTTTTCCTTAAAACTTTTAGAAGTATGTCAATTTAATAGAAGTTTATAAAGTGAAATTTACCACTTAGAATTATCTGCGATGTTTATTATGCTACTAAAAGTAAAACAAACTTTACACTCAATATACTGTGAGCTAATCTGAAAAGAAAAATCTCTAGATTCAGGTACAATAAAAGCACTCAGAATCAAAAATAGGGATGGTAATTAAAAGTAGGATCCGGCCTAGATGCACAAGGATCAGGAAGATGCAGATCAGAAATCACGATAAGCGTATTAAAAGAAATATTATCCGGATATGTAAATTTGGGATCTATGCTGGATCACAAAATCTGGAAGATCTTAGAATGTAAATTCATCAGGAAAATTAGATATAGAATCTCAGGATAAGATTTGTATTTTTTAAATTAAAAATATATATTAAAAATTAAATGTGAGTCTAAAATAAATTTTATTTTAGATTTTTGATGTTATTTATATCATCTCATGTTGAATTATTATTATTTAGATTATGATTGGTTTATTTGGTATCTATTGTTGGTGTTAATTTTATTTAAATTAAAATTAAATAATTTCTATAATAAATCAAATAAAATAAATAAATTTATTTATTTAATAGATTTGTGGATATTGCATATTTAACTATTATTGAATTATAAATTATATTTCTTTGATATTAGGTAAATTATGAATTTCAAATTATATATTAAGTATTGAATTTTAATTTTTCAGATGGGTTATCGAATATCTACGCTGCGTTGTAGATATTCTGCGGCAATCCAAAATCCCGTCTCTTTTCGTGAGATCAGATCTTGTGAATCTGAATATGAAACACGAATCGATTGGGATCTAATGCCTACACACGATAGGATACGGGATTCCGGTTGATTTTGCGTATATCGAAGATATAAAGTGAATGAAAACAAGAATGCAAGCTCGATTTGTTCATCCCGGATTATATTCCTCATATAATTCAATGGAAGTATCTTCATGTCATGACCACAATCCCTCTTTGATGTTTAGAATAATACAGTTAAAAACCTAAACCTTAAATCAAATCTACTATCTAAATTCATTCCAGTTGATTATTTAAACTGCAATGAATCTATAATTTTTAAGGTATTTAAATGGGTAAATCTAAAAATTTTCTAGAGAAGATGAGAAGTTCCTTGTTTAAAGGCTTTCCATGACTCTGGTTAAGTCAGCTCCTTAACCAAAAGGATTTACTCAGCCATAATAAAATATTGAACATAAAAATTCAGTGAAAATAAATAAGCAGAAAAGAAGAGCTTATTGATTGAATTCTCCGCTCATTGCTGAAATTCTTCTCTCAAATTGTCCTTTCTCTTTCTTGATGCCTCTCTCTTTGAGAATTTGGTGAAGCCAGTAGGGAATGCACCATTCGCGGTGATCTTTGCCCGTTGAGAGGCTAATTACAACATGAGCTAAAATTTTACTTTAAATGATTAATTGAGAAAATATGGATTGAAAATCTGGATAAGATGTTGCATTGTGAATTGAGGCGAGAGGAACAGGCATTGTGGATATTATTCAAGTTATTAGGCGATAAATACTAATTTATCAAATACAAAAAATTGAGGTATTTAAGATAAAAACTGTATTGATTGACCAGAAGTAATATACAAGCTATAGCAAATTCAAAAGATAGTCAAATTAACTTTCTAATAAATTTCGAAGCTGGATTGGAGTTCTGCTCTAGAGAGAATTATGACGATTCAGCTACAACTTATTTAGACTTGGGATTTTAATATTCGGCATAATTTTCTGACTTCCCAAACATTTTGTTTTGTTTGAGTTTGTCGATGTGTGAGTGATCTACCATCAGTGATGGTGATATAGTCATTTAATCGATATTGTGATCAGATATAGTGGATTGGTGAAGACTTTTGAAGCATAACATCAAACCACTTGGAAGTGATCCGTCTTCAGTTTGTATTTTGAGGATGGATTCTTTTATATTTCTTTAAATTAAGTGACTTATGTGAATCTACTGTGTATTATTTTGAATTGAAAGATTATTCT